>NIVC01001182.1:0-343336 GCA_002269645.1 Macrostomum lignano
GAGACACACGGAGACAAACAGACACATCAGACACACGGAGACAAACATACACCACCGAGACACACGAAGACAAACATGAGACAACGAGACACACGAAGTGACAAACAGACATATCGAGACACACGGGAGACAAACAGACACATTCATACACACGAAGACAAACAGAGACAACGAGACACACGAAAACAAACAGAGACAACGAGACACACGAAGACAAACAGACACATCAGACACACGGAGACCAAACAGACACATCAGACACACGGAGACAAACAGACACATCAGACACACGGAGACAAACAGACACATCAGACACACGGAGACAAACAGAGACAACGAGACACACGGAGACAAACAGACACATCAGACACACGAAGACAAACATACACACCGAGACACACGAAGACAAACAGAGACAACGAGACACACGGAGACAAACAGACACACCGAGACACACGGAGGCAAACAGACACACGGAGACACACGAAGACAAACAGAAACAACGAGACACACGAAGACAAACAGACACATCAGACACACAGAGACAAACAGACATTCAGGCACACGAAGACAAAACAGACACATCAGACACACGGAGACAAACAGACACATCAGACACACGGAGACAAACAGAGACAACGAGACACACGGAGACAAAACAGACACATCAGACACACGAAGACAAACATACACACCGAGACACACGAGACAAACAGAGACAACGAGACACACGGAGACAAACAGACACATCAGACACACGGAGACAAACATACACCGAGACACACGAAGACAAACAGAGACAACGAGACACACGAAGACAAACAGACATATCAGACACACGGAGACAAGCAGACACATCAGACACATGGAGACAAACATACACATCAGACACACGGAGACAAACAGACAGATCAGAAACACGGAGAAAAACAGACACATCAGACCACGGAGATAAACAGACAGATCAGACACCGGAGACAAACAGACACACGAGACACACGGAGGCAACAGACACACGGAGACACACGAAGACAAACAGAAACAACGAGACACACGAAGACAAACAGACACATCAGACACACGGAGACAAACAGACACATCAGGCACACGAAGACAAACAGACACATCAGACACACGGAGACAAACAGAGACAACGAGACACACGGAGACAAACAGACACATCAGACACACGAAGACAAACATACACACCGAGACACACGAAGACAAACAGAGACAACGAGACACACGAAGACAAACAGACATATCAGACACACGGAGACAAACAGACACATCAGACACACGGAGACAAACAGACACATCAGACACACGGAGACAAACAGACACACCGAGACACACGGAGACAAACAGACACATCATACACACGAAGACAAACAGAGACAACGAGACACACGAAAACAAACAGAGACAACGAGACACACGAAGACAAACAGACACATCAGACACACGGAGACAAACAGACACATCAGATACACGGAGACAAACAGACACATCAGGCACACGAAGACAAACAGACACATCAGACACACGGAGACAAACAGAGACAACGAGACACACGGAGACAAACAGACACATCAGACACACGAAGACAAACATACACCGAGACACACGAAGACAAACAGAGACAACGAGACACACGGAGACAAACAGACACATCAGACACACGGAGACAAACATACACACCGAGACACACGAAGACAAACAGAGACAACGAGACACACGAAGACAAACAGACATATCGAGACACACGGAGACAAACAGACACATCATACACACGAAGACAAACAGAGACAACGAGACACACGAAACAAACAGAGACAACGAGACACACGAAGACAAACAGACACATCAGACACACGGAGACAAACAGACACATCAGACACACGGAGACAAACAGACACATCAGACACACGGAGACAAACAGACACATCAGACACACGGAGACAAACAGAGACAACGAGACACACGGAGACAAACAGACACATCAGACACACGAAGACAAACATACACACCGAGACACACGAAGACAAACAGAGACAACGAGACACACGGAGACAAACAGACACACCGAGACACACGGAGGCAAACAGACACACGGAGACACACGAAGACAAACAGAAACAACGAGACACACGAAGACAAACAGACACATCAGACACACAGAGACAAACAGACACATCAGGCACACGAAGACAAAACAGACACATCAGACACACGGAGACAAACAGACACATCAGACACACGGAGACAAACAGAGACAACGAGACACACGGAGACAAACAGACACATCAGACACACGAAGACAAACATACACACCGAGACACACGAAGACAAACAGAGACAACGAGACACACGGAGACAAACAGACACATCAGACACACGGAGACAAACAGACACATCAGGCACACGAAGACAAACATACACACCGAGACACACGAAGACAAACAGAGACAACGAGACACACGAAGACAAACAGACATATCAGACACACGGAGACAAGCAGACACATCAGACACATGGAGACAAACATACACATCAGACACACGGAGACAAACAGACAGATCAGACACACGGAGAAAAACAGACACATCAGACACACGAAGATAAACAGACAGATCAGACACACGGAGACAAACAGACACACCGAGACACACGGAGGCAAACAGACACACGGAGACACACGAAGACAAACAGAAACACGAGACACACGGAGATAAACAGACACATCAGACACACGGAGACAAACAGACACACCGAGACACACGGAGGAAAACAGACACACGGAGACACACGAAGACAAACAGAAACAACGAGACACACGAAGACAAACAGACACATCAGACACAGGAGACAAACAGACACATCAGACACACGAAGACAAACATACACACCGAGACACACGAAGACAAACAGAGACAACGAGACACACGAAGACAAACAGACACATCAGACACACGAAGACAAACAGACACATCAGGCACACGAAGACAAACATACACACCGAGACACACGAACACAAACAGAGACAACGAGACACACGAAGACAAACAGACATATCGAGACACACGGAGACAAACAGACACATCATACACACGAAGACAAACAGAGACAACGAGACACACGAAAACAAACAGAGACAACGAGACACACGAAGACAAACAGACACATCAGACACACGGAGACAAACAGACACATCAGACACACGGAGACAAACAGACACATCAGACACACGGAGACAAACAGACACATCAGACACACGGAGACAAACAGAGACAACGAGACACACGGAGACAAACAGACACATCAGACACACGAAGACAAACATACACACCGAGACACACGAAGACAAACAGAGACAACGAGACACACGGAGACAAACAGACACATCAGACACACGGAGACAAACATACACACCGAGACACACGAAGACAAACAGAGACAACAAGACACACGAAGACAAACAGACACATCAGACACACGGAGACAAGCAGACACATCAGACACATGGAGACAAACATACACATCAGACACACGGAGACAAACAGACAGATCAGAAACACGGAGAAAAACAGACACATCAGACACACGGAGATAAACAGACAGATCAGACACACGGAGACAAACAGAAGCACCGAGACACACGGAGGCAAACAGACACACGGAGACACACGAAGACAAACAGAAACAACGAGACACACGAAGACAAACAGACACATCAGACACACGGAGACAAACAGACAACTCAGGCACACGAAGACAAACAGACACATCAGACACACGGAGACAAACAGACACATCAGACACACGGAGACAAACAGAGACAACGAGACACACGGAGACAAACAGACACATCAGACACACGAAGACAAACATACACACCGAGACACACGAAGACAAACAGACACATCAGACACACGGAGACAAACAGACACATCAGACACACGGAGACAAACAGACACATCAGGCACACGAAGACAAACATACACACCGAGACACACGAAGACAAACAGAGACAACGATACACACGAAGACAAACAGACATATCAGACACACGGAGACAAGCAGACACATCAGACACATGGAGACAAACATACACATCAGACACACGGAGACAAACAGACAGATCAGACACACGGAGACAAAACAGACACATCAGACACACGGAGACAAACAGACAGATCAGACACACGGAGACAAACAGACACACCGAGACACACGGAGACAAACAGACACACAGACACACGAAACAAACAGACACACGAGACACACGAAGATAAACAGACACATCAGACACACGGAGACAAACAGACACACGAGACACACGGAGGCAAACAGACACACGGAGACACACGAAGACAAACAGAAACAACGAGACACACGAAGAAAACAGACACATCAGACACACGGAGACAAACAGACACATCAGGCACAGGAAGACAAACATACACACCGAGACACACGAAGACAAACAGAGACAACGAGACACACGAAGACAAACAGACACATCAGACACACGAAGACAAACAGACACATCAGGCACACGAAGACAAACATACACACCGAGACACACGAACACAAACAGAGACAACGAGACACACGAAGACAAACAGACACATCAGACACACGGAGACAAACAGACACATCAGACACACGGAGACAAACAGACACATCAGACACACGGAGACAAACATACACACCGAGACACACGAAGACAAACAGACACATCAGACACACGGAGACAAACATACACACCGAGACACACGGAGACAAACAGAGACAACGAGACACACGAAGACAAACAGACACATCAGACACACGGAGACAAACATACACACCGAGACACACGAAGACAAACAGACACATCAGACACACGGAGACAAACATACACATCAGGCACACGAAGACAAACATACACACCGAGACACACGAAGACAAACAGACACATCAGACACACGGAGACAAACATACACACCGAGACGCACGGAGGCAAACAGACACATCAGGCACACGAAGACAAACATACACACCGAGACACACGAAGACAAACAGACATATCGAGACACACGGAGACAAACAGACACATCATACACACGAAGACAAACAGAGACAACGAGACACACGAAAACAAACAGAGACAACGAGACACACGAAGACAAACAGACACATCAGACACACGGAGACAAACAGACACATCAGACACACGGAGACAAACAGACACATCAGACACACGGAGACAAACAGACACATCAGACACACGGAGACAAACAGAGACAACGAGACACACGGAGACAAACAGACACATCAGACACACGAAGACAAACATACACACCGAGACACACGAAGACAAACAGAGACAACGAGACACACGGAGACAAACAGACACATCAGACACACGGAGACAAACATACACACCGAGACACACGAAGACAAACAGAGACAACGAGACACACGAAGACAAACAGACACATCAGACACACGGAGACAAGCAGACACATCAGACACATGGAGACAAACATACACATCAGACAGACGGAGACAAACAGACAGATCAGAAACACGGAGAAAAACAGACACATCAGACACACGGAGATAAACAGACAGATCAGACACACGGAGACAAACAGACACACCGAGACACACGGAGGCAAACAGACACACGGAGACACACGAAGACAAACAGAAACAACGAGACACACGAAGACAAACAGACACATCAGACACACGGAGACAAACAGACACATCAGGCACACGGAGACAAACAGACACATCAGACACACGGAGACAAACAGACACATCAGACACACGGAGACAAACAGAGACAACGAGACACACGGAGACAAACAGACACATCAGACACACGAAGACAAACAGACACATCAGACACACGGAGACAAACATACACACCGAGACACACGAAGACAAACAGACACATCAGACACACGGAGACAAACATACACACCGAGACACACGAAGACAAACAGAGACAACGAGACACACGAAGACAAACAGACACATCAGACACACGGAGACAAACATACACACCGAGACACACGAAGACAAACAGACACATCAGACACACGGAGACAAACATACACATCAGGCACACGAAGACAAACATACACACCGAGACACACGAAGACAAACAGACACATCAGACACACGGAGACAAACATACACACCGAGACGCACGGAGGCAAACAGACACATCAGGCACACGAAGACAAACATACACACCGAGACACACGAAGACAAACAGAGACAACGAGACACACGAAGACAAACAGAGACAACGAGACACACGAAGACAAACAGACATATCAGACGCACGGAGACAAGCAGACACATCAGACACATGGAGACAAACATACACATCAGACACACGGAGACAAACTGACAGATCAGACCTACGGAGAAAAACAGACACATCAGACACACGGAGATAAACAGACAGATCAGACACACGGAGACAAACAGACAGATCAGACACACGGAGACAAACAGACATATCAGACACACGGAGACAAACAGACACACCAAGACACACGGAGGCAAACAGACACATCAGGCACACGAAGACAAACATACACACCGAGACACACAAAGACAAACAGAGACAACGAGACACACGAAGACAAACAGACATATCAGACACACGGAGACAAACAGACACATCAGACACACGGAGACAAACAGACACATCAGACACACGGAGACAAACAGACACACCGAGACACACGAAGACAAACAGACACATCATACACACGTAGAAAAACAGAGACAACGAGACACACGAAAACAAACAGAGACAACGAGACACACGAAGACAAACAGACACATCAGACACACGGAGACAAACAGACAGATCAGACACACGGGGACAAACAGACACATCAGACACACGGAGACAAACAGACACATCAGACACACGGAGACAAACAGAGACAACGAGACACACGGAGACAAACAGACACATCAGACACACGAAGACAAACATACACACCGAGACACACGAAGACAAACAGAGACAACGAGACACACGAAGACAAACAGACATATCAGACACACGGAGACAAACAGACAGATCAGACACACGGAGACAAACAGACATATCAGACACACGGAGACAAACAGACACACCAAGACACACGGAGGCAAACAGACACATCAGGCACACGAAGACAAACATACACACCGAGACACACAAAGACAAACAGAGACAACGAGACACACGAAGACAAACAGACATATCAGACACACGGAGACAAACAGACACATCAGACACACGGAGACAAACAGACACATCAGACACACGGAGACAAACATACACACCGAGACACACGGAGACAAACAGACACATCATACACACGAAGACAAACAGAGACAACGAGACACACGAAAACAAACAGAGACAACGAGACACACGAAGACAAACAGACACATCAGACACACGGAGACAAACAGACACATCAGACACACGGAGACAAACAGACACATCAGTCACACGGAGACAAACAGACACATCAGACACACGGAGACAAACAGAGACAACGAGACACACGGAGACAAACAGACACATCAGACACACGAAGACAAACATACACACCGAGACACACGAAGACAAACAGAGACAACGAGACACACGAAGACAAACAGACATATCAGACACACGGAGACAAGCAGACACATCAGACACATGGAGACAAACATACACATCAGACACACGGAGACAAACAGACAGATCAGAAACACGAGAAAAACAGACACATCAGACACACGGAGATAAACAGACAGATCAGACACACGGAGACAAACAGACAGATCAGACACACGGAGACAAACATACACACCGAGACACACGAAGACAAACAGAGACAACGAGACACACGAAGACAAACAGACATATCAGACACACGGAGACAAACATACACACCGAGACACACGGAGGCAAACAGACACACGGAGACACACGAAGACAAACAGAAACAACGAGACACACGGAGATAAACAGACACATCAGACACACGGAGACAAACAGACACACCGAGACACACGGAGGAAACAGACACACGGAGACACACGAAGACAAACAGAAACAACGAGACACACGAAGACAAACAGACACATCAGACACACGGAGACAAACAGACACATCAGGCACACGAAGACAAACATACACACCGAGACACACGAAGACAAACAGAGACAACGAGACACACGAAGACAAACAGACACATCAGACACACGAAGGCAAACAGACACATCAGGCACACGAAGACAAACATACACACCGAGACACACGAACACAAACAGAGACAACGAGACACACGAAGACAAACAGACACATCAGACACACGGAGACAAACAGACACATCAGACACATGGAGACAAACAGACACATCAGACACACGGAGACAAACATACACACCGAGACACACGAAGACAAACAGACACATCAGACACACGGAGACAAACATACACACCGAGACACACGAAGACAAACAGAGACAACGAGACACACGAAGACAAACAGACATATCAGACACACGGAGACAAACATACACAACGAGACACACGAAGACAAACAGACAGATCAGACACACGGAGACAAACAGAAACACCGAGACACACGGAGGCAAACAGACACACGGAGACACACGAAGACAAACAGAAACAACGAGACACACGGAGATAAACAGACACATCAGACACACGGAGACAAACAGACACACCGAGACACACGGAGGCAAACAGACACACGGAGACACACGAAGACAAACAGAAACAACGAGACACACGAAGACAAACAGACACATCAGACACACGGAGACAAACAGACACATCAGGCACAGGAAGACAAACATACACACCGAGACACACGAAGACAAACAGACACATCAGACACACGAAGACAAACAGACACATCAGGCACACGAAGACAAACATACACACCGAGACACACGAACACAAACAGAGACAACGAGACACACGAAGACAAACAGACACATCAGACACACGGAGACAAACAGACACATCAGACACACGGAGACAAACAGACACATCAGACACACGGAGACAAACATACACACCGAGACACACGAAGACAAACAGACACATCAGACACACGGAAGACAAACATACACACCGAGACACACGGAGACAAACAGAGACAACGAGACACACGAAGACAAACAGACACATCAGACACACGGAGACAAACATACACACCGAGACACACGAAGACAAACAGACACATCAGACACACGGAGACAAACATACACATCAGGCACACGAAGACAAACATACACACGAGACACACGAAGACAAACAGACACATCAGACACACGGAGACAAACATACACACCGAGACGCACGGAGGCAAACAGACACATCAGGCACACGAAGACAAACATACACACCGAGACACACGAAGACAAACAGACATATCGAGACACACGGAGACAAACAGACACATCATACACACGAAGACAAACAGAGACAACGAGACACACGAAAACAAACAGAGACAACGAGACACACGAAGACAAACATACACACCGAGACACACGAAGACAAACAGAGACAACGAGACACACGGAGACAAACAGACACATCAGACACACGGAGACAAACATACACACCGAGACACACGAAGACAAACAGAGACAACGAGACACACGAAGA
Organism: Macrostomum lignano; assembly: GCA_002269645.1. Taxonomy (NCBI): domain Eukaryota; kingdom Metazoa; phylum Platyhelminthes; family Macrostomidae; genus Macrostomum; species Macrostomum lignano. The sequence continues at coordinate 9,700 of NIVC01001182.1, forward strand.
CAAACAGACACATCAGACACACGAGACAAGCAGACACATCAGACACATGGAGACAAACATACACATCAGACACACGGAGACAAACAGACAGATCAGAAACACGGAGAAAACAGACACATCAGACACACGGAGATAAACAGACAGATCAGACACACGGAGACAAAAAGACACGAGACACACGGAGGCAAACAGACACACGGAGACACACGAAGACAAACAGAAACAACGAGACACACGAAGACAAACAGACACATCAGACACACAGAGACAAACAGACACATCAGGCACACGGAGACAAACAGACACATCAGACACACGGAGACAAACAGACACATCAGACACACGGAGACAAACAGAGACAACGAGACACACGGAGACAAACAGACACATCAGACACACGAAGACAAACATACACACCGAGACACACGAAGACAAACAGAGACAACGAGACACACGGAGACAAACAGACACATCAGACACACGGAGACAAACAGACACATCAGGCACACGAAGACAAACATACACACCGAGACACACGAAGACAAACAGAGACAACGAGACACACGAAGACAAACAGACATATCAGACACACGGAGACAAGCAGACACATCAGACACATGGAGACAAACATACACATCAGACACACGGAGACAAACAGACAGATCAGACACACGGAGAAAAACAGACACATCAGACACACGAAGATAAACAGACAGATCAGACACACGGAGACAAACATACACACCGAGACACACGGAGGCAAACAGACACACGGAGACACACGAAGACAAACAGAAACAACGAGACACACGGAGATAAACAGACACATCAGACACACGGAGACAAACAGACACACCGAGACACACGGAGGCAAACAGACACACGGAGACACACGAAGACAAACAGAAACAACGAGACACACGAAGACAAACAGACACATCAGACACACGGAGACAAACAGACACATCAGGCACACGAAGACAAACATACACACCGAGACACACGAAGACAAACAGAGACAACGAGACACACGAAGACAAACAGACACATCAGACACACGAAGACAAACAGACACATCAGGCACACGAAGACAAACATACACACCGAGACACACGAACACAAACAGAGACAACGAGACACACGAAGACAAACAGACACATCAGACACACGGAGACAAACAGACACATCAGACACACGGAGACAAACAGACACATCAGACACACGGAGACAAACATACACACCGAGACACACGAAGACAAACAGACACATCAGACACACGGAGACAAACATACACACGAGACACACGAAGACAAACAGAGACAACGAGACACACGAAGACAAACAGACACATCAGACACACGGAGACAAACATACACACCGAGACACACGAAGACAAACAGACACATCAGACACACGGAGACAAACATACACATCAGGCACACGAAGACAAACATACACACCGAGACACACGAAGACAAACAGACACATCAGACACACGGAGACAAACATACACACCGAGACGCACGGAGGCAAACAGACACATCAGGCACACGAAGACAAACATACACACCGAGACACACGAAGACAAACAGAGACAACGAGACACACGAAGACAAACAGAGACAACGAGACACACGAAGACAAACAGACACATCAGACACACGGAGACAAGCAGACACATCAGACACATGGAGACAAACATACACATCAGACACACGGAGACAAACTGACAGATCAGACCTACGGAGAAAACAGACACATCAGACACACGGAGATAAACAGACAGATCAGACACACGGAGACAAACAGACAGATCAGACACACGGAGACAAACAGACATATCAGACACACGGAGACAAACAGACACACCAAGACACACGGAGGCAAACAGACACATCAGGCACACGAAGACAAACATACACACCGAGACACACGAAGACAAACAGAGACAACGAGACACACGAAGACAAACAGACATATCAGACACACGGAGACAAACAGACACATCAGACACACGGAGACAAACAGACACATCAGACACACGGAGACAAACAGACACACCGAGACACACGAAGACAAACAGACACATCATACACACGAAGACAAACAGAGACAACGAGACACACGGAGACAAACAGACACATCAGACACACGAAGACAAACATACACACCGAGACACACGAAGACGAACAGAGACAACGAGACACACGAAGACAAACAGACATATCAGACACACGGAGACAAACAGACACATCAGACACACGGAGACAAACAGACACATCAGGTACACGAAGACAAACATACACACCGAGACACACGGAGACAAACAGACACATCATACACACGAAGACAAACAGAGACAACGAGACACACGAAAACAAACCGAGACAACGAGACACACGAAGACAAACAGACACATCAGACACACGGAGACAAACAGACACATCAGACACACGGAGACAAACAGACACATCAGACACACGGAGACAAACAGACACATCAGACACACGGAGACAAACAGAGACAACGAGACACACGGAGACAAACAGACACATCAGACACACGAAGACAAACATACACACCGAGACACACGAAGACAAACAGAGACAACGAGACACACGAAGACAAACAGACATATCAGACACACGGAGACAAGCAGACACATCAGACACATGGAGACAAACATACACATCAGACACACGGAGACAAACAGACAGATCAGAAACACGGAGAAAACAGACACATCAGACACACGGAGATAAACAGACAGATCAGACACACGGAGACAAACAGACACACCGAGACACACGAAGACAAACATACACACCGAGACACACGAAGACAAACAGAGACAACGAGACACACGAAGACAAACAGACATATCAGACACACGGAGACAAACATACACACGAGACACACGGAGGCAAACAGACACACGGAGACACACGAAGACAAACAGAAACAACGAGACACACGGAGATAAACAGACACATCAGACACACGGAGACAAACAGACACACCGAGACACACGGAGCAAACAGACACACGGAGACACACGAAGACAAACAGAAACAACGAGACACACGAAGACAAACAGACACATCAGACACACGGAGACAAACAGACACATCAGGCACACGAAGACAAACATACACACCGAGACACACGAAGACAAACAGAGACAACGAGACACACGAAGACAAACAGACACATCAGACACACGAAGACAAACAGACACATCAGGCACACGAAGACAAACATACACACCGAGACACACGAACACAAACAGAGACAACGAGACACACGAAGACAAACAGACACATCAGACACACGGAGACAAACAGACACATCAGACACACGAAGACAAACATACACATCAGACACACGGAGACAAACATACACACCGAGACACACGAAGACAAACAGACACATCAGACACACGGAGACAAACATACACACCGAGACACACGAAGACAAACAGAGACAACGAGACACACGAAGACAAACAGACATATCAGACACACGGAGACAAACATACACAACGAGACACACGAAGACAAACAGACACATCAGACACACGGAGACAAACAGACACATCAGACACACGAAGACAAACATACACACCGAGACACACGAAGACAAACAGAGACAACGAGACACACGAAGACAAACAGACATATCAGACACACGGAGACAAACAGACACATCAGACACACGGAGACAAACAGACACATCAGACACACGGAGACAAACAGACACACCGAGACACACGGAGACAAACAGACACATCATACACACGAAGACAAACAGAGACAACGAGACACATGAAAACAAACAGAGACAACGAGACACACGAAGACAAACAGACACATCAGACACACGGAGACAAACAGACACATCAGACACACGGAGACAAACAGACACATCAGACACACGGAGACAAACAGACACATCAGACACACGGAGACAAACAGACACATCAGACACACGGAGACAAACATACACACGAGACACACGAAGACAAACAGACACATCAGACACACGGAGACAAACATACACACCGAGACACACGAAGACAAAAAGAGACAACGAGACACACGAAGACAAACAGACACATCAGACACACGGAGACAAACAGAAACATCAGGCACACGAAGACAAACATACACACCGAGACACACGAACACAAACAGAGACAACGAGACACACGAAGACAAACAGACACATCAGACACACGGAGACAAACAGACAGATCAGACACACGGGGACAAACAGACACATCAGACACACGGAGACAAACAGACACATCAGACACACGGAGACAAACAGAGACAACGAGACACACGGAGACAAACAGACACATCAGACACACGAAGACAAACATACACACCGAGACACACGAAGACAAACAGAGACAACGAGACACACGAAGACAAACATACACACCGAGACACACGGAGACAAACAGACACATCAGACACACGGAGACAAACAGACACATCAGGTACACGAAGACAAACATACACACCGAGACACACGGAGACAAACAGACACATCATACACACGAAGACAAACAGAGACAACGAGACACACGAAAACAAACAGAGACAACGAGACACACGAAGACAAACAGACACATCAGACACACGGAGACAAACAGACACATCAGACACACGGAGACAAACAGACACATCAGTCACACGGAGACAAACATACACATCAGACACACGGAGACAAACAGAGACAACGAGACACACGGAGACAAACAGACACATCAGACACACGAAGACAAACATACACACCGAGACACACGAAGACAAACAGAGACAACGAGACACACGAAGACAAACAGACATATCAGACACACGAAGACAAGCAGACACATCAGACACATGGAGACAAACATACACATCAGACACACGGAGACAAACAGACAGATCAGAAACACGGAGAAAAACAGACACATCAGACACACGGAGATAAACAGACAGATCAGACACACGGAGACAAACAGACACACCGAGACACACGAAGACAAACATACACACCGAGACACACGAAGACAAACAGAGACAACAAGACACACGAAGACAAACAGACATATCAGACACACGGAGACAAACATACACACCGAGACACACGGAGCAAACAGACACACGGAGACACACGAAGACAAACAGAAACAACGAGACACACGGAGATAAACAGACACATCAGACACACGGAGACAAACAGACACACGAGACACACGGAGGCAAACAGACACACGGAGACACACGAAGACAAACAGAAACAACGAGACACACGAAGACAAACAGACACATCAGACACACGGAGACAAACAGACACATCAGGCACACGAAGACAAACATACACACCGAGACACACGAAGACAAACAGAGACAACGAGACACACGAAGACAAACAGACACATCAGACACACGAAGACAAACAGACACATCAGGCACACGAAGACAAACATACACACCGAGACACACGAACACAAACAGAGACAACGAGACACACGAAGACAAACAGACACATCAGACACACGGAGACAAACAGACACATCAGACACACGGAGACAAACAGACACATCAGACACACGGAGACAAACATACACACCGAGACACACGAAGACAAACAGACACATCAGACACACGGAGACAAACATACACACCGAGACACACGAAGACAAACAGAGACAACGAGACACACCAAGACAAACAGACATATCAGACACACGGAGACAAACATACACAACGAGACACACGAAGACAAACAGACACATCAGACACACGGAGACAAACAGACACATCAGACACACGGAGACAAACAGACACATCAGACACACGGAGACAAACAGAGACAACGAGACACACGGAGACAAACAGACACATCAGACACACGAAGACAAACATACACACCGAGACATACGAAGACAAACAGAGACAACGAGACACACGAAGACAAACAGACATATCAGACACACGGAGACAAACAGACACATCAGACACACGGAGACAAACAGACACATCAGACACACGGAGACAAACAGACACACGAGACACACGGAGACAAACAGACACATCATACACACGAAGACAAACAGAGACAACGAGACACATGAAAACAAACAGAGACAACGAGACACACGAAGACAAACAGACACATCAGACACACGGAGACAAACAGACACATCAGACACACGGAGACAAACAGACACATCAGACACACGGAGACAAACAGACACATCAGACACACGGAGACAAACAGACACATCAGACACACGGAGACAAACATACACACCGAGACACACGAAGACAAACAGACACATCAGACACACGGAGACAAACATACACACGAGACACACGAAGACAAACAGAGACAACGAGACACACGAAGACAAACAGACACATCAGACACACGGAGACAAACAGAAACATCAGGCACACGAAGACAAACATACACACCGAGACACACGAACACAAACAGAGACAACGAGACACACGAAGACAAACAGACACATCAGACACACGGAGACAAACATACGCACCGAGACACACGAAGACAAACAGACACATCAGACACACGGAGACAAACATACACATCAGGCACACGAAGACAAACATACACACCGAGACACACGAAGACAAACAGAGACAACGAGACACACGAAGACAAACATACACATCAGACACACGGAGACAAACAGACACATCAGGCACACGGAGACAAACATACACACGAGACACACGAAACACAAACAGAGACAACGAGACACACGAAGACAAACAGACACATCAGACACACGGAGACAAACATACACACCGAGACACACGAAGACAAACAGACACATCAGACACACGGAGACAAACATACACACCGAGACACACGAACACAAACAGAGACAACGAGACACACGGAGACAAACAGACACATCAGACACACGGAGACAAACATACACACCGAGACACACGGAGGCAAACAGACACATCAGGCACACGAAGACAAACATACACACCGAGACACACGAAGACAAACAGAGACAACGAGACACACGAAGACAAACAGACACATCATACACACGAAGACAAACAGAGACAACGAGACACACGAAAACAAACAGAGACAACGAGACACACGAAGACAAACAGACACATCAGACACACGGAGACAAACAGACACATCAGACACACGGAGACAAACAGACACATCAGTCACACGGAGACAAACATACACATCAGACACACGGAGACAAACAGAGACAACGAGACACACGGAGACAAACAGACACATCAGACACACGAAGACAAACATACACACCGAGACACACGAAGACAAACAGAGACAACGAGACACACGAAGACAAACAGACATATCAGACACACGAAGACAAGCAGACACATCAGACACATGGAGACAAACATACACATCAGACACACGGAGACAAACAGACAGATCAGAAACACGGAGAAAAACAGACACATCAGACACACGGAGATAAACAGACAGATCAGACACACGGAGACAAACAGACACACCGAGACACACGAAGACAAACATACACACCGAGACACACGAAGACAAACAGAGACAACAAGACACACGAAGACAAACAGACATATCAGACACACGGAGACAAACATACACACCGAGACACACGGAGGCAAACAGACACACGGAGACACACGAAGACAAACAGAAACAACGAGACACACGGAGATAAACAGACACATCAGACACACGGAGACAAACAGACACACCGAGACACACGGAGGCAAACAGACACACGGAGACACACGAAGACAAACAGAAACAACGAGACACACGAAGACAAACAGACACATCAGACACACGGAGACAAACAGACACATCAGGCACACGAAGACAAACATACACACCGAGACACACGAAGACAAACAGAGACAACGAGACACACGAAGACAAACAGACACATCAGACACACGAAGACAAACAGACACATCAGGCACACGAAGACAAACATACACACCGAGACACACGAACACAAACAGAGACAACGAGACACACGAAGACAAACAGACACATCAGACACACGGAGACAAACAGACACATCAGACACACGGAGACAAACAGACACATCAGACACACGGAGACAAACATACACACCGAGACACACGAAGACAAACAGACACATCAGACACACGGAGACAAACATACACACCGAGACACACGAAGACAAACAGAGACAACGAGACACAGCAAGACAAACAGACATATCAGACACACGGAGACAAACATACACAACGAGACACACGAAGACAAACAGACACATCAGACACACGGAGACAAACAGACACATCAGACACACGGAGACAAACAGACACATCAGACACACGGAGACAAACAGAGACAACGAGACACACGGAGACAAACAGACACATCAGACACACGAAGACAAACATACACACCGAGACACACGAAGACAAACAGAGACAACGAGACACACGAAGACAAACAGACATATCAGACACACGGAGACAAACAGACACATCAGACACACGGAGACAAACAGACACATCAGACACACGGAGACAAACAGACACACCGAGACACACGGAGACAAACAGACACATCATACACACGAAGACAAACAGAGACAACGAGACACATGAAAACAAACAGAGACAACGAGACACACGAAGACAAACAGACACATCAGACACACGGAGACAAACAGACACATCAGACACACGGAGACAAACAGACACATCAGACACACGGAGACAAACAGACACATCAGACACACGGAGACAAACAGACACATCAGACACACGGAGACAAACATACACACCGAGACACACGAAGACAAACAGACACATCAGACACACGGAGACAAACATACACACCGAGACACACGAAGACAAACAGAGACAACGAGACACACGAAGACAAACAGACACATCAGACACACGGAGACAAACAGAAACATCAGGCACACGAAGACAAACATACACACCGAGACACACGAACACAAACAGAGACAACGAGACACACGAAGACAAACAGACACATCAGACACACGGAGACAAACATACGCACCGAGACACACGAAGACAAACAGACACATCAGACACACGGAGACAAACATACACATCAGGCACACGAAGACAAACATACACACCGAGACACACGAAGACAAACAGAGACAACGAGACACACGAAGACAAACATACACATCAGACACACGGAGACAAACAGACACATCAGGCACACGGAGACAAACATACACACCGAGACACACGAAAACAAACAGAGACAACGAGACACACGAAGACAAACAGACACATCAGACACACGGAGACAAACATACACACCGAGACACACGAAGACAAACAGACACATCAGACACACGGAGACAAACATACACACCGAGACACACGAAGACAAACAGAGACAACGAGACACACGAAGACAAACAGACACATCAGACACACGGAGACAAACATACCACCGAGACACACGAAGACAAACAGAGACAACGAGACACACGAAGACAAACAGACACATCAGACACACGGAGACAAACATACACACCGAGACACACGAACACAAACAGAGACAACGAGACACACGGAGACAAACAGACACATCAGACACACGGAGACAAACATACACACCGAGACACACGGAGGCAAACAGACACATCAGGCACACGAAGACAAACATACACACCGAGACACACGAAGACAAACAGAGACAACGAGACACACGAAGACAAACAGAAACAACGAGACACACGAAGACAAACAGACATATCAGACACACGGAGACAAGCAGACACATCAGACACATGGAGACAAACATACACATCAGACACACGGAGACAAACAGACAGATCAGACCTACGGAGAAAAACAGACACATCAGACACACGGAGATAAACAGACAGATCAGACACACGGAGACAAACAGACAGATCAGACACACGGAGACAAACAGACATATCAGACACACGGAGACAAACAGACACACCGAGACACACGGAGGCAAACAGACACATCAGGCACACGAAGACAAACATACACACCGAGACACACGAAGACAAACAGAGACAACGAGACACACGGAGACAAACAGACACATCAGACACACGAAGACAAACATACACACCGAGACACACGAAGACAAACAGAGACAACGAGACACACGAAGACAAACAGACATATCAGACACACGGAGACAAACAGACACATCAGACACACGGAGACAAACAGACACATCAGACACACGGAGACAAACAGACACACCGAGACACACGGAGACAAACAGACACATCATACACACGAAGACAAACAGAGACAACGAGACACACGAAAACAAACAGAGACAACGAGACACACGAAGACAAACAGACACATCAGACACACGGAGACAAACAGACAGATCAGACACACGGAGACAAACAGACACATCAGACACACGGAGACAAACAGACACATCAGACACACGGAGACAAACAGACACATCAGACACACGGAGACAAACATACACACCGAGACACACGAAGACAAACAGACACATCAGACACACGGAGACAAACATACACACCGAGACACACGAAGACAAACAGAGACAACGAGACACACGAAGACAAACAGACACATCAGACACACGGAGACAAACAGAAACATCAGGCACACGAAGACAAACATACACACCGAGACACACGAACACAAACAGAGACAACGAGACACACGAAGACAAACAGACACATCAGACACACGGAGACAAACATACGCACCGAGACACACGAAGACAAACAGACACATCAGACACACGGAGACAAACATACACATCAGGCACACGAAGACAAACATACACACCGAGACACACGAAGACAAACAGAGACAACGAGACACACGAAGACAAACATACACATCAGACACACGGAGACAAACAGACACATCAGGCACACGGAGACAAACATACACACCGAGACACACGAAAACAAACAGAGACAACGAGACACACGAAGACAAACAGACACATCAGACACACGGAGACAAACATACACACCGAGACACACGAAGACAAACAGACACATCAGACACACGGAGACAAACATACACACCGAGACACACGAAGACAAACAGAGACAACGAGACACACGAAGACAAACAGACACATCAGACACACGGAGACAAACATACCCACCGAGACACACGAAGACAAACAGAGACAACGAGACACACGAAGACAAACAGACACATCAGACACACGGAGACAAACATACACACCGAGACACACGAACACAAACAGAGACAACGAGACACACGAAGACAAACAGACACATCAGACACACGAAGACAAACATACACACCGAGACACACGAAGACAAACAGAGACAACGAGACACACGAAGACAAACAGACATATCAGACACACGGAGACAAGCAGACACATCAGACACACGGAGACAAACAGACACATCAGACACACGAAGACAAACAGACACATCAGACACACGGAGACAAACATACACACCGAGACACACGAAGACAAACAGAGACAACGAGACACACGAAGACAAACAGACACATCAGACACACGGAGACAAACATACCCACCGAGACACACGAAGACAAACAGAGACAACGAGACACACGAAGACAAACAGACACATCAGACACACGAAGACAAACATACACACCGAGACACACGAAGACAAACAGAGACAACGAGACACACGAAGACAAACAGACATATCAGACACACGGAGACAAGCAGACACATCAGACACACGGAGACAAACATACACTGTAGAGATCTCCAAGCATAGTAGCCTACTAAAAGTAGCAAGATAAAAACATGAATACCATTTAAAACTAACATGCGTCATACTCTATTTTCAGTAATGCATGCAATCTCACGTAAACAGCGAGTGATTGTTACATAGTCCATAAAACCGGTTTTCAACCTAAATTTCCAAATATGTTAAAGGTCAAGTTAAATGCGATCTAGGCTTCACCCCTTTCCTATGTAAAACCCCACCGGTCAAGAGACAAAGTCCATCTTTTGATTCTTATCAATAAAACCAGTTTGAAGCTCAAGGTCGAATGAAATCGTGTATAAATACAAGCAAAAATCCGAGCTGAAACCTCAGACTCGGAGCAGCCTTAAGAGATCTTAGGCTTAGCCAGAGTTACTAAGCAAGGCTATATCTCTGAGAGAGACAAACACCAATTGGTAAGCCTTTGTTCGAGTCTTTGTTATTTGAAGTCTTTGTTGTTCGATTATTGAGAGCTGTGTCATTGCCGGCCGTTACTGATAAGTCGATTTATTGAGTTATTGAATTTGAGGCCTCCCTATTCCTAAGGGATTGGATAGGATCTGCGGACCGATTCCGATACTCTTAGTTGATTACTGACTGATTGATTTTGGTACCCTAGAGTAACCGATAGGAGCAAACGACTCCGATTCCGTTATTTCTAGAAGAAGACGCCCTTTTGGAGGACCTCGTTATTGTTATAGAGTTGACTTTGTTATTAGGGCGCATCTCTGCACTCGAGGAATATATTGATTTCTGCACTCGAGGAATATATTGATTTCTGCACTCGAGGAATATATCGATTTCTGCACTCGAGGAATATATCGATTTCTGCACTCGAGGAATATACTGACGTCGACGGACTAAGTTATTAAGCTCTCATATTCGGCCGATTCTATAATTCAAGAAGACTACTCCGGAGGAAGAATATTTGAAGAGACGAGCTCGGAGAACCTGCCCGACAAAGAAGAGGAGCCCGCATCAGTAAGTGAACACTGAACTTTGTTCCCAGGCTTGAGGTCTGGAAGTGGGAGTTCGTGCGTTTAGACACTAGATTAATTTCTCTCTCTCTTCTCTTTCTCTCTCTCTCTTTCCCTCTCTCTCTAGTGTGCTAAAGCGAACTCTTCAACACATCAGACACATGGAGACAAACAGACACACCGAGACACACGGAGACAAACAGAGACAACGAGACACACGAAGACAAACAGACACATCAGACACACGAAGACAAACAGACACACCGAGACACACGGAGACAAACAGACACATCAGACACACGGAGACAAACAGACACACCGAGACACACGAAGACAAACAGACACATCAGACACACGAAGACAAACATACACACCGAGACACACGAAGACAAACAGACACATCAGACACACGAAGACAAACATACACACCGAGACACACGAAGTCAAACAGAGACAACGAGACACACGAAGACAAACAGACAGATCAGACACACGGAGACAAACAGACACATCAGACACACGGAGACAAACAGACACACCGAGACACACGAAGACAAACATACACACCGAGACACACGAAGTCAAACAGAGACAACGAGACACACGAAGACAAACAGACAGATCAGACACACGGAGACAAACAGACACATCAGACACACGGAGACAAACAGACACACCGAGACACACGAAGACAAACATACACACCGAGACACACGAAGTCAAACAGAGACAACGAGACATACGAAGACAAACAGACACACCGAGACACACTAAGATACAATTACACACACCAAGTCACACTGAATAAAATATCTAAAACAATGCCCTAATTTTTAGGACGAGCGGAACAATTCATTGTCCCAAAAAACCTGTCGGCCAAAATGTCTTCAACAATTGACGCTAAAAATTTGCCAATCTTTGGAAACGATGGCAATCGCGATGGCGTGATAAAATATGAAGAAAGATGCGTTGAATCGTCTAATAGTGATCGGGGACCCTGGTGGCTGGTTGACATGAAGGACGAATTTATGGTTGTCGGTGCCAGAGTCTGGAATCGAATCGACTACGGTTCGGAGAAGTTTACTCAAGTGAGCATAGGTGAGATTGGTGTAATCAACTGAATGTGAAGCACACTGGTCATATTGAATCACCCTGGTCATATTGAATCACCCTGGTCACACTGAATCACCCTGGTCACACTGAATCACCCTGGTCACACTGAATCACCCTGGTCACACTGAATCACCCTGGTCACACTGAATCACCCTGGTCACACTGAATCTTCCTGGTCACACTGAATCACCCTGGTCACACTGAATCACCCTGGTCACACTGAATCACTCTGGTCACACTGAATCACCCTGGTCACACTGAATCACCCTGGTCACACTGAATCACCCTGGTCACACTGAATCACCCTGGTCACACTGAATCACCCTGGTCACACTGAATCACCCTGGTCACACTGAATCACCCTGGTCACACTGAATCACCCTGGTCACACTGAATCACCCTGGTCACACTGAATCACCCTGGTCACACTGAATCACTCTGGTCACACTGAATCACTCTGGTCACACTGAATCACCCTGGTCACACTGAATCACCCTGGTCACACTGAATCACCCTGGTCACACTGAATCACCCTGGTCACACTGAATCACCCTGGTCACACTGAATCACTCTGGTCACACTAAATCAGCTTGGTCACACTGAATCACTGTTGGGCTTGGGCGGGGCTTCGCACTGTTTGCTCTTTGATTGCTTATTCCACTGGTGCTTGTACTTTTGTTCTGTCTGAGTGTACGCGTCAAATTATTATTGTCATCGTGCTCTGATGTGCAGTGCAGTGTGTTTTAGTCCTAGGTTGGGGGGTTGTCGCGGGCTTGTGCTTTATCGTTGATAATAAATAGTTTCGCACTGAGCATTGGCTCAGAACTCTCGTGATTCTCGTTTCATAATCACCCTAGTCACACTGAATCACCCTGGTCACATTGAATCACCCTGGTCACATTGAATCACCCTGGTCACATTGAATCACCCTGGTCACACTGAATCACCCTGGTCACGCTGAATCACCCTGGTCACACTGAATCACCCTGGTCACGCTGAATAACACTGGTCACACTGGATAACACTGGTCACACTGGATAACACTGGTCACAATGGATAACACTGGTCACACTGGATAACACTGGTCACACTGGATAACACTGGTCACACTGGATAACACTGGTCACACTGGATAACACTGGTCACACTGGATAACACTGGTCACACTGGATAACACTGGTCACACTGGATAACACTGGTCACACTGGATAACACTGGTCACAATGGATAACACTGGTCACACTGGATAACACTGGTCACACTGGATAACACTGGTCACACTGGATAACACTGGTCACACTGGATAACACTGGTCACACTGGATAACACTGGTCACACTGTATAACACTGGTCACACTGGATAACACTGGTCACACTGGATAACACTGGTCACACTGGATAACACTGGTCACACTGGATAACACTGGTCACATTGGATAACACTGGTCACACTGGATAACACTGATCACACTGATTACCCAGTCGAATTCTGAATTAACATTTATTTCTCTGACTAAAGTTGAATAAATTTTGCAGGAATATCGAAAAACGCTTCTGTGTGGTCCGAATTTGATATCGGCTTTTTTCAACTCTGCATGCGCTGGACTGGCGAGCCTAAGTCCACTGACAACCCGATCAACTTCACCTGCTCGAGGATCACGCCCGGCCGGTTTCTGGCTGTGCACAAGAATACCAACGATTTGTCTTCAGGACTTTGGTCGCTGCATTTCTGCGAAATCGACATCATAGGAGGTACATGCATGCTATCGAGTATCTGCAACTTCCAAATGTATTGAATACATTCGATAACGTAAACTCTCTCTTCTGCAGTGACTCAAGACCGTACGGATTTTTCTTCCCCGGCTCGATCTGTCATGACGCTCTCGCTGCCAAGCCCATCTGCTTCGACTTTGGCTAATCAGCCTTTGTCGGTCGGCTCCGATATTGAATGTGGTCATCTGTGCCTGAGCCAGCGCACCTGTCGATCTGTGCTGTACTCAAAGTTGCTGCCGAATGGAAACTGTTGGCTTTTTCAGTCCGATAGCATTCCGGAGAGCTTGTTTGGCGGCGTCATGAACCAGGATGGCGCTAGGTTTTGGAAGCTTGTCAAGCTTGGCTGATTTTCTGTCACTGGCTAAAGAGTTCAATAGTGAAAGATGACTGAATTACATCTCTCTACAGTTTATACACACGGTTAACATGTAAGGTTCCATCTCAAAATCAGAAACCAGAATCAGAATGTGAAACCACAAAGAATAAATTTTGATCTCAATAAAAAACTATTTAAGACATTCATTCAAGTCGAGATTCGAGACCGATACTATCATGAAGTAAAATAAGACATTTTTACTTGAGTTTTAAGCATACGGCACCAAGTTTAATCTTGTTCAAGTTATTGTCACTTGCTTTTATTGATAAAGGACGCCCTACCTACTTGTTGTTTTTCAGCTCAATTTCATATAGCTAGATTTTACTATGAGCTAAGATCGAAGTGGATGTTTTATGAAACACTAAGTATATGAAATGCGAAAAAGTACACAATGCAACACACATTTATTAGAAATTATTGGAAATGATAAGCGACGCAAAGAGCCTCACTGGCTGCTAGGTTGTTGGTTGGCTAGGGGCGGCTGCTGGTTACGAGACGTAAGGGGGGGTTGTAAAATCAGTTGTCTGGGCAGGGGTTGGTATGACTCATCAGTGTACAGTAGAACACGTACTTTCGGGGCCGCACTACCTTGGATCAAAAGCCTTTGAATTGATTTATTGAAACTATCTGATAGGTATATTGGCATCAATTTCAACTTACTGCGCACTGATTGGCTTACGGGGTGATAAGCTTTCGCTATGTACAAGTTGCTTTGTCAACACAGCGATAAAGTTTGAATCAGTTTGGAGTCGGTAGCTGAAACAAACCAAAACCAAATCTTGAAAAACGTTTCACACTTACAATTGTTGGCTAAAAACATCAATACAATTAAGACAGAGAGAACATTATGCGTCTGTGGCTTCTCTGTCTGGCCGTTGGTCTCCTAGTTCCCGCCAGTGCCGTGGACACGTCCGGCCCTGTTGTTTACGACGAAACCGCGGCAAAGTACATGCCGCTGGAGAAGTGGCTTCACGACGTCGATAGCAAAGCCTGCTCGTCTAACGCTCGCGCCGACTTGCTATTCGCCATCGATGGCTCGGAATCTGTCAGCCTAAACGACTTCCACCTGGTTGTTAAGAGCGTCGTATTTGACACTATAAGTCGACTGGAAATTGGCGAAAATTTCATTCAAGTTGGTGTGCTAGTGTTCAGCTCTCATGTGACCCAGACCATACCCATTGGCAAGTATTCCAGCAAGCTGGACCTCCTCGGGGCCGTCTCTCGCCTCACGTACGATGGTGGCTACACGGCTATCGACGCCGCTGTTGAGGGCTGCATCGCGGAGCTGAGCCGAAGACAAGCCGATCTGGCTGTGTCGGGAAACGAAACGGCCTCAGCGGAAACGCGCAAACGCATAGTCATCTTCTTGACGGACGGGATGCACTCGGGTAGCTTTGGCGTGTACTTGCTCGACCTTCTGGCTCAGTTGCACCGTCGAGTGACAGCTGCGATTGCGCTGGGCTTGCAAAAATCGAACGACAATGTGCTGCAGAAAATAGCAAGCGACGCTGGGCTGGTGTTTGACCCAACTGCCTATCCGGACTATCAGTCAACGCTATACAGCCTTCTCAACATGCGCTGCACAGCCGCCTGTTACAACTACGAACAGCAAGAGGCTGGTGCGAACAAAGTGATCGCTACCCTAGTGCAGTACGTCAACTACTTGATTGGCAACTTCGCCTCCTATCACAAACAGGAGAGTTCGCTGTTAGACTACGCCCGAAGTGTCAAGCAATCTGTAGCTGGCCTGGAAGCTGACATTGAACAGACCTGCAACGCGAAGGACAATGGTCTGCTGCGACGCATCGTCACTCTGAGGGACAGCATCCGTACTGAAACGAACGGCAGCGGCTTCGCTGGAGCGAGCATCGAAGCCTACGCCGGGGAGATGATGACCAGACTGGCGAAGCTCCAGAGAGAGACGTTCGATCAGAGCCAGTCGCTGGCTACGGAGAAGACTAAACTGGCTGGGCTAGGCGTGGAGGAGGAACGCTTGAAGGCCGACTTCCAGGTGCGATTTTTCGAACGCTTTTCTGGGGTTGCGTGCTCTCGGAGGAAGGGGATGCTTGCTATTTAGGGATGCTTGCTATCTGGGGGATGCTTGCTATCTGGGGGATGCTTGCTATTTAGGGATGCTTGCTATCTGGGGGGTGCTTGCTATCTGGGGGATGCTTGCTACCTGGGGGATGTGTTGCTGTCTGGGGGATGCTTGCTATCTGGGGGATGCTTGCTATTTTAGGGGGAGTGTCTGCTATCTTTGTGAAAACTTTATTTTGTTGTGCGCTTTTGTTACTTTTAGATAAAAAAACAGATTCATAGCAAACATCTTTGTCATTCACAATTTTACTCGAACAAGATGATTTATGAAACTCCTCAATAAAGCTTATTCTAGAGGGAAGTCCGCTAGAAACAGCTCTGGTTTCAAAAGTAGTCTTTAATCAAATGTATTCTAGGTTCTGCAATCTTTGAGTAAAACTGCATTAGTAACTACTTAATAAGTAGCTAATTAAAACTCGTGTTCCTGATTTCATCTTGTGCTTTATATGTAGTCTTATCTACGCAGAACTCGCAGGAAATTCAGGTTTTCAAACATCTGTAAGAAAAATGCTCTCATAGTATTTTAGTTTTATTTCAATTTCAACTTACGAATTCAAACAGACCCGTCTCGATAGCAAAGCATCGGTGCGCAAAGCACAGGAAGACAGTCTGGCAGCTCTGGAGGCACGCATCGCCGCCTATCGCAACGAACTTCGAAGCGTGACCGAGTCGATATCCAGATTTGCGAATATTTCTGCTCAGCTGAGCAGTCGACTCTCCCGACAGGAGGCCGTCTACGTCAGCCGGCAGAATCAGCTGACCAGCCTCACGCAGGAGAGCACTATACTCGCTTCAGTGAAGCACGGAGGCAGCGTTCACCTGAATGAGATGTCCAACAAGCTGGCTCAATGCCAGTCGCACCTGCGCTACGGTAGAACAGTCCTGTTTGCCATTCGCTGCGGTTCGGGAGCCGAATTCGAATCGCTGTTCAGCCGCGAGGACTCTAGTTTCAGCAAGACTCCGGCTTTCGAAGGTCTAGACTCAACCAAATCCGTGTATAAAAGCGAGTTCTTGCACAAACTGCACAATATCGGCTACTTTAGAAGCATTACTTGGCAGTTTCTAGACTCGAAGGGAGCCGAGATTGGTCACTTGACCATGGACACCAGCCGGTCAGAACTCAGCAGCGTGTTCGCGCGATCTCGCGTCACGGACGCTTTTCCTTGGGTGACCTCCTATGTGAACTCCATCTACCGCGCCAGTTTAGATCAGTTCCGACCGCAGGTTGGCTCGGAGTTTCTGCTGGTTTTTGGCAGCCTCGAACGCTACCGCGCTACCGGCAGTTGCTCCGATCTCGTCGGTGTTTTCATAGTCTTGACAGCGCCGCATCGTTGCTACCCGGAGGCCGTAACTTTCCCCCAGGTGTACGTGTCCCCGAGCCCGTTCGGCGGCACCCTGTCCGAGCAAGTGTTTGAGTTGCGCCTCACCACGAGTCGTCTACCGGCAGACCGACCGCAGCCAACACACGGAACAACCGGGGACGAGCAGCTAACGGAAGTGCTGCTGTTTGTCAAAGCGGGGGCGGGCTATCTACACTCGCTGCTGCTCACCAGCCGGTTCACGCCAGCCGCTCTGCTAGCCGACGTGGACGATCTGAGCCAGCTGGCCAGGCACTACAAGAGCTCGCTGCTATCCGGTCTTAAACTCGACAGCTATCGAGCAATCAAGCTGGAGCTGTTCGACGCAAATGGTCGAGTTTTGGCCGCTCTGCGCTTCAAAGGACCATTTTCCAAGAGTGCCGCGAACAACACCGAGGGCGCTTTCGTGCCAATGGGATGGGAGTGGTTTCAGGTAGGAGTTCTTCCTGATTCATACGAGTATTGACTTTTATTATAATAACACAGTTTCTTGCAGTTGGATAAGGATAAAAAAGTTGTCTGTTGTAAATTTTATAAGTTTATTCAGTCAAAAGTTTAACAAAACTCTCGTTACTTTTTAAACACACCTCGTACGGTATTGAAATCTACCAATCTAGCGACCAATCTGTTTTCCTAAACATATCCGAAACCTCAAAACTTTAATGAAAATAATTAAACAGTGCAGTTTGTCTAATTCATGTTACCTGATCAACTTACAAAGGAAAAGTCCCTATGAGAATTAAAATAATAAACACCCGCAGCCGATGTACCTGGACGCTTCTGAGCCATTCAGTGTCGAGCAGCTGCGACAGTCTCGATTCAGTTTCTACAACGGTGTCGAATTTTTCACCATCGGCGAGCAGCTGGCCGAGTCGGACTGCACCCGACGGCGCTACTTCCTGACCCTAGTGGACGGCACCAGTTCCTGTCCCTGCTTCTCCTCTGGTGGCGAAACGCCGCCCAGCATCTTCTTTGCTAACAATGCTCGACCGTTAGCCTGCAATCAGTTGACGTCGGCGGACAGTCTGCGGCTGACTGGCGAGCTGCTGCAGCCGTTGCGGTCGTCGGCGTCGGGGCCGGATTTGGCTGCTTGATTGTTTGTCAGGCTCAGCTTTGACTCTGTTCGAGGCTCGGACCGCTTGTTTAATGACACTAAACAGTTGAACAACTGCTATATAACCCTTTCTCGTCTCTTTCTAAAAAATCATTTTGCGACAAGCCTGAGTTGATCGATAAAGCAAGCCATTTTTTAGAGGCCTATATGTCCTGCCTTCACCTGGTTGAATTGCATATAGATTGGAATCGTTTCGAAAATTTTGCCGGACAGCATATAGCTATTGGGAACTTAAAGAGTCGTAGATAGTCGTGTTGTTTTGATCTTTCAGGAAGGGTCAATAAGCAGAGAGGATGGTGACTAACCATGCCGAGTGCCTAAGTCGCTAGAGTGGATTTGTAACTTACTAATCTATTTTTTTGTTTAAAATGAATTTATAACAAAATACTGTAACTTCGACCCGCACAAACCCTACTGTCACATTGAAGTTTTTCATTAGATCACATTTTCTGTAGTTCATAACTTTCTCTAATTTTCGTTAGTTACTGCTCAAAGTTCCCTACTCAAAGTTCAATCGCTATTTTTTTGAAATTCCCATTAGTTCGAGTTGTTAAAACCTTTCCTGTTTGTTTTCGTTACAGTTCGCCAATATAATTCCATTAACATCGTTCCTACTTATCCACGACTTCACTTATTTACTATTAGTAGTAAAAGAAATAAATGTCTAATGGTAGTCTCAGACAAATTATAGCAACAATAATACAATTTTGATTGCTTATACTTTTAAGTATAATTTAACAGTGTAAATATAGTAACATCGATATTAACAAAGCAAAATAATTATCGACCGAAAGCAGATTGCTGAAGGGCGGGCATTCACACTTAAATCGCGGTGTTTTTGAGCACACTTATGTTTACCTATGCACTTTCAGACGAGTGTATGCACGATCTAGTACATCACTCCCAGTACATCTGGAAGTCTAGAACGGCAAATAAACCTATAGCAAAAATAACATGCTTTAATATCGTCTAGCTGTATTACACGTACCGACAGCTATAGTAGTGAGGTAACAAACAAAATTATAGTAATTATAGAGACTTCAGAAAACATTAAACAGGTTTATGACATTTTATCTCGTACATGTATGTTATCGACTATATTAGCAGCTTTAATTTGGATAAGCCAAGTAAAAATATGACCAGGACAAAAATGGATATAGTAAAAATGGAATATTGGAATATAATAGTATATAAGATTATGCTTGAATTTGACTGTATTAAAAATATTATTCTTCTACTTCGTCTAAAATTCTATTTGAGTCACAGTAGTTGAAACAGTAAGCATAAAGTAGCAAAGCGTATTATTGAAAAAAATGGAAACCAAATAACAATAGCTAGACATATTTTTACCTTGTCACGCATACATTTAGCACCAAGATGGTTAATTCAAAGCAAATTAAAACCAATTCAGGCTTCTTAATTAAGTTACAACCCCGTCAAATAAAAATTAAATTAAGCAGAGACATTGCTTAAGTAAAACAAAACTAGACAAGTTGGAGTTAACGCGACAATATAACTGAAGTACAATACGAGTATATTGATGCCGGAATCAGAAAGTCTATGCAATAGCTAACCTGTTATAACAAACTTATTCGTATTACATGTGCACTCTGACAAATTATAGTGGTACGTATAATACACAATAAGCTGTAGGTAAATTTTAGGTTTGATTTATCTATAGAATAATAAAAATGGAAGAATGCTTTCAAATTGAAGATTTTTAACGAGTTAAAATACCCCGATTTTTAATATTTGTTAAATTCAAAGAACTTATTGATTTTATTCTATTAGATTGCTTGGCCAGGACTGCTAAAGTAAAACTTCAGTTTTGTGCGTATGTAAAAGTACACTTGTCAAGTTTAGTCCCGAGCACATTTCGACTACGAACGATGGCGGCGCTTATAATTAAAATAATTATTATAATACGCTTGTACGTGACACAGCAACAGTGGCGTAGCCAGAAATTTCAATCCAGGGGGGGGCGGGTTGGCCTGGCTGGCCATGCCTTATGCCATTGCCACTTTTGGCGCCGCAGGCACTCATTTTGGCGCCGCAGGCACTCATTTTGGCGCCGCAGGCACTCATTTTGGCGCCGCGGGCACTCATTTTGGCGCCTCAGGCACTCATTTTGGCGCCGCGGGCACTCATTTTGGCGCCTCAGGCACTCATTTTGGCGCCGCAGGCACTCATTTTGGCGCCGCAGGCACTCATTTTAGCGCCGCAGGCACTCATTTTGGCGCCGCAGGCACTCATTTTGGCGCCGCAGGCACTCATTTTAGCGCCGCAGGCACTCATTTTGGCGCCGCAGGCACTCATTTTGGCGCCGCAGGCACTCATTTTGGCGCCGCAGGCACTCATTTTAGCGCCGCAGGCACTCATTTTAGCGCCGCAGGCACTCATTTTAGCGCCGCAGGCACTCAATTGTCTCCTGGTTTTTGGTATTGCCTCCTGGTTCCAGACGATTGGGGGGG
Source organism: Macrostomum lignano (assembly GCA_002269645.1). Taxonomy (NCBI): domain Eukaryota; kingdom Metazoa; phylum Platyhelminthes; family Macrostomidae; genus Macrostomum; species Macrostomum lignano. The sequence goes on from NIVC01001182.1 coordinate 32,794, forward strand.
GGCCGCGGCCCCCCGGCCACCCCCCCCCTCTGGCTACGCCACTGGTTAGCAACCTTCGGTAGGGAAGTTGAAGTAAATACAAAAGACATGATCGAACAACTTCTCTTACTGAATTACTAAGAGTACATCAGACGGTTCTAGAATGCTGACTAGCTAAAAGTGCTTCTGTACGCCGTATTCACCATGAGATATGGATATGAGGCGCAGCGATATTAATAAAAATCGTAATAAAACATGCAGATTTAATCCTCAAAAGTGGCACCTTGATAAAATTTTAGTGGCGCGAAGTATTAATCTAAGCAATAGTATAGATAGTAGCGAGAACTGCATGCGTGGAGAAATTATTGTCACAATAAAGCTAAAGTACAAAGATCTACCTTTGCTAAGAGTGCAGCTGAAAAAGGATTTTGATTTTGATCTTTTGATCTAACCTTTCTAATGAAGGTAATTATAATTAAATAATTACTCGTAGCCAACCAATAGGTGAGATCTATAATATCGATTAATAGCAACAGTGTACAATAAATAGATTATGCTGATAACGTGAAGTGAGCTGCGGAAAAACATAATTTATGTGCGCTAGAAATTTAATTGAAATACAGGATTAACTGCGAACTTGTGAACTCGCGTCCATCGACGAAGAAGACGACCGTCTGTGATGCTGGTGCACCAGGGAGGAAGTCGGGTAGAGCTTGTACCAGCCGATCACTATGTTGGACAGGTCCAGTTCGTCCAGCATGATCTGGCACACTCCCATAAATGCCTTCTTGTCTATGCGACCGTAGTCTCCCCACACTGTTACCTGAGGAGTGTCGCATTGTTGGTGGGTCATTTCTCAATGCTTTGTTGCAAGCGTTTTTATGTAATAAATGAAGAACTTCTGCTTTGGTCTGTCAAGGGATTTCTAGCGATCCCTGACCTTGAATCTTCGAGTGGCAACCCTGAATCTCTGAGCGGCAACCCTGAATCTCTGAGGTGGAAAACCTGAATATTCAAGTGGCAACCCTGAATCTATCCGAGGCAATCCTAAATCTCAATGCGAGGCAACCCTGAATCTTTGTGCGAGGCAACCCTGAATCGCTATACGAGGCAACCCTGAATCTCAATGCGAGGCAACCCTGAATCTTTGTGCGAGGCAACCCTGAATCGCTATACGAGGCAACCCTGAATCGCTATACGAGGCAACCCTGAATCTCAATGCGAGGCAACCCTGAATCTTTGTGCGAGGCAACCCTGAATCGCTATACGAGGCAACCCTGAATCTCAATGCGAGGCAACCCTGAATCTTTGTGCGAGGCAACCCTGAATCTTTGTGCGAGGCAACCCTGAATCTTTGTGCGAGGCAACCCTGAATCGCTATACGAGGCAACCCTGAATCTCAATGCGAGGCAACCCTGAATCTCCAAGTGGCAACCCTGAATCTCCAAGTGACAACCCTGAATCTCCAAGTGACAACCCTGAATCTCCAAGTGGCAACCCTGAATCTCTATGCGAGGCAGCCCATGCAATTAAAGTTGGCGTCAATGCATTTTGGGTGGCACTATTTTATTTTTTGACCGTCATTTCATCAAGTGGTGACCTTGCATTAGAGAGGGGCGCTAGTAGCAGAGGCGCCAAAGCTGCTCACCTGTAGCGTCTTGCCTTTATAGTTCTCCAAGAAGACCAACTGCTGCTGGTAGAGCGGATCCAGGGTTCGCCTAGTTACAGTTGTCTTCTGTTTTTCAACGCAAGTCTTGGCCTCGAGCAAGTAGACTTTGACGTAGGGCGCCGGCAACTCCTTGGCGCCTTTCTTGGCGAACAGACCGCGCGCTCGGATGACTTCAACCTCTAGGCGGCCCTTCCGGTTGAACAGGCTCAGTTGGATCTCGCCAAGGCTGGGCGTACCAAGCACCTGACGGCCAACCAGCTGCCCGGGACCCAGGCCTTCAACAAACTCCGTTAGATGGCCCTCCTGCAGCGGCGCGCTGGCACTCAGCCTGCAGTGTTTCAAAAGCAACGCTATGCATTAATAAATATTCGCAGGAGGGCTGCGGGCACCCTGAAGCACCGCCTTTGACTAATTCGTCTCACAACCGGTGCTGAGTACTAGGCACGAACTCATTCCGCTGAGCAGGCACAGATGCCTTGCCTTGTGCCTTGGGATTTCATGTTCGCGAATCCTGACGATCTACGCTCGTAGTGTTATAAAATACGTACCAAATCGGGATATTTTACACTTTAGGCGACATTGTCACACAACCCCTGAGCAGGCACACAAGCGCGCGGATACGTACGCAGTCATACGCACAGGCACACACTCACACAGGAGTGTACAGCGGCCCAAACTTAATTTATCGTTAGGCATGTACACAAAATTTTGAGCTCACAGGCGCGGATCGACGCTTGGCAAACTGCCGTCACTGGAGTCTTGCGCTTGGAATTGTTGCGCCGTCGCTTGCTGTTGCAGCAGCTGCTGCTGCGGCTGCTGGCCTCGGCCTGAGCTCACCGGCCTGTTTGAGCTCATGGGATCCCTGGCGCAGCTGCCGGGAGCTTGCAGACTCGGCGGTAGCACCTCCTCAGAGCGTTGGAAAGTGCCGCGCTGCTTGCGTTCTGTAATTAAGTGGACAGAGTTGTTGAATCGCTTGCTTCTCACGTTTAATACTGTTATAAGATTCGTTAAATCTTCTCTAAGTCACGCGGATAGGATCGCCGCCCATACATATGGTGCAAAGAACTTTTTACCATTCAGTATTGGTCCTTCGGGAACTTCGGTAATTGGGGAGTCAGATGCAGTGCCAACGGTGCATCCGAGGGCTGTGTAACTGCAAGCCGACCTGTAGCTACCTCAATCTCACCTAAATTATTCGCGGACGAGGTCTTCCGACTCAGGCCCGGAATGAAGTTGCTGAACTTCTGGCCCATGCTGGCCCGACGGCTCTTGTCAGAGCGACCTCCGCCGCCACCGTCGCTGGAGTTGCCGCCCTCGCCTGAGGAGATTTTCCGGTTGCGAGAGCCGCCGCCGCCACCACCGCCGCCTCCACCGCCGGGCCCGCCAGCGTCGCCGCCGCCGCCACCAGCTCCGGCTGTCGACGATTTCTTCCTGTGCCGACGGTCGCTCTGCGCCGACACGGCCGACATCTTCGACAACTCCGAAGCGTCGGAGTTCTCCGACACGTCGCTGGTAGCGCCCATTTCGACGTCGTCGGAGTGCGGCATCATCAGCCGGTTGAGCGTTGCTGGCGCCGACGGGTTCTGGAAAGGCCGGTGGTAGCTGCCCAGCGGCGGTGACTCTTCCGACACCGCTGCTGCCGCCGCCGCTGCGGCAACCGACACGCGATCAAAAGGTGGCCGGACCAGGTGCCCGGAGCCCGCCCTGGCCGTTGTCGGCAACTGCGGCAGCTGTCGCTTTCGCATTGCGGCGTTCGCAGCATTCACTGGGCCGGCCGGGCTCCCGTAGCCTCCGTGGGCGAAGTCGGCTGCGGAGGCCGATAGTCCCGAGTTCGCGCCTGCGCTGAGACCAAGGCCTGAAGTTGGCGGCTCCGGTAGACCGCGACCTGCAGTTGGACACGATGGCGTGTAATTGTAATGGGATTCTGGGTCTGAACTATAAAATTCTGAACTACCAGAGTTTTTCGATGGGGTATTTTGCTCTTTTTCAGTCAGAAATCAGCTAAGTGGCCCATTTCTAATTAGTAAAATTGCAGGAAAGTAGCCTATCCTTCAATCTAATTATCAGGATGCCAGGTTGCATTCTTACGAGTACCAGCAGCGTGTGAATCTAGGTAACTGCCCCATCTAATCAGTGTGATGTCAGGTAATTGCTCCATCTAATCAGTGTGTGATGTCAGGTAATTGCTCCATCTAATCAGTGTGTGATGTCAGGTAATTGCTCCATCTAATCAGTGTGATATCAGGTAACTGCCCCATCTAATCAGTGTGATGTCAGGTAATTGCTCCATCTAATCAGTGTGTGATGTCAGGTAATTGCTCCATCTAATCAGTGTGTGATGTCAGGTAATTGCTCCATCTAATCAGTGTGTGATGTCAGGTAATTGCTCCATCTAATCAGTGTGTGATGTCAGGTAATTGCTCCATCTAATCAGTGTGTGATGTCAGGTAATTGCTCCATCTAATCAGTGTGATATCAGGTAATTGCTCCATCTAATCAGTGTGTGATGTCAGGTAATTTCTCCATCTAATCAGTGTGTGATGTCAGGTAATTTCTCCATCTAATCAGTGTGTGATGTCAGGTAATTTCTCCATCTAATCAGTGTGTGATGTCAGGTAATTGCTCCATCTAATCAGTGTGTGATGTCAGGTAATTGCTCCATCTAATCAGTGTGTGATGTCAGGTAATTTCTCCATCTAATCAGTGTGTGATGTCAGGTAATTGCTCCATCTAATCAGTGTGAAGTCAGGTTGAAGCTTGATTTACTAATTCGAGTTCAAAAGCGTCCCAACAAGCTTTTTGATTTTTTTATCAAATCATTCTGACTACCCTCACTCATAAGTTTAATTGCATTTCTACTAGGAAAAAGTTGAAGATTCATACATTGTCTAAGGTGAGATACAATGCCACAATAATTAAATCAAGCCATTCTCTAGGAATCCTGGCAAGTGGCCTGCAGATTAAGGTAAATAGAAACATTTTCCGGCTTCTGCAGCACGCCAACAGTTGTAGCGATGCAGAATCATAATTCAGCTCAGGTGGGCCGTGTCCCTGTCTCTCATTTCCCTGATTAGCTCCTCCCGCTATGGAATCTGGGCGCGGCTGCATTCGCAAATCCTCTGAGAATTTGATGATGTAGCGAGCGAGCAAGGTAACAAGCCAGCTCGCGTGTAATGTAAACTGAGTCAATAGGCTGTGGGCTCATCTTATCTCTGTCTTCTCGTCTCTCCAGTCTCGCTCGGCGGGGGGTCTTCACTAATTGGTGACGCAAAATAAGCATTAATAAATAGCAACACTGACTAAGGCCGCTCTGGGACGTAGGTGACAGCCAAAGTTTGGACTTTGATTCATTCTACAGTTGGTTCAGACCCATTTTAGTCTTAAGTTAGCTCAGTTGGCATTGCCCCCAGTAGCTGGATTTATCAAATCAGTTCATTCTACAGTTGGTTGGCATTACCCCCAGTAGCTGGATTGATCAAATCAGTTCATTCTACAGTTGGTTGGCATTACCCCCAGTAGCTGGATTGATCAAATCAGTTCATTCTACAGTTGGTTGGCATTACCCCCAGTAGCTGGATTGATCAAATCAGTTCATTCTACAGTTGGTTGGCATTACCCCCCGTAGCTGGATTGATCAAATCAGTTCATTCTACAGTTGGTTGGCATTACCCCCAGTAGCTGGATTGATCAAATCAGTTCATTCTACAGTTGGTTGGCATTACCCCCCCCAGTAGCTGGATTTATCAAATCAGTTCATTCTACAGTTGGTTGGCATTACCCCCAGTAGCTGGATTTATCAAATCAGTTCATTCTACAGTTGGTTGGCATTACCCCCAGTAGCTGGATTTATCAAATCAGTTCATTCTACAGTTGGTTGGCATTACCCCCCCCCCAGTAGCTGGATTTATCAAATCAGTTCATTCTACAGTTGGTTGGCATTACCCCCAGTAGCTGGATTTATCAAATCAGTTCATTCTACAGTTGGTTGGCATTACCCCCAGTAGCTGGATTTATCAAATCAGTTCATTCTACAGTTGGTTGGCATTACCCCCAGTAGCTGGATTTATCAAATCAGTTCATTCTACAGTTGGTTGGCATTACCCCCCCCCAGTAGCTGGATTTATCAAATCAGTTCATTCTACAGTTGGTTGGCATTACCCCCAGTAGCTGGATTTATCAAATCAGTTCATTCTACAGTTGGTTGGCATTACCCCCCCCCCAGTAGCTGGATTTATCAAATCAGTTCATTCTACAGTTGGTTGGCATTACCCCCAGTAGCTGGATTTATCAAATCAGTTCATTCTACAGTTGGTTACTGTAGGGTGTTGGGGCACCCGGATTCTGATTAGCTTCAGTGCCACTTCACAGCGCGAGTAAGTAGATGAGGTCTTTAAGAATCAACAAATTAATTTTAATTCAACTCACCTCTCAACGGCACCGACCTGTAGAAGTCGTTGTGTCTATCTGGATGCGACATCTGAAACAGTTACAGAAACAGTGTCTGTAGTAGGGGTCGCTGATAGCTTGTCAGAGAGGCGAGTGAGCGATAGATAAGACTAAGCCAAGTGGAGACTGTTGGAGACCTTCACCGCCACAGGGGGGGGGGGTTGGTCGCACTCGCTCGCTCACTCAAAGGCACGCACGAACGGACGACGCACCACCACACAGTGGCGGACAGACAGGAGGCAGACAGAACTATATGCGGCCGGCCCGTTCAGAAGAAAAACCTGGTTAGAATGGCTTGGAGTAAAGCAGAGGAGACAGTCGGGTCTTGGTTGGTTGAGGTGGGCGGAGAGGAGGCTGGATTAGGAGACTGAGGGAGGGGGATTGGTGGTCTAACGAAGCGGTCGCAGGCACTTCTACTCCATATTTTCTTCCCTGCATGGTCCTGGTCTATCATCCCCTCGGGCACCGGCATCGGATGGGAGGGCACGCAGGAGAGGCGGGCAGAGAGAGAGAGAAGAGGAGGTGGGACGGTTCCACTCTGCTGGGATTTGAGCCCGGCGGTGAAGATCGGGAGTCTATGCGGGTGTATGAGCTAGCCCCCCCCCCCTATGGCTATACGGAAGAGCCAACGTGAACGGACGAATGATGAAGACGGAGGCCTAACCCCCGTGCGCGCTAGCAGACTCTAGCGCAGAGGTCGGGGGAGAGAGAGAGAGAGAGGGAGGGAACGGCGAGAGTCTGCGAGTTTAAACCACTCTCCCCGCTCTAACAGTCCCAGTCTTTGCAAAGTCCTCTCTCCTGTCCCTTCGCTGCTTTCGCTCACTCAATGCCTCCGAGTTCCCTCTCCTCTCCTTCCCTTCGCCTAGAACTGGCCATCCACCCCGCCCCCGCCCCCCAATGCCAACAGTCCTTCCTTACTTCTCCCATGCCCCTCAGCTATGCAGGGGTGAAAGTCCGCGCGCGCCAAGAGAGGAAAAAAATTAAGCGAGAAGGAGAAGAGAAAGAAGAGGGAGGGGAAAGCAATCGGGGCAAAGGGATGGAGACTTGCGATGCCCTGTACTCGCGAAGCAGTAGTTGACTTAGATTTGCAGTGTGTGTAGAGTGCGAGAAAGTAGGGAGAGGAAGAGAGCGAGTGCCTGCTGCCTTCCCCTGACCCTCCTCGGACCCCCTCAGCGAGTTTCCCCAGCTCAGTATCCTGAGAGAGAGAGAGAGAGAGAGACAGAAAGAAGGGAGCGATGAGGCTAAAGGGAAAGGAAAATGCAGAGGAACCCACACTGTATCAGCTGGCTTTGCCGGACACGAAAGCGAGAATGTAAGCGAGACAGAAACCTTTACTGTCTGGGGCTCAGCAAAGCTCACCCGGGCATCTATCTGTATGCATACATTTAGTACTGCTGGTAAACTGTGGTGGTAAATCAATACTGCACAGCTCTGCGGTTGCTACCCACGTCCATCTGCAATGCAAGCTCACTGGCTCCCTCTCGGACTCTTTGGGGGGGGGATAGATGGAGAGGCAAAAGTACAACTGCACTGTGTACTCGCAGAGACAGGCTAACTAGAGAATAGCTCGTGTTATTGAAGTAGCAGTGATGAAGCCAGGGGCTTTGGCTCAGACTCACCAGAGTTGGCGTGACTGGTCGACGTTCGCTGCTGAGCTCGTACCAGACTGGCGAGTCGTTCAGGTCGCACGAGGACAACGGGATGACAGTCTGAAGGGGAGGAGCGAACAATTGATTAGGCAGCCAACCCATGAGCACACATGAGCACATAGCGGCCCTGACTTTATCATTGCGAGACATGTACACTCTCCGTGCCTTTGGGATTAGCATAGAATGCCTTACCTCTCCAATTAGATCTGGGCCGCTGATATTGTTCTGGAAGTCCATCACTTCCAGTTGCAGGCTTGAAAGCGGCAAGTCCGCTTGCATCAGCGGTGCAAATGTGAACAGTTGATTCCAACTTGGCTCATTGTTTAGGTGTACTGTTTTTGAACGGCGTTTGTCGCTGCGGATGAAGTGAATTGGGATAACAGTGGTGCCTTTGGTTGCAATGAAAGAAAAGTCGTGCTCAATGTTCAAGCTAGGATGGAGAAAGCCAACCCTGTGTCTAGGGTAGATCAGAGTCAGTGTCCATGGTAGATCAGAATCAGTGTCCAGGGTAGATCAGAATCAGTGTCTAGGGTAGATCAGAGTCAATTTGTCTAGGGTAGATCAGAATCAATGTGTCTAGGGTAGATCAAAGTCCGTTTCTAGGGTAGATCAGGGTCAGTGTCTAGAGTAGATCAGAGACAGTGTCTAGGGTAGATCAAAGTCCGTTTCTAGGGTAGATCAGGGTTAGTGTCTAGAGTAGATCAGAGTCAGTGTCTAGGGTTGATCAGGGTCAGTGTCTAGGGTAGATCAAAGTCCGTTTCTAGGGTAGATCAGAGTCAGTGTCTACGGTATATTAGAATCAGTGTCTAGGGTAGATCGAAGTCCGTGTCTAGGGTAGATCGGAGTCAGTGTCTAGAGTAGATCAGAATCAGTGTCTAGGGTAGATCAGAGTCAATGTGTCTAGGGTAGATCAAAGTCCGTTTCTAGGGTAGATCAGGGTCAGTGTCTAGAGTAGATCAGAATCAGTGTCTAGGGTAGATCAGAGTCAATGTGTCTAGGGTAGATCAAAGTCCGTTTCTAGGGTAGATCAGGGTCAGTGTCTAGAGTAGATCAGAGACAGTGTCTAGGGTAGATCAAAGTCCGTTTCTAGGGTAGATCAGGGTTAGTGTCTAGAGTAGATCAGAGTCAGTGTCTAGGGTTGATCAGGGTCAGTGTCTAGGGTAGATCAAAGTCCGTTTCTAGGGTAGATCAGAGTCAGTGTCTACGGTATATTAGAATCAGTGTCTAGGGTAGATCGAAGTCCGTGTCTAGGGTAGATCGGAGTCAGTGTCTAGAGTAGATCAGAATCAGTGTCTAGGGTAGATCAGAGTCAATGTGTCTAGGGTAGATCAAAGTCCGTTTCTAGGGTAGATCAGGGTCAGTGTCTAGGGTAGATCAGGGTCAGTGTCTAGGGTAGATCAGGGTCAGTGTCTAGGGTAGATCAGAGTCCGTTTCTAGGGTAGATCAGGGTCAGTGTCTACGGTATATCAGAAACAGTGTTTGTGCTAGATCAGAGTCAGTGTCTATGGTATATCAGAAACAGTGTCTAGGGTAGATCAGAATCAGTGTATAGGGTAGATTAGAGTCAGTGTCTAGGGTAGATCGGAGTCAGTGTCTAGGGTAGATCAGAATCATATCTAGGTAGATCAGAGTCCGTTTCTAGGGTAGATCAGATTCAGTGTCTAGGGTAGATCAGAGTCAGTGTCTAGGGTAGATCAGAGTAATTTTCTTTGGTAGGTCAGACAAGCGTCATCCTTGTTGGGATGCAATGAAATCTGGTTATGTGCGCTATTTGCATAAGCATACAGAGCAAATTGAAACAATGGAAATGCAGTGGATGCAGTTGTATTAGAATAATGAATCCATGGGGGCACAGTTTACCAATGACTGGTGATTAATACAGGAAATATGAGAAGCAGGGAGTGTCGGCTATTCAGCGGCCAAGGCCAAATACTAATTAATTTGATGAATCCATCGGACACGTGTCTCGGACACCCGGCCGGGTGGCCTGTCATAACCGGACAGTTGATGGTTATTACTAGTTATACACATCTGCCAAGGGTGAATGGTTTTAAAGTGCAACCACAATTTGACGGAGGGGTAGAAGGGAAGAGACAGAGAAGTTCTGTTCCCCTGTTGGCCAGTCCGCCAATGGAAAGCGTATTAAATATTCTCAAGTAACGCCCCGGTGGGATGCGGAGCACTCTATGCAAGCCGTTCGTTCACTGCCTTTTTTAAGTCCTCTGAAAACTTTGTCTAAGCTTGTCTAGAGAAAGTGGAACGGGGGAGGAGAGAAGGAATTTGGGTGGACACAGGTGAGAGAGGGATGCAGGGAGGCGCCAAGGCAGCTGGAGAACGTCTTTGCGGTTTGCTCTTGTTAAGTTTTTTTCCTGCTTTTTCCGGTTGCTAGAATTGAGTCGTTCCCAGCAACTGGGATATTCCTGTTCTTGAGGAGCAGCGGCTGGGGAGAGAGACATATTCCCATAGCACACTCAGTAAATCATGAGCTCACTCACTCAGGAACTCATAATCTTACTCACTCAGGAACTCATGAACTTACTCACTCAGTAGTTCATGACCTCACTCACTCAGTAACTCCTGAACTTTACTGACTCACTCACTCATGAACTTACTCACTCAGTAACTTATGAACTCATTCATGATTTAATGAGCTCATTCATTAACTTACTCATGAACTCACTAATAAACTCACCCATGACCTCATGAACTCACCCATGAACTCACTCATGAACTCACTCATGAACTTACTCACTCAGTAACTTATGAACTCATTCATGATTTAATGAGCTCATTCATTAACTTACTCATGAACTCACTAATAAACTCACCCATGACCTCATGAACTCACCCATGAACTCACTCATGAACTCACTCATGAACTTACTCACTCAGTAACTTATGAACTCATTCATGATTTAATGAGCTCATTCATTAACTTACTCATGAACTCACTAATAAACTCACCCATGACATCATGAACTCACTCATGAAATCACTCATGAAATCACTTATGATCTCACTTATGAACTCACTTATGATCCCACTTATAAACTCACTTATAATCTCACTTATGATCTCACTCATGAACTCACTCATGAACTCACTCATGAACTCACTCATGAACTCACTCATAAACTCACTCATGAACTCACTCATGAACTAATGAACTCGTAAACTCCCCAAGAAAACACGCAGTGAACTCAAGCGCTTACTCAATAAAAGGCAGAAGGCACAGAAGCACGAAAGCATTCGCCAGTTGATCGTCCATGAGCGGCATCAAGCCGAAGGCGCACAGCAGGCTGACGGTGAGCTGGGCGCTGTCAGCGTCGTACCAGAGCCGCAGCTGGATGCGGCCTGCGGACAGCAGATGAGACGGCGACGGGCCAGCCGCTTCCTCATCGTAGTTTAGCATGTAGTCTGGCGTGCGGTGTGAGGGTTTGAGTGAATCGAGTGATAAGTGAGGGTTTGAGTGAATCGAGTGAATAGTGAGGGCTTGAGTAAATCGAGTGAATAGTGACGGTTTGAGTGAATCAGGTATATACGATAGTGAGTGTTTGAGTGAATTGAGTGAATGGAGTGAACAGTAATCGGTGAGGGTTAAGGTGAATGAAATCAACAGTTGCCGGACTCACTGGGCTCCATTAAGTCTCCAGATGTTCCTTTGTGACGACTGTTTCTAAAACAGCAAATGAGTTGGAAATATGAATGTTTTGGCTTACAGGCTTGCTTACACGGATCAATTCAAACGCTTAAAACTACTGAAAGTAGTGAAATAGGGTAAATATTAAGTAATAACTTTTTGTAAGAAGATTAACGTAAAAATAGAATAGATTAGAATAGAATAGAATAGAATAGAATAGAATAGAATAGAATAGAATAGAATAGAATAGAATAGAATAGAATAGAATAGAATAGAATAGAATAGAATAGAATAGAATAGAATAGAATAGAATAGAATAGAATAGAATAGAATAGAATAGAATAGAATAGAATAGAATAGAATAGAATAGAATAGAATAGAATAGAATAGAATAGAATAGAATAGAATAGAATAGAATAGAATAGAATAGAATAGAATAGAATAGAATAGAATAGAATAGAATAGAATAGAATAGAATAGAATAGAATAGAATAGAATAGAATAGAATAGAATAGAATAGAATAGAATAGAATAGAATAGAATAGAATAGAATAGAATACAATAGAATAGAATAGAACAGAATATAATAGAACAGAATAGAATAGAACAGAATAGAACAGAACAGAATAGAAGTGTTCTAATAAGTGTTCTAATAAGAATAGAATTGAGGTCACTCACTCCAACAGCAGTCGTTGCACTATCAGCTCCACCTGGGTGTCAGGCTCGGAGTCAGCGATGATGTCGGCCACCTCCCGTTTTGGCAGCCGCTTCAACGATCGGCCGTTCCATTCCAGAACTTCGTCGCCGACTCGAAGGTCGCCAACCCGGTCGGCCACGCTGTCCGGCCGAACCCGGACAATGTAGGCGCCTCGGCGTCTTCGGCCGGAGCTCACGGCCAGACTGCGACGGCCGCCCAGCACTCGAAGGCCTGCCAGTTTTTTTATGGCGCATTAATTGTGTTTTTATCCAGTGTGCCCTCTTCCGTTTCTCCCTTCGCTCCCTTCTCTCCTTTCTCTCCCTTCGCTCCTTTCTCTCCTTTCTCCCCCTTCTCTCCCTTCTCTCCCTTCTCTCCCTTCTCTCCCATCTCTCCTTTCTCCCCCTTCTCTCCCTTCTCTCCCTTCTCTCCCTTCTCTCCCATCTCTCCTTTCTCTCCCTTCTCTCCCTTCTCTCCTTTCTCTCCCTTCTCTCCCTTCTCTCCCATCTCTCCTTTCTCTCCCTTCTCTCCCTTCTCTCCTTTCTCTCCCTTCTCTCCCTTCTCTCCTTTCTCTCCTTTCTCTCCCATCTCTCCCTTCTCTCCCTTCTCTCCCTTCTCTCCTTTCTCTCCCTTCTCTCCCTTCTCTCCCTTCTCTCCCTTCTCTCCTTTCTCTCCCTTCTCTCCCTTCTCTCCTTTCTCTCCCTTCTCTCCCTTCTCTCTCTTCTCTCCTTTCTCTCCCTTCTCTCCTTTCTCCCCCTTCTCTCCCTACTCTCCCTTCTCTCCCTTCTCTCCCTTCTCTCCCTTCTCTCCTTTCTATCCCTTCTCTCCTTTCTCTCCTTTCTCTCCCAGCTCTCCCTTCTCTCCCTTCTCTCCCTTCTCTCCCTTCTCTCCCTTCTCTCCTTTCTCTCCCTTCTCTCCCTTCTCTCCCTTCTCTCCCTTCTCTCCTTTCTCTCCCTTCTCTCCCTTCTCTCCCAGCTCTCCCTTCTCTCCCTTCTCTCCCTTCTCTCCCTTCTCTCCCTTCTCTCCTTTCTCTCCCTTCTCTCCCTTCTCTCCCTTCTCTCCCTTCTCTCCTTTCTCTCCCTTCTCTCCCTTCTCTCCCTTCTCTCCCTTCTCTCCTTTCTCTCCCTTCTCTCCCTTCTCTCCTTTCTCTCCCTTCTCTCATTTCTCTCCCTTCTCTCCTTTCTCTCCCTTCTCTCCTTTCTCCCCCTTCTCTCCCTACTCTCCCTTCTCTCCCTTCTCTCCCTTCTCTCCCTTCTCTCCTTTCTATCCCTTCTCTCCTTTCTCTCCTTTCTCTCCCAGCTCTCCCTTCTCTCCCTTCTCTCCCTTCTCTCCCTTCTCTCCCTTCTCTCCCTTCTCCCCATTCTCCCCCTTCTCTCCCTTCTCTCCCTTCTCTCCCTTCTCTCCCTCCTCTCCCCTCTCCCTGATGCCCTGACGAAGAATAGCCTAACTCGAAATGTCCGCACCTGTAATATGGACTTTTTTGTTCTTTTTATCGTGTCAGCGCCTGAGCTATTAAATGTGCCCTTCTCTCTCTCCTCTTCTTTCTCTCCCCTCTCCTTACTGCTCATTTTTCTCCCTAATGCTTGTGCAAATTTCATTCCCAGAGTTTCGTAGGAAGATTTTATTAAAATCAGAAATGAACACAAGCCTTAAATACTATTGGCGCCACTTTTTTCCGTGAATCTATTTTCTGATCGATTTGCTTTACTAACAGTAGTCTCGCTTTGATAAAACCTAACAGTAGAAATAGATGATAAAAATATACTGACTCACCCAAGTCTACACAATTTCCAGCCCGATCCGTGTCCTTCTTTAATAGCATGTGCCCAATGAGGCGGCTGCCATCCTTTGATAACTGCCACGTGACTGGGTGCTGCGGGATAAAAGTGCGACAGGATTATTGAGTGGATTAAAGTGCAACAGGATTATTGAGTGGATTAAAGTGCAACAGGATTATTGAGTGAATTAAAGTGCAACAGGATTATTGAGTGAATTAAAGTGCAACAGGATTATTGAGTGAATTAAAGTGCAACAGGATTATTGAGTGAATTAAAGTGCAACAGGATTATTGAGTGAATTAAAGTGCAACAGGATTATTGAGTGAATTAAAGTGCAACAGGATTATTGAGTGGATTAAAGTGCAACAGGATTATTGAGTGGATTAAAGTGCAACAGGATTATTGAGTGGATTAAAGTGCAACAGGATTATTGAGTGGATTAAAGTGCAACAGGATTATTGAGTGGATTAAAGTGCGGCGGGTTAGATAAGAGAGCGCAGGTGCTGGGCTGGGACCGGGGAGGGGATTTGATATTTACCAATCGTGCTTCTCGCAGACTTGAGAAGTGTTGGAAACGAGTTGTCTTTGAGCAGAGCAATTGCTTTGGGGGGGGGCACTGTTTCGGGGAGGGAGACACTGCTTCTGGGAGGGGGCACTGCTTCGGGGCTGCACTAGTTCGGGAAGGCTGTTGGAGCCACGAATATTAGGAGGCTGCTTTAAATACTTTGGTAAGACTGACGCTGTTCAACCTCAGTGTCAGCAATTTCAAGCAACTCACTGAGAGAAAATTCTTCACTTTAGCATCAATCGCTTCAGGATTTCTTCTGTCGGCCTCTGCAATTTTATGAAAAGGAAACCGTTTTTTTGTTTTGCTTAAACATACTAAACGATAATTTTTTCTCCCTAAAAACTGTATCCGGTATTTTACTTTGATAAAGTACATTTAAACAAACCCAAAATTTTATCAAAATTTCAATATTTCAAATCTCTATTTTAGAAGTCCTTGAGTCTATCCAAATCTCTGGCCTAGATTTAGAAGTATTTGACTCAATCCAGGTCTTTATTCTAGAAGTCCTTGACTCAATCCAGGTCTTTATTCTAGAAGTCCTTGACTCAATCGAGGTCTTTATTCTAGAAGTCCTTGACTCAATCGAGGTCTTTATTCTAGAAGTCCTTGACTCAATCGAGGTCTTTATTCTAGAAGTCCTTGACTCAATCGAGGTCTTTATTCTAGAAGTCCTTGACTCAATCGAGGTCTTTATTCTAGAAGTCCTTGACTCAATCGAGGTCTTTATTCTAGAAGTCCTTGACTCAATCGAGGTCTTTATTCTAGAAGTCCTTGACTCAATCCAGGTCTTTATTCTAGAAGTCCTGGAGTCTGGTCTAGAACTCTTGAGTCAATCCAGATCTCTAGTCTAAAAGTCCTTGTCGATCCCAGCAGTCCTTGAGCGCCTTACCGCCCCAACAGAAGCCGATAGCCTCGTCCCAGCTTGGATAGTCGGGACTTCCGCCGCCCAGCATCTCGTCTTCTTCATCATCAAACTCATCGTCATCGTCATTATCGTCGTAGTAATAATGTTCAGCGAAATCTCGCAATGCGTCGTTGTCAGTGCAGTCTGGATCTTCATCGCCGACATCGCTGGAGCTACGATGGCCGCTCGGCGCCGCTGGCAATCGATGATGCCGACGCCTCCTTGGGTCGCCGGGCCTGCTGCCGTTGTTCCCCGGATCCGAGCTCATCGACTGGTGCCGTCGGGCGGTGTTACGCTGACGTTCGGTCGTCTGGCTGCTGCCGCCGCTGCTGCCGACGCTTCCGGGCGGGTGTCGGCGATTGGAGTACCGGCCAGCCGGCAGGGACGCCGCCGACAGCTTCGTGGCCACCGGCGGTGCCGCTTGAATGCTTGACGAATGTCTGGGAGATCGTCTGGAGTGCTGCTGTTCCTCCTGCTGCTGCTTGTGCGGCGGCTGCTGACCCAGCGATCGACGAGAAGATGAGGCGAGAGACTGCGAGGGCGAGGTTGACTGCGGCTGGTTGGAAGACCGGGTCGGATGCTGCTGCTGCTGCGGAGGAGGAGTCGGCAATTTGCCAGTAGGTCGACGTTGACGATGGCCGCTGCCGCCACCGCTGCTGTCAGTCAGCGACTGCCTGCAAATCGGTTTGGGGGATATTTGCTCTACTGACTCATCAGTCTACTGACTCATCAGTCTACTGACTCATCAGTCTACTGACTCATCAGTCTACTGACTCATCAGTCTACTGACTCATCAGTCTACTGACTCATCAGTCTACTGACTCATCAGTCTACTGACTCATCACTCTACTGACTCATCAGTCTACTGACTCACCAGTCTACTGACTCATCAGTCTACTGACTCATCAGTCTACTGACTCACCAGTCTACTGACTCATCAGTCTACTGACTCACCAGTCTACTGACTCATCAGTCTACTGACTCATCAGTCTACTGACTCACCAGTCTACTGACTCATCAGTCTACTGACTCATCAGTCTACTGACTCACCAGTCTACTGACTCATCAGTCTACTCACTCATTAGTCTACTGACTTACCAGTCTACTGACTCATCAGTCTACTGACTCATCAGTCTATGACTCATCAGTCTATGACTCATCAGTCTACTGACTCACCAGTCTACTGACTCACCAATCTACTCTCTCATCAGTCTACTCTCTCATCAGTCTACTGACTCATCAGTCTACTGACTCATCAGTCTACTGACTCATCAGTCTACTGACTCACCAGTCTACTGACTCACCAGTCTACTCACTCATCAGTCTACTGACTCACCAGTCTACTGACTCATCAGTCTACTGACTCACCAGTCTACTGACTCATCAGTCTACTGACTCATCAGTCTACTGACTCACCAGTCTACTCACTCACCAGTCTACTGACTCAACAGTCTACTGACTCATCAGTCTACTGACTCATCAGTCTACTCACTCATTAGTCTACTGACTGACCAATCTACTCACTCATCAGTCTACTGACTCACCAGTCTACTGACTCATCAGTCTATTCACTCACCAGTCTACTGACTCATCAGTCTACTGACTCATCAATCTACTGACTCATCAGTCTATTCACTCATCAGTCTACTGACTTATCAGTCTACTGACTCATCAATCTACTGACTCATCAGTCTACTCACTCATTAGTCTACTGACTGACCAATCTACTCACTCATCAGTCTACTGACTCACCAGTCTACTGACTCATCAGTCTATTCACTCACCAGTCTACTGACTCATCAGTCTACTGACTCATCAATCTACTGACTCATCAGTCTATTCACTCATCAGTCTACTGACTTATCAGTCTACTGACTCATCAATCTACTGACTCATCAGTCTATTCACTCATCAGTCTACTGACTCATCAGTCTACTGACTCACCAGTCTACTCACTCATTAGTCTACTGACTCACCAGTCTACTGACTCACCAGTCTACTGACTCACCAGTCTACTGACTCACCAGTCTACTGACTCACCAGTCTACTGACTCACCAGTCTACTGACTCATCAGTCTACTGACTCATCAGTCTATTCACTCATCAGTCTACTGACTCATCAGTCTACTGACTCATCAGTCTACTCACTCATTAGTCTACTGACTCACCAGTCTACTGACTAACCAGTCTACTGACTCACCAGTCTACTGACTCATCAGTCTACTGACTCATCAGTCTATTCACTCATCAGTCTACTGACTCACCAATCTACTGACTCATCAGTCTACTCACTCATTAGTCTACTGACTCACCAATCTACTGACTCATCAGTCTACTGACTCACCAATCTACTCACTCATCAGTCTACTGACTCACCAATCTACTGACTCATCAGTCTACTCACTCATTAGTCTACTGACTCATCAATCTACTGACTCATCAGTCTATTCACTCATCAGTCTACTGACTCACCAGTCTACTCACTCATCAGTCTACTCACTCATCAGTCTACTGACTCATCAGTCTACTGACTCATCAGTCTACTGACTCATCAGTCTACTGACTCATCAGTCTACTGACTCACCAGTCTACTGACTCACCAGTCTACTGAATTCAATCATATCACGTATCGGATAATTTGTCACGACAGGAAATGCGCCCGATCAGAGCTATTAGCCTCATTTCTTTCGCAAGGGAAATGTTTTTAATTCCTTCCTAAAGCTATATTATGTCTTAAAGGCGCACGCTACTCATACTCATATATGAACGACCTTAATGTAGCTTTTAACCTAATTTAAATCAATAAACCTTACTAGGAAAATTCTTGCCTCAAACATAATCTTATTGATGCTTTTTGCTAAGATATTTCTCAGGTACAAGTGAATGACTAACAGCCTGGGCTTACCTTGGCAATCGGTCGATCGATTTCGATGCCGACTCGTAACCGCTGAAGCAGAAAATTTATTTATTATATATTAATTATTTGTAATTTTGACAACTGATTAAAGTTGGCCTTAATTTAATAAAATTTTGCTAAACTTAACTTAAACAATGAGAACTCACTTCTGAGTGGTTGGGGTGCCTTTTCCCCCTGATTGGTTGTAGAGCCACTCACTTCTGATTGGTTGGGGAGCTACGCGTACTCACTTCTGATTGGTTGAGGAGCCACTCACTTCTGATTGGTTTGGGAGCTACGCGTACTAACTTCTGATTGGTTGTGGAGATACTTACTTCTGATTGGTTGTGGAGCCACTCACTTCTGATTGGTTGGGGAGCTACTCACTTCTGATTGATTAGGGAGCCACTTCCCCCTGATTGGTTGCCTGCAAACCCTCCCCTCGCTCACCTCTGTGCTGAATCTTGCGACGCGCTCCGGTTGCCGCCGCTGACTGCGCCGCTGACGCCACCAGGCTGCGCAGTTCGCGTCACCGGCGAAGCGCTGGCAGATTTTCCGGAGCGCTCGGACGCTGTCGATGTCTGTCTAGGAGGCGCCGAAGAATCTTTCGATTGACTTTTTTGCTGCTGCTGCTGCTGCTTTTGTTGCTGCTGCTTTTGTTGCTGCTTTTGCTGCTGTTGCTGCTTTTGCTGCTGCTGTTTTGGCTGCTGCTTTGCCGGCTGCTTCACGGGCGGCTTGTCGACAGATTCAGTTGGCAGTCGCTGCTGTTGTTGCTGCTTCAGCGGCGGGTTCTGACCGGCCGGTTTTTGCTTTGGTCTTTGTTGCTGTTGTTGTTGCTTTTGCTTTTCTGACGAATCTTCTTTAGGAGCAG
This sequence comes from Macrostomum lignano, assembly GCA_002269645.1. NCBI lineage: Eukaryota > Metazoa > Platyhelminthes > Macrostomidae > Macrostomum > Macrostomum lignano. The sequence goes on from NIVC01001182.1 coordinate 51,888, forward strand.
TGTCCTCTTTTGTCTGCTCCTGCTCCTGCTGCTGCTCCTGCTCCCGTGTCTCCTCTTCTGCTTCTTCGGCGCTTCTCTCGGCCTCTTCCTGTTGCCTTTTCTTCTTCTCCTCCTCCTCTTGTTGCTTTTGCTGTTGTTGTTGCTGCTGCTCCTGCTCCTCCCGCTGCCACTTGCCGCTGTCTCTGTCCCTGCTGCAGTTGACGCAGATCCAGACACTCTGAATTTGTTGCAGGGGCATTGGATTTTTATTGATTTGTTTCTCAGAAAACTCAGAAATTTATACCAAAACGTGTTGGTCTTGAACATGTTATCACAGTTTATCATCTGATTGATTATCTGTTAAATCTGTTAAATTATTGAATTATGCAACATTTTAGGCCAGGGGTATCTTGTTACCTGGATGGCACTCACTGTGCACCCTCAATTCCCCTGGGTTTCAAGAGTTCATTGCGGGAGTCCATTGCGGGATTACTCTGGCCTCCTGAGCGGCTGAAGGATCAAGTAATTGAATCCGCCTTTGATGCGGAGTCCAGTTTCCGATAGGGCGTCGGGGAGTTGAGGTGAAATTATATGAGGGTCACCTGGGGTGAGCTCAGTGCAAGATATGCCGAATGGATACTGTGCGACTTTATCTACCTTATCTACTTTATCTACCTGATCTACCTTATCTATATACCTTATCTACTTTATCTACCTTATCTAACCTTATCTACCTTATCTACTTTATCTACTTTATCTACCTTATCTACTTTATCTACTTTATCTAACTTATCTACTTTATCTACTTTATCTAAATTATCTACTCTATCTACTTTATCTACCTTATCTACCTTATCTACCTTATCTACCTTATCTACCTTATCTACCTTATCTACCTTATCTACCTTATCTACCTTATCTACCTTATCTACCTTATCTACCTTATCTACCTTATCTACCTTATCTACTTTATCTACTTTATCTACTTTATCCACCTTATCTACCTTATCTACTTTATCTACCTTACCTACCTTATCTACTTTATCTACCTTATCTACTTTATCTACCTAATCTACCTTACCTACCCTATTTACCTTATTTATCTAATCTGCTATGTTTACTTTACCCTGGTATCTACCTTGTCTACCTTAAAATACTTAACTACCACTTTATCTACTACATGTACCTTATCTCCCTTATCCACCTCACAACCCATTAAGGTAGCATCCACACCTCTCATATCTCCGTAACTTTTTTCTATCTATATAATCCTGCCTAGCACTGCCGATCTAACGTCAAACATTTATCTAAGAGCATTACTTTCCTTGCATTCCTTATCTTTACTTAAGTCTGCTAGCACAGCCGCCGTGTCTTTAATCTCATCGAAAGAAGATTAGTTGAAAGTAAAAATCTTCCCTGAGCCCGAAACTCGTTGGCCCAAAACCCCGTGACTAATGGGCCTCAGCCCCGGCGTCAAGGCGCCCCGCTTTGTGTTTCACCTCGGGCGGTATTTTATACTTTTTTGTTTTACTTTTCCCCTCGACTGCGCACTGGATGATGATTGCATTAGCGCGGCTGCGGCCTTTGTAGGATGAGGTGTCAGCAGGGCTCACTAGCATGTCACCACGACTAACTGGTCATTAAGAGGCAGCAGAGACAGCGTCAATCCCCGGGTAAAAGGCCAGGCATTAAAGGGTAAGTCTCCCCTATTCTCTTGTTTCTATCCTAGCAACCTTCTCTGCTGCCACCCGGACCCTCGGGACGTATATAAGTGAAATAGGCAATAGCTTTAGTCAAATCCCAGAGCTTCTCAAGAAATAAAAATGAAAGTTATCCGAGGCTGTCGGAAGAATGCTGAGAGTTCAGCTAAGAGAATGAAAGATAGATAGATAAGATAGACAGATAGATAGATAGATAGATAGATAGATAGATACATAGATAGATAGATAGATAGATAGATAGATAGATAGATAGATAGATAGATAGATAGATAGATAGATAGATAGATAGATAGATAGATAGATAGATAGATAGATAGATAGATAGATAGATAGATAGATAGATAGATAGATAGACAGATAGATAGATAGATAGATAGATAGACAGATAGATAGATAGATAGATAGATAGATAGACAGATAGATAGATAGATATATAGATAGATAGATAGATAGATAGATAGATAGATATATAGATAGATAGATAGATACAGCACAGTTTCATAGCAAGCAGATGAAACGAGTTGAATCCGGACGGTCACGGGAGAGAGGGCTGGATGTACTTTTGCTGCAGCTCTGCTGTGCCATCTAACCGAGTCGCGCCGCTATCGATCCAAGAATTCGCCGCTCAAATGGCTAATCCCCGATGTGGGGATCGCTTTACATGTTTTCCTATACTGAAATTTACAGGCATCTTCTTCAAGTTAGTGAACCGGGCGCATGTATATGCAAGGCAAAGGGCTTCAGCTATGCTGAGCTTCTGCCCGCTTTGCTCAGTTGGAAAAAATTGAATCCAAATCTGGGATGTCCTACGGATCCTGGCGATTCTTAAAACTCCTACAGTTGTTTGGAATTGACAAAATTCTCGATTTCAAGTGTTTTTTGATAGTTTTGCATTTTAACATCCTATCTCAATTGTTCGTATCGTCTAATCTTACCTCATAACCTTATTTCATTTTGTGATATCCTTCAGGATCCAATGTCAATGCATATTAAATCATATTATAAAATATTTTTATTGGGAGGGCCGTAGCCCAGTGGTCTAACGTGCACTGATGTGCCAGCGGCCCAGGCTCGATTCCCAGTGCAGTCATATTAATTTGGGGCTGAATTGGAGTCTCGGCTTGGCTCTGCTCGTGCAATTAACGTCCTTGATGGCCAACCCCCAAGGCACAGTGAAGTGTACATGCCTAACGATCAATTAAGTTAAGGCCGCTGTACACTCCTGTGTGAGTGTGTGCCTGTGCGTATCCGCGCGCTTGTGTGCCTGCTCAGGGGAGTCAGCAGAATAGGCAGCAATGCCTCTCACTGGTTGTGTGACAAGGTCACTTAAACTGCGCCACACAGGGTGCACACAACCCCTGCTTCTACAATAAAAAAGTACTATAATAATGCGAGCGTCAAAAATAATTTACGATGATGCAATATCATTGCATCTCATCTGATCTATTTTATCTCAATCTCATCTAAATTAATTTTATCCAATCTAATCTAATCTAATCGAATCTAATCTAACAATCTAATCTAATCTTAATATACTAGCGCAATGCAACTTATCTCAACTAGTCTTATTTAATCTCATCCCTCGTCTTCCTGCTTTGCCGAATTTATTTTGTGGCTCCCAGCTATCTCTCCCTTACAGACACACTATTGATAATCTCCAATAGTCCGGTTGCATGGCTTCTTGACTCAACACATATCCGGGCCTGTTCCGACAAACCTCAGGCAGATTGTGCATGTTTCGTGTACTATAAATTCCCTCAGCTCATTCCCGGCTCTGAGCTGAAGCAGCGTCGGACCCCCTGATCCCTAGTATCTGTCAATCTTTTCTCCTGTCAGTTCTTATCTCGTATCTCGAGAATCCCAGCGCTACAGATGGCGTTGCAAATCTCCCTTCTTCTGACACAATCGCCCAGAGGGTTTGTTTTTGGGGAAAAAATAAATCCGGTTTCTCCCACCACAACTGTTCGGCCTGATTTTTGACTTTTAGCGCTTTGTCTCTCCCTGCCTGTCTGTCGCACTTCCTGAACAACGCGAGGCACAATAATGCAAAACATCCATGGAGCCCGGACACAGGAAATTATTTTTGTCTCTATTTTGACTTACCGCTGCACTAGCTGTGTGCTTTTTTGTCTTCTTACTATCATTTTATTTTATATACATGTATTACTATCGATGTATACAATCTTTTGATTGACATTTTTTAACTACTAGTTTTGAAGAAATGTTTGGGTGGGTGCGAGAAGCCTAAGATAGTCACGTGACTGAAATTAGTTACAGCGAGTTAATCATATTGGTCAATAAGAATCAATCGATGGAGTGAGGGGGGTGGGTAAGAAACTCTTAGGGACGCTTTGAACCCAAGAAAGTCACGTGACTGAAATTAGTTACAGCGAGTTATCATTGGCCAATAAGAATCAATCGATGGAGTGAGGGGGGTGGGTAAGAAACTCTTAGGGACGCTTTGAACCCAAGAAAGTCACGTGACTGAAATTAGTTACAGCGAGTTATCATTGGCCAATAAGAATCAATCGATGGAGTGAGGGGGGGAGGTAAGAAAATCTTAGGGACGCTTTGAACCCAAGAAAGTCACGTGACTGAAATTAGTTCAGCGAGTTAATCATTGGCCAATAAGAATCAATCGATGGAGTGAGGGGGGGGGAGGTAAGAAAATCTTAGGGACGCTTTGAACCCAAGAAAGTCACGTGACTGAAATTAGTTCAGCGAGTTAATCATTGGCCAATAAGAATCAATCGATGGAGTGAGGGGTAAGAAACTCTTAGGCATGCTTTGAACCCAAGAAAGTCACGTGACTGAAATTAGTTACAGCGAGTTATCATTGGCCAATAAGAATCAATCGATGGAGTGAGGGGTAAGAAACTCTTAGGCATGCTTTGAACCCAAGAAAGTCACGTGACTGAAATTAGTTACAGCGAGTTATCATTGGCCAATAAGAATCAATCGATGGAGTGAGGGGTAAGAAACTCTTAGGCATGCTTTGAACCCAAGAAAGTCACGTGACTGAAATTAGTTACAGCGAGTTATCATTGGCCAATAAAAATCGATTGATGGTGTCGGGGGTAGCTCTATGGTGGGTGCTTCGCTTCAAAGTCAGTAACGCGACTGAAAATGCGTCGCTGAAATTTCCTCATTTAAATGAGAGTTTAAATTTTAACAAAAGATAGCTGTGATCAACACTCATGCAGTGTTCAGTGAAAGCACAGTGAAGAAGTGATGACAGTCACACTGAATGAGGGCATGCGAGATAAGTTTGCGGTGCAGTAAATAACACAATGACCAACTGTCATGTACCAGTATAACAGAAAGGAAATATGCAACTTGTTCCAGTTGCAAACTGTGCAATTGAAGGGCATGCTGATTTTCAAGGATGTCAAGGGAGCATAAGCCACTACTGTAATTTCCAGGGAAATAAAATTTAAAGAAATTAAAATTATGAACAGGAAAATTGCCCCGACGTGAAGTACTCCTACCTGCTAAAGTGCATAGTTATTAGGGGGTAGAAACTAAACTTAGGTAAATTAAAATGAATTGAATCGGGAGACTAGGATTAAATGAAAAAAACTTAGATACATGTACAATAATTATCTTACCTGTCCGTCTGAAGAAGACCCTTCACTCTTCTGACAGTGACAGAAATTGATTGATTTTAACATGACAAAGGGGATTATAACACATAAAAATGAAACCGGAATGTATTAGAACCAATTGGTCAGATACCAATGACACGGCACCAAACGCCGAATTACCAATGACGCAGCACCACCCACTGAGCCCCAATGAGACATCACGTACTGAGCCCCAATGAGACACCACTGAGCCCCAATGAGACACCACTGAGCCCCAATGAGGCACCACTGAGCCCCAATGAGACACCACTGAGCCCCAATGAGACACCACCGAGCCCCAATGAGACACCACCGAGCCCCAATGAGACACCACCGAGCCCCAATGAGACACCACCGAGCCCCAATGAGACACCACTGAGCCCCAATGAGACACCACCGAGCCCCAATGAGACACCACCGAGCCCCAATGAGACACCACTGAGCCCCAATGAGACATCACCACCGAGCTCCAATAAGACATCACGTACTGAGCCCCAATGAGACATCACCATCGAGCCCCAATGAGACATCACCACTGAGCCCCAATGAGACATCACCACCGAGCCCCAATGAGACATCACCACCGAGCCCCAATGAGACATCACCACTGAGTCACCACTGAGCCCCATTGAGACATCACCACTGAGCCCCAATGAGACATCACCACTGAGTCACCACTGAGCCCCATTGAGACATCACCACTGAGCCCCAATGAGACATCACCACCGAGCCCCAATGAGACATCATCACCGAGCCCCAATGAGACATCACCACTGAGCCCCAATGAGACATCACCACCGAGCCCCAATGAGACATCACCACCGAGCCCCAATGAGACATCACCACTGAGTCACCACTGAGCCCCATTGAGACATCACCACTGAGCCCCAATGAGACATCACCACCGAGCCCCAATGAGACATCATCACCGAGCCCCAATGAGACATCACCACCGAGCCCCAATGAGACATCACCACCGAGCCCCAATGAGACATCACCACCGAGCCCCAATGAGACATCACCACCGAGCCCCAATGAGACATCACCACTGAGCCCCAATAAGACATCACTACTGAGCCCCAATAAGACATCACTACTGAACCCCAATAAGACATCGCCACTGAGTCCCAATGAGACACCACTGAGCCCCAATGAGACACCACCAAGCCCCAATGACACGGCACCACCAAGCCCCAATGACACGGCACCATCAAGCCCCAATGACACGGCACCACCAAGCCCCAATGACACGGCACCACCAAGCCCCAATGACACGGTACCACCAAGCCCCAATGACACGGCACCACCAAGCCCCAATGACACGGCACCACCAAGCCGCAAAACTACAGAAAGACTGTCCAGCATCACATACGAAACACTGCCAAAGTGATATATAAAAGGTAAATTTGCATGAGCCGGGTCAGCAGCAGCGCCAGCTGTCGAGTAATTCATCGCAGCTGGTGCACACGCACCGGTACATGTTAGCCGAGTAAAGCACACCAGCGTGTGTACTCGTACAAGTTAAGCAAAGCGGCGCAAGATGGTAAAGGGTGCAAGTACAATACAATCAATAAGTAATATAAAGGCACATTTAAGCAAGGTTTCGAACCTGAGTAGGTTTAATGTTGGTCTTGCTGCCGCATCTGGCGCAGGTTCTCAGCTTGCAGTAGTGACACGGATGCCCGTAGGTCTCCGCAAATTTCACTTTGTGGCACACCTGACACGTGCAGGTGGTCACCTCGGCCGTGGCGCCGCTCATCATCGGCTTGGGGAAACCGCCGAGCATCGAGACACCGCCTGGGGCTGCGGACGAAGACGGACCGCTGAAGGAGCCGCCTGAGTAGTTTTCGAATGCATCGTGGCCAGAGTCTTGTTGTTGTTGTTGCTGCTGCTGCTGCTGCTGCTGCTGCCGACTGCTGATCTCGCCCTGGATGCCCCTGATGGCGGTGCCGGCTTGGTTAGACACCTGATCTGTCACCTGCTTAGCCCAGTCGAACACTTTGCCAAACATAGTCTAAAAACTCTTTCTGATGGATGGTTACCCAGGGCCTGTGGCAGCTCTGTGGCCGCTGTCGCACATTGAGCCGCGGTTTAGCATGAGCGGCACGACTTATAAAAGAGATTTATAACAATTATTTATCTGCTGCTAAGCCGCCTCTGCTTGAAAAAATATAAATCAGAATTTGAGCTGTGCTCGAATATGTTTTCCGATTTTCAAAATAAAATTGCTAAATCCAGCGTGCCAAGCAATTTCGCGTTAAAAAATATTTATTTAAACACGGGATCTCTTCGACGACTTAGAGAGAGAGAGAGAGAGAGAGAGAGAGAGAGAGCAGTGCGTGAGGGAGTGAGTCAGTGAGTTGCTGCAGCCTAAGGCTAAGGATTGTTTGGGCACTGCAGAGAACTTTCACAGCGCGGGGCTGACTGACGCATGGGATTGGGGAGCGGATGGGGAGTGGATGAGGTTGCGCGGATGGTGGAGAGGGGGGGCGTCAGTGAGCGTATCGGCGTTACCGTCCATTCAACCCATTGACCCCACCCACACAGCCCTTCGCCTCAGTCTCAGTAAAGCTCCATCCAATCCTTCTCCCAGTCCGCCTCCAAGCCTCCCCGGCTGCACAGCCATCGGGGTTCACTCGGCCCCTTACTCCGTCTCTAGCATGCGCGCTAAAAATTTGCATTGCGTGTGCGCAAGGCGCCACCTGCACCCAATGGGGGTGGAGATCCCTCTCTCCTGCTTTCTCTCTCTGAGCTCTCTGCTTTCCTTTCCTTGTACTCTCTTGCAGTCGAGAAGTCAGTTCAGTACAACCTCATCTGGCTGTCCGCTTATGTCGCTATTTCTTTTCTTAATCTTCCTCTTCCCTCTTCTCACATTTTATTTCTTTAAAGTCCAAATGTTAAACGCCTCTGTACCCGCCTAAGAGAAAATAGATAAAAGAGAAACTTCCAGATATGGGACGGGAAATTGAGTAGCGAAAAAAGCCGAGAGAATAAGACTGCATGAATGGGTTCACGAGTGCATTTGTGAGTTGCTTCACGATCGTGTTTATGAGCGAGCCCACGGGTGTGTTTATGAGTGTGTTTAAGACTGTCTTCACGAGTATGCATGTTTATGATTGACTTTACGAGTGTGTTTATGAGCGAGTTCACGGGTGTGTTTATGAGTGTTTTTATGACCGTCTCCACGAGTGTGTTTATGATTGACTTCACGAGTGTGTTTATGATTGACTCCACGAGTGTGTTTATGATTGACTCCACGAGTGTGTTTATGATTGACTTCACGAGTGTGTTTATGATTGACTCCACGAGTGCGTTTATGATTGACTCCACGAGTGTGTTTATGAGCGAGTTCACGGGTGTATTTATGAGTATGTTTATGATTGACTCCACGAGTGTGTTTATGATTTAATCCACGAGTGTGTTTATGATTGACTTCACGAGTGTGTTTATGATTGACTCCACGAGTGTGTTTATGATTTACTCCACGAGTGTGTTTATGATTTACTCCACGAGTGCGTTTATGATTGACTCCACGAGTGTGTTTATGATTTACTCCACGAGTGTGTTTATGATTGACTCCACGAGTGTGTTTATGATTAACTCCACGAGTGTGTTTATGATTGACTCCACGAGTGTGTTAATGAGCGAGTTCACGGGTGTATTTATGAGTGTGTTTATGATTGACTCCACGAGTGTGTTTATGATTTACTCCACGAGTGTGTTTATGATTTACTCCACGAGTGTGTTTATGATTAACTCCACGAGTGTGTTTATGATTTACTCCACGAGTGTGTTTATGATTGACTTCACGAGTGCGTTTATGATTGACTTCACGAGTGTGTTTATGATTGACTTCACGAGTGCGTTTATGATTGACTTCACGAGTGTGTTTATGATTGACTCCACGAGTGTGTTTATGATTGACTCCACGAGTGTGTTTATGAGCGAGTTCACGGGTGTATTTATGAGTATGTTTATGATTGACTCCACGAGTGTGTTTATGATTTACTCCACGAGTGTGTTTATGATTTAATCCACGAGTGTGTTTATGATTGACTTCACGAGTGTGTTTATGATTAACTCCACGAGTGTGTTTATGATTTACTCCACGAGTGTGTTTATGATTGACTTCACGAGTGCGTTTATGATTGACTCCACGAGTGTGTTTATGATTGACTCCACGAGTGTGTTTATGATTTACTCCACGAGTGTGTTTATGATTTACTCCACGAGTGTGTTTATGATTTACTCCACGAGTGTGTTTATGATTGACTTCACGAGTGCGTTTATGATTGACTCCACGAGTGTGTTTATGATTGACTCCACGAGTGTGTTTATGATTGACTCCACGAGTGTGTTTATGATTGACTCCACGAGTGTGTTTATGATTGACTCCACGAGTGTGTTTATGATTGACTCCACGAGTGTGTTTATGAGCGAGTTCACGGGTGTATTTATGAGTATGTTTATGATTGACTCCACGAGTGTGTTTATGATTTACTCCACGAGTGTGTTTATGATTTACTTCACGAGTGTGTTTATGATTAACTCCACGAGTGTGTTTATGATTTACTCCACGAGTGTGTTTATGATTGACTCCACGAGTGCGTTTATGATTGACTTCACGAGTGTGTTTATGATTAACTCCACGAGTGTGTTTATGATTGACTCCACGAGTGTGTTTATGATTGACTTCACGAGTGTGTTTATGATTGACTTCACGAGTGCGTTTATGATTGACTCCACGAGTGTGTTTATGATTGACTCCACGAGTGTGTTTATGAGCGAGTTCACGGGTGTATTTATGAGTGTGTTTATGATTGACTCCACGAGTGTGTTTATGATTGACTCCACGAGTGTGTTTATGATTGACTCCACGAGTGTGTTTATGATTGACTCCACGAGTGTGTTTATGAGCGAGTTCACGGGTGTATTTATGAGTATGTTTATGATTGACTTCACGAGTGAGTTTTTGGGTATCATGGCTACTGTGTCTATGAGTGAGTGAGATTATAAACTAGATTCTCAGTAGCTATGCTAGCTTTAAAAATATCTGCATAATTTAGAATTTTTCTGCAGCGCAGCTCGCAGCAAGCGCAAGCAATCTAAATTTGTTCGGAGTATTTCTAGCGCTTCGCCCTGCTCAATGCTTGTGAGCGGCACTTCCAGCCAAATGCAAACAGAACTAATACACTATATGAGGCTAAAAATAGGCTAAGCGCACCAGCTTCTACCGCCAGCCACATCTGCATGCCCGCACCCCAAGTTTTTATGTTAGTTGCCTTCCTCTCTCTCAGCGCGAAGTCAGAGGCCCTGGTTTCTAAGAAATGGACCTCCAGGCTAGCAGGCAGACAATCTAAATATGGCTAATATTAGAATTCATCAAAATTCCAAGCTGAGAATGGAGCAGACTAGACGGTGTGGGGGGGGGAGGAAATTCTTCTACGAGCTAGAATTTCGAGATTAGTAAAGCTTCAGGATTGGGGAAGTCGAGCTGAGAAAACTCTTTTAGATTCGGCCCGCAGGCCAGCCATGAAATTGACGGCAATTTGTCAGAGTTCTTCAATTTTTGCATGAAAATATTATTTGTCCAGAGGCGGTGGGAGGGAGAGGGAGAGAAAATAGAGTGAGAGAGAAAGGAGAAGGGAGAGAAAAGAGAGGGAGAGAGAGGGAGAGAAGGAGAAAGAGAGGGAGAGAGAGGGGGGGAGAGGGAGAGAGAGGGGAGAGAAGGAGAAAGAGAGGGGAGAGAGAGGGGGGGAGAGGGAGAGAGAGAAGGGAGAGGGAGAGGGAAGAGAAGAGAGTGAGAGAGAGAAGGGAGAGGGAGAGAGAAGGGAGAGAGAGAGAGAGAAGGGAGAGAGAGAGAGAAGGGAGAGGGAGAGAGAGAGAGAAGGGAGAGGGAGAGAGAGAGAGAGAAAGAAGGAGTGAGAGAGAAGGGAGAAGGAGTGAGAGAGAAGGGAGTGAGAGAGAGAAGGGAAAGGGAGAGAGAAGGGAGAGGGAAAGGGAAGAGAGAGAGAGAGAAGGGAGAGGGAGAGAGAGAGAGAAGGGAGAAGGAGTGAGAGGGAAGAGAGTGAGAGAGAGAAGGCAGAGGGAGAGAGAAGGGAGAGGGAGAGAGAAGAGAATGAGAGAGAGAAGGGAGAGGGAGAGAGAAGGGAGAGGGAGAGAGAAGGGAGAGGGAGAGAGAAGGGAGAGGGAGAGAGAAGGGAGAGGGAGAGAGAGAGAGAGAGAAGGGAGAAGGAGTGAGAGGGAAGGGAGTGAGAGAGAGAAGGCAGAGGGAGAGAGAAGGGAGAGGGAGAGAGAAGAGAATGAGAGAGAGAAGGGAGAGGGAGAGAGAAGGGAGAGGGAGAGAGAAGGGAGAGGGAGAGAGAAGGGAGAGGGAGAGAGAAGGGAGAGGGAGAGAGAAGGGAGAGGGAGAGAGAAGGGAGAGGGAGAGAGAGAGAGAGAAGGAAGAAGGAGTGAGAGAGAAGGGAGTGAGAGAGAAGGGAGTGAGAGAGAGAAGGGAGAGGGAGAGAGAGAGAGAAGGGAGAAAGAAGGGAGAGGAGAGGGAGAACAGAAAGCAATAATGCTAAGCCGGTGTGGGCTGTGGACATGAGGGTCAGATGAGAAGCGATGGTCTGGGAGAAGGCCAGACACAGACGCAGTGTGCAATCAAAGGATTCATGCTGGACAGAGAGCAGCTCTCCGCTACATGTGTGCAGCCATTCGAGCAGCAATAAGACAGGCCGGGCTTTTGACAAGATCAGCACAAAATGTGGAAATATGGATGGGATGGAGCCGGGGAGTCTGCATATGGTTTTGCATGATTTTTATCGGTTGAGCCGTGCCTTCCACAAACTCACGCCAAGCTCTCTCCCGCGAGCAGAGTTTTAGCGAGTTTTGCCAGCAATTTTGAGCTCAGATCCTTCTTGACTATGATAGGAATATTCGGTCACTGGTTGCTGGGGGGTGGGGGTTGTGCAGCTTCACTGCCAGACTAGCATTCACCCAATCCATCTTCTCGCTCCCCTACCCACTCATCAATTATGCCTAGCGGTCGCGAAGCCACTGGCCGCTAAGCTCGAAGAAAGTCTGCGGACTTCGAAGCATAGCAACTCAACTTTGAAATCTTAGAGACTTTGAGACTTGTATGGCTTTGATACTTTCTGAACGGAGTTATGAGTTTTCCTGCACTGTCACCTGATGCCACTTGCTACTGAAGTATGAATAGCTGTAGAGGGCAGATTCGCAGTCTTTCACGCTCCCTTAAACTCCGCTCTCTCCCACTGACTCCCCCTTAAACTCCGCTCTCTCCCACTGACTCCCCCTTAAACTCCGCTCTCTCCCACTGACTCCCCCTTAAACTCCGCTCTCTCCCACTGACTCCCCCTTAAACTCCGCTCTCTCCCACTGACTCCCCCTTAAACTCCGCTCTCTCCCACTGACTCTCCCTTAAACTCCACTCTCTCCCACTGACTCCCCCTTAAACTCCGCTCTCTCCCACTGACTCCCCCTTAAACTCCGCTCTCTCCCACTGACTCCCCCTTAAACTCCGCTCTCTCCCACTGACTCTCCCTTAAACTCCACTCTCTCCCACTGACTCCCCCTTAAACTCCGCTCTCTCATCTGACTCTCCCCTCCCTTAAACTCCGCTCTCTCCGAGTGACTCCCCCTCCTTTGAACTCCGCTCTCTCCCTCTGACTCTCCCCTCAATTAAATCCTCATTTTAGTCAATCCTCATTATGGGGAATTGCTAAGATGTCGAAAGTTCTAAAGGAAAATTGCTGAAATGCTGTGAGTTGGTCGGCATGGTTAGGGTTAGGTTTATAGATGGGATTAGGGGTTTCAATATCTTTAAAATTTCAATATTCCTACTAGCAAGTAGCATTGTATGAATGTGAATGGAAAATTCACAGTTGTCAATATTTATGCAGCAACACGACCAGCTGACGATGATAGAATTTCTCGAGTTTATAAACATTAGAGATAGTATAGTGAAACGTAACGCAAATGAGAATCACATTGCATGAGATCCAGTGATATGAGATCCAGTGATATGAGATCCAGTGATATGAGATCCAGTGATATGAGATCCAGTGATTTGAGATCCAGTGATTTGAGATCCAGTGATTTGAGATCCAGTGATTTGAGATCCAGTGATTTGAGATCCAGTGATTTGAGATCCAGTGATTTGAGATCCAGTGATTTGAGATCCAGTGATTTGAGATCCATTGATATGAGATCCAGTGATATGAGATCCATTGATATGAGATCCAGTGATATGAGATCCATTGATATGAGATCCAGTGATATGAGAGCCAGTGATATGAGAAACAGTGATATGAGATCCAGTGATATGAGATCCAGTGATTTGAGAGCCAGTGATATGAGAAACAGTGATATGAGATCCATTGATATGAGATCCAGTGATATGAGAAACAGTGATATGAGATCCAGTGATTCATGAGATGCAGAGATCCATGAGATCCAGTCATCTATGAGATCCAGTCATCTATGAGATCCAGTGATCCATGAGATCCAGTGATCCATGAGATCCAGTGATCCATGAGATCCAGTGACCATGAGATCCAGTGATCCATGAGATCCAGTGATCTATGAGAGCCAGTGATATGAGATCCAGTGATCCATGAGATCCAGTGATCCATGAGATCCAGTGATCCATGAGATCCAGTGATCCATGAGATCGAGTGATCCATGAGATCCAGTGATCCATGAGATCGAGTGATCCATGAGATCCAGTGATCCATGAGATCCAGTGATCCATGAGATCCAGTGATCCATGAGATCGAGTGATCCATGAGATCCAGTGATCCATGAGATCCAGTGATCCATGAGATCCAGTGATCTATGAGAGCCAGTGATATGAGATCCAGTGATCCATGTGATCCAGTGATCCATGAGAGCCAGTGACATGAGAGCCAGTGATATGAATCCAGTGTTATGAGAATCAGTGATATGAGATCCATTGAGCAGTGATATTCGGTGAATTTGATTTTTAAGAAAGAGCTTAAATGTAACAAAAAATTGAATTTAAAAAGTGAAACTTTTACACAAAGAAAACAATTACTAATTTTTTGAGACTTACTGCTGCATCATGGTGTGTGTCGGGTTGATGTCGGATTCCGATAAACTAAATTGTTAAAATTTTCAAGTTTTCAGTTTTTCTGTTGATTCCGCCATGCAATTTCCGGCAAAGCCGTCAGAACTGCAACAAGAGAGGAAAATAGAATAAAGAATGCGATCTTGCGAGCCTGAGTCCCCCTGTAATTAGCACGGGCACCCGAAGGGGGACGGACGGAGCAGGAGCAGAAAATATAGAGATGAAGACTGGCTGACGGGAAGCTGCGACTGGTGGCGGCACAAACCGTGGGGAGCTGAGGGGTGAGAGCCGTGGGGGCATGATTTAATCACGGTGGGGGGACCCTAGCCCTATTCCCGCTTCCCTGCTGTTTTCTGGCATGGGCCTTCGTGTCCTGTCTGTCTCTCACGCGCTCCGCGCCTCATAAGCTTATTGCTGCTCCAGCAGCCCAAGAGAAGCAACAGCCCCCCCCCCAACACGGCTCGATCCTCCTCTCTCCTCGTCCGAGCAGCAGAAGTCTTCTTTCCTCGCTTCAAGAATTTTTTATCCTACCGACTCCTCGGCTGCTGCTGCATCCACGATTTTGGCCCTGTTTGAAGACTCAAAAAGCAAACAGCTCTTTGCTAGCTTCTTCTTTTGGAGTTCCTTTAAATCCTTAATCCCCTGCATGGCGTCATAAAAGCAAAGCAAAGCAGCTTGGATTTGTTGAACTAAAAAATGCTTTTTCTCAGGACGTAGCCTAGGCGGGGGGGGGGCAGGGAGGCAACGGCCCCCTCCTCAATGCGCTGACAAAATCTGCATTTGGCGCCCCTGGTGCTGGCGCCCCTGGTGCTGGCGCCCCTGGTGCTGGCGCCCCTGGTGCTGGCGCCCCTGGTGCTGGCGCCCCTGGTGCTGGCGCCCCTGGTGCTGGCGCCCCTGCTGGTGCTGGCGCCCCTAGTGCTGGCGCCCCTGCTGGTGCTGGCGCCCCTAGTGCTGGCGCCCCTGGTGCTGGCGCCCCTGCTGGTGCTGGCGCCCCTGGTTACTTCAAAATTACTTCAAAAATACTATACTAGAATACTGAACAATCCACCCACACTATCTCGCAGTTTAATAATCAGAGTATAGCAGTTTCAAGCTTGATTAAATATTCATCATTTTTCTGCTTTGTTTAACTGCATGGCTAGCTTCTAGCTTCTTCTTTTGGAGTTCCTTTAAATCCTTAATCCCCTGCATGGCGTCATAAAAGCAAAGCAAAGCAGCTTGGATTTGTTGAACTAAAAAATGCTTTTTCTCAGGACGTAGCCTAGGCGGGGGGGGGGCAGGGAGGCAACGGCCCCCTCCTCAATGCGCTGACAAAATCTGCATTTGGCGCCCCTGGTGCTGGCGCCCCTGGTGCTGGCGCCCCTGGTGCTGGCGCCCCTGGTGCTGGCGCCCCTGGTGCTGGCGCCCCTGGTGCTGGCGCCCCTGGTGCTGGCGCCCCTGGTGCTGGCGCCCCTGGTGCTGGCGCCCCTGGTGCTGGCGCCCCTGGTGCTGGCGCCCCTGGTGCTGGCGCCCCTGGTGCTGGCGCCCCTGGTGCTGGCGCCCCTGGTGCTGGCGCCCCTGGTGCTGGCGCCCCTGGTGCTGGCGCCCCTGGTGCTGGCGCCCCTGGTGCTGGCGCCCCTGGTGCTGGCGCCCCTGGTGCTGGCGCCCCTGGTGCTGGCGCCCCTGGTGCTGGCGCCCCTGGTGCTGGCGCCCCTGGTGCTGGCGCCCCTGGTGCTGGCGCCCCTGGTGCTGGCGCCCCTGCTGGTGCTGGCGCCCCTAGTGCTGGCGCCCCTGGTGCTGGCGCCCCTGCTGGTGCTGGCGCCCCTAGTGCTGGCGCCCCTGCTGGTGCTGGCGCCCCTAGTGCTGGCGCCCCTGGTGCTGGCGCCCCTGCTGGTGCTGGCGCCCCTGGTTACTTCAAAATTACTTCAAAAATACTATACTAGAATACTGAACAATCCACCCACACTATCTCGCAGTTTAATAATCAGAGTATAGCAGTTTCAAGCTTGATTAAATATTCATCATTTTTCTGCTTTGTTTAACTGCATGGCTCTGTATAATGCATAGCTTTATGCTTGAGTGTTACGCTCCTAATTACTTCGAGCTCTTGCTGCTGTAACCGTATAATACAATATTCTCACCCGCTGCAGATACGTGTGTACGAGGCTTTCGTGCGCTAATCCAGGCTCGCAGCAATAACAACTCGCTACATTGCATGCGTATATAGCGACCCGTAAAAGTACATCTGTCTCCCGAAGGAATATCCATCACCAACGCCTTGCAAATTGCCTTTCACTCTGTCTCATTCTTCAATCTTATGTATTTATTCTGAGCAGCTTCCTAATTTCAATTTTCAGCAGGACAAGCGGAAAAAAACTATAGTTTTGAAAAAGACGTCTCACGCTGCATTTTGCACTTTTAATAACTGAGCTTTTGCATGACGACCGAAACCCCTCACAGATGATCGTTCGATGCTGAACAAATCTAAATATTTTAATTAATTTTCTTGCTTGCCCTGCCCACGAAACTGAAGTGAAAATTTTTCTCTCGCGATCAACGCGTTTTCTTGACGCGTACGTTTTAGTCTGAGATATAAAGACAGATGGGGTTCACCATAGTCTGCAAATTAATTATTTGTCTCGCTCTCGCCTTTAGGAAAAAAACGAGTAACAATATTATTTTTATACATGTATTTTTCACCGAAAACATTACTTAACTTACTGAAATTTACATGTATGTATAGTATGTAATTGCAGTACATATATTGTACGTGTACATATAATAATTTGTTCTGCGCAATTTATCCGGTAGGTGATCATTATCGATCGTCCTGCTGGCTAGAAATCTTTCCCAAGTAAGGCATGAAAATATAATCATAGTGGTAATCGTCAAGAATATTAAATTTATCCTAGAATATGTATTTAAAACTCTGCGTTAGAAGTGTATATGTAGCTATGTGCATTATGCCCACGCCAGTTATATAAAAATATAAAAAACTCATTGCAAACGCTTTTGAAGCTGGAGGATATAAGGACTACTACTGAAATAACATATATACACTCAGCAACATTTAAAACGCAACACTCTAACTAGAAGAAAAATCAACTCACTCAGAAGAGTCAAAGCGCATAGTCTATGGTTCAAATCTAGCTTCAGAAACGCGTGTAGCTTCCTCTCGCAAGTAACAGGGCGATGACTATGGACTGTTTTCAGATAGAGTGATCCAGCTGAGAGAATGGTTCAACAGATGACAGACGCGGAAAGATGGCGAGCAGTCGGAATGTTGGAAGCAGGTTGTACTCTTCGAACAACAGCTGTTGTACTGCGAAGTTGGTGAAGCACCGTACCTTTTCTCGCGTGAGCCACGCTTCCAGTGGCTCTGCTCTTCTATAGCAGACGTAAAACTGTTGAAGGCGACCTCCCGAAGTGGTTTGCAACTGTTCGAAGAGTACAACCTGCTTCCAACATTCCGACTGCTCGCCATCTTTCCGCGTCTGTCATCTGTTGAACCATTCTCTCAGCTGGATCACTCTATCTGAAAACAGTCCATAGTCATCGCCCTGTTACTTGCGAGAGGAAGCTACACGCGTTTCTGAAGCTAGATTTGAACCATAGACTATGCGCTTTGACTCTTCTGAGTGAGTTGATTTTTCTTCTAGTTAGAGTGTTGCGTTTTAAATGTTGCTGAGTGTATATATAAGGCTACACTCAAAATCTATGGTAAAATGTTTTGAAGGCAACAATTTTCGCCGAAAAATACACTATAGAGATTAGGAGGTTTTAATTTTTTCAGCACAAATATTGTTATTGCTTTCGATAGAGAAAGACCCAATCTTCATATTTTGATATGTTGTGCCTTTCTTATTGCTCTATCCATATTCATAAAGCTTTTCGTTCAGAAATAGTTTTAAAGGCAGGTTTCAACGGAAAAATACACTACTGAGATAGAAAACTATTTTCAACACTAAAACAGTGATTGAGTCTCTTAACAGTGTCAGAGAAAGTTCTAATCACACTATTTTGTGCCTCACATGCTGCTCTAACGACGCATTAATCGATTTTTCATGTTAAATTGGTCTGTCACTTGAAATAAAAGTTTAAAATAATAACGTCTAAAACTTGTTCAAGAGGCTTCTTATCTGCATCTGCATCGACTGTATGGGTAATTCTAAAAAATCCTATTTGATTTTACAAAGCACGACCTTAAACATTTCTTAAAAGTTTCAAGCCCTTTTTACCTCCTTTAAACAAAAAATATAATCTTTGTACAGAAGTGTTTGCTTGAAACGCCTAGTCACTCTTATAAGTAAATAAAAAAACTAAAATTCCAGAATTTTATTTACAGTCAAATAAATGTAATAGCTTTAGGCGGCATTTTAAGTTCAACTTTTCATCGAAAATCTCGTCGGTTATCATCAGCCAATGCAGGATGTCGGAGTCTACAGTGCTAGTTAATTAATTCGTATTTATATGCTTGAAATTTTACTCTGGTGATTTATCTTTGTTGAAAATTTAAGGGTTAATAAATAGGCCTAAAAAATAGGCCCCGCCCTGCCCCTACTACACAGTAAGACGACAGTAGGACTTACTAGTAGAGTAACACGACCGAGCCAGTGTTGAGCACCAATAATGAAAATCTTCTAAACTTCCATTAATGGCAAAAGCATTAGTATACCATAAAAATCTTAACTTGTTAATGTTAACTCTATTTTTTAGTAGGCCCAGGCCTAGGCCCTAGCCCTATTAAGCTGACTGATATTAATGAGTTAACTGATTAGTGATTATTGTTAGTAGGCCTAAGTGTCGTGAATAAATTTTAGTCCATTAACGTTAATATAGAAAATACAGGAATTTTGCACTTCAAAGCAGACTTTAAAATGCATTGTCTGCTTTTTTATCTTTTTAGCTGACACAGATAAGAGATAAGTAATTCAAGAATTTATACACTAAAAATAACAAACAAATAATAGGTAAAAAGGATGCCTACTTTTATGTGAAACATTACTAGGCCTACTATAAGTAAAAGAAGCAAGTAACTTGAAACTTTAAAGCTTATTAATTGATAAAATATAAATAGCATAGGCCTAGCAAGGTTGTTTAAGCACTAGCAGTGCAAGGCAGGAGAGGTAGCAGAATGTTGCTATAGTAAAAATAGGAAAGAAGTGAATCAAAGTGATGCCACCAATGTTCATATGCAAGCAATAAAATTTAAAGCTTATTAAAGCCTATTGGCAGTATTGCAAAAAGTCTTAATTAATTTATCAATAATACTAAAAACAATGCCTAGTTGCCCAGACTAGAAGTCTAGATTATTGCTTATTTATAGATTTATACTTTTTGAAAACTAGTGCCAAACACTGGAATGAGCCTATATTTTTTAGCCAAACTTAAATTAAGTAATATAAATAAAAATTTTAGGATAGGCATAAATAATTTATTATTAAGTACCATTGAACTTATCAATATCTAATTTGTCAACTCTGCTAAAAAATTCAGTTCACCTTATCATGCACTATTGACAAATTCAGTTACCTGACATTATGTTTGCTATTTACTAGTATATTTATTATACACTAAAACTTGAAAGGCAAAGCCTATTGAAAAGATATGAATACATTTAAGATAACAAAGGAGAATGGTTTTTTGAAATAATTTTTACAAGCTATTAATAGGCCTACCTGTGGATTTTAAACCTATTGCATTCCAATAAATTTCCAGAACTATTTTTGTACATATTTTGAAATTTGAAGTTCAAAAACTTGGTAATGGTTAAGATCAACAAAACTTATAAATTAAATTTGAATTAAAGTGACCTACTCGTACTTCACTCAAAAGATGCAATAAAGTATAATAAGGCATATATAGCTGATAGCATACAAGCTGTTATACCCTGATAGACTCTTGATATAATTGTATCTGGATATTCAACTATATATAATATGGTATTCAAGGATGACTTAAATAGAAGGACAGGAAACCTTGTTTCTTAGAAAATTTTTGAAGGTAGGCTTTTCCAAAAATATACTTTAGAGATAGAAATTTTCTTTTTATAAGATAAAATTGTTATTGCTTTTGATAGGAAGCAGATCCAGTGTTCATCTTTTGGTATATTGTGCCTCTCTTATTGTTCTATTGATATTTATAAAGCTTTTCATTCAAAGAATTTTGATTTTATGTTAATTTTTATTCTATATATATTTGCATGTATCTTATGTCCAAAAACCATTAAAGTGGCATGGCTCAGCTTTTTGGTTTTATGAGTCTAATTTTATCATTCTTAGCTGACTGTGTAACAAATAATTGTAACAGAGATGATAAAATAGATTTATAAAACTAAAGATTGGAGCTATGCCATGTATTTTTATGATTGTTAGGTACAGGAAATGTATGTAAAAAAAAAATTAACATAGAATCCTAATTCTTTGAACAAAAAGCTTTATGAATATCAATAGAGCAATAAGAAAGGCACAACATATCAAAAGATGAACACTGGATCTGTGTCCTATCAAAAGCAATAACAATTTTTATCTTGAAAAATGAAAAATTCCTATCTCCAAAGTATGGAAAAGCCTGCCTTCAAAAATTTTCTAAGAAGCAAGGTTTCCTGTCCTACTTAAGTCGTCCTTGGTGGTATTATATACATAGTATCAATTGCCTAATTTGTTAAATTTTGAGTTATGTAGGCACAATAGCATTTAGAATGTGTATTCATGAAGTCATGTTGAAGTATTTGGCAATATTTTGCTCATTGAATTATAGAAACTTATGTTATTATGTTAAAAAATATGACTTTAGGTAAATTTGTCTTGTTGTTAGCAAATTTGCTTAGGTCATTTTAACTGTTGATGAATTTGATTTTCTCAAATTTCTTTAACTTTAGGTCTATTGACAAATCAGATATTGATGAATTCAGTGTAACCCTTGCTATTCGCTATATTTTAACTTTTTAATTACAATATAATATGTTATCTAGTGTTAATTAATTGCTATAAAAATTAGACCTATATTAATTATAAATAAGAAGTATTACTTAATTAGAAGGTGACATAGCATGCACCAAAAAAACTTTTGGGGGACTATTTCTGTTACTTTAGTGCAATCTATGTCTGTGCACTGTTTCTCTAAGTATATCCTAACCCAAAAAAAATATAATAACATGTAGTGAATAAGAGACAAGCAGTCAGGTTTAGTCCAAAAAACAAATTCAAACCTTCATCTAAAGGGTAGAGTTACTTTTATATTTAATCCTGAATGCTTCTACATATATAATCAAAGTGCGCATATATATTGTATTCCTTTATCTCCCAATCACTAACTAGCAGAATAAACCAGTGAGTATACTCACTTTATAGTATTCACCTTCTTCTTCAATAGTCACTAGTTCCCCTCAGCTGACAATCAATGCATCACAACTTGGCCATACCACAACAAGGGTGCCTATAGTTAGGTAGTCACAGTATGCAACTTTATTGATATTTGGACTAATAGAATTTAGTTTTGTCCAATGACATATTTTTGGTATTATTTGATATTCAAATAAATTGTCTTAAAAGAAATATATGTATACTTAATATATCAAATGTTGATTTTATGCTTTCAATGTCTTTAAATACTCAAATTATTGTGGCTTATATTTAGTCTGAAGTTACTTAAAATGCATTATTAGTATGTGAAATGACTATTTGACAAAGTTTTGTTAATTTTTCTCTTAGCCGATAAATTATTTTTGCTAGCTATGGTATTTAGACATAATGGGTTCATCTAAAATGGTATATCTTAAAATCTAGACTAAAGTACTTACAAAGCTATACTTAAAATATAAGGCCTAATCTAGTTGAAAATTTAGGCCTTTATACAAAATTGTCAAAACATTTTCTAATTATAAAATCATCCTAAAATATAGCTATTAATAAAACATAAAGTGTATTATCTACATGCAAAAAACCCAAGAGACATAGAAGAAGACAAAAGTACATATAATTATATCTTATTGTTTTGCCACTATTAGAATTTAGATAATTTAGCAAATCTAAAAAATTATCTCACTAATTAATTTGATTTGTCAGTTGGTAAATTGAGATCAGAATCAAAATTTGATCCATGATTGCCCATATTCTTTTTAACCTCTGACAATTAAGAAGATTGTTTCTGACCCAAACTCCAATTCTTTTGAGTCTGAGTATACCATTAAATATTAAATAACAATTT
Source organism: Macrostomum lignano (assembly GCA_002269645.1). NCBI lineage: Eukaryota > Metazoa > Platyhelminthes > Macrostomidae > Macrostomum > Macrostomum lignano. The sequence goes on from NIVC01001182.1 coordinate 74,492, forward strand.
ATGCCATCATGTCCACATTAGTACTAGGAAGAATCAAAGATATAAGCTTCTACGACCTGCAGATCAGTTTAGCTGAAGGTAAAACTGGTACAGTGAAAGTCTACAACATTAGCAACAGGTACAAATCTATGCTAGAAGATGTTGTCAAGGACAATCAGCCTAAGGTGAGTATGGAAGTGCTTAATGTTCTTTATTGTTTCAGCTTTTCTGTATAATAAACTGCAACTATTGATTAATTAACTGAAGTTCCGACTCCCTGACCCACACAGCTGATCTCATGACTCTTAGATCCCTGTCCCACACAGCTGACCAAATGACTCTTAGATCCCTGACCCACACAGCTGACCAAATGACTCTTGGATCCCTGACCCACACAGCTGATCTCATGACTCTTGGATCCCTGACCCACACAGCTGATCTCATGACTCTTAGATCCCTGTCCCACACAGCTGACCAAATGACTCTTAGATCCCTGACCCACACAGCTGACCAAATGACTCTTGGATCCCTGACCCACACAGCTGATCTCATGACTCTTGGATCCCTGACCCACACAGCTGATCTCATGACTCTTAGATCCCTGATCCACACAGCTGACCAAATGACTCTTAGATCCCTGATCCACACAGCTGACCAAATGACTCTTGGATCCCTGACCCACACAGCTGATCTCATGACTCTTAGATCCCTGATCCACACAGCTGACCAAATGACTCTTAGATCCCTGACCCACACAGCTGATCTCATGACTCTTAGATCCCTGATCCACACAGCTGATCTCATGACTCTTAGATCCCTGACTCACATAGCTGACCAAATGACTCTTAGATCCCTGATCCACACAGCTGACCAAATGACTCTTAGATCCCTGATCCACACAGCTGACCAAATGACTCTTAGATCCCTGATCCACACAGCTGACCAAATGACTCTTGGATCCCTGACCCACACAGCTGATCTCATGACTCTTAGATCCCTGATCCACACAGCTGACCAAATGACTCTTAGATCCCTGACCCACACAGCTGATCTCATGACTCTTAGATCCCTGATCCACACAGCTGATCTCATGACTCTTAGATCCCTGATCCACACAGCTGACCAAATGACTCTTAGATCCCTGACCCACACAGCTGATCTCATGACTCTTAGATCCCTAATCCAAACAGCTGACCAAATGACTCTTAGATCCCTGATCCACACAGCTGACCAAATGACTCTTAGATCCCTGACCCACACAGCTGACCAAATGACTCTTAGATCCCTGATCCACACAGCTGACCAAATGACTCTTAGATCCCTGACCCACACAGCTGATCTCATGACTCTTGGATCCCTGACCCACACAGCTGATCTCATGACTCTTAGATCCCTGTCCCACACAGCTGACCAAATGACTCTTGGATCCCTGACCCACACAGCTGATCTCATGACTCTTAGATCCCTGATCCACACAGCTGATCTCATGACTCTTAGATCCCTGTCCCACACAGCTGACCAAATGACTCTTAGATCCCTGACCCACACAGCTGATCTCATGACTCTTGGATCCCTGACCCACACAGCTGATCTCATGACTCTTAGATCCCTGACCCACACAGCTGACCAAATGACTCTTGGATCCCTGACCCACACAGCTGATCTCATGACTCTTAGATCCCTGATCCACACAGCTGACCAAATGACTCTTAGATCCCTGACCCACATAGCTGACCAAATGACTCTTGGATCCCTGACCCACACAGCTGGTCCCATGACTCTTGGATCCCTGACCCACACAGCTGAACAGGTCTTCTGTTCCTAATAATAACTATTAAAAAATATTTATAAATCCAGGATATGCCAGTACTAACAGGAATGTTCAGCATTGGCCAGTATCTGCCCTGTTTGATTGCTAAATCATCTGACGCCGACGCAAGCCAGAGTAGCGGCACTGGCTTGGCCAAGAACAAACTGGAATTAAGCGCTAATCCTCGTGATGTTAACAAATGCGTGCCAATGCATCAGCTGAATTCTCGAATGGTAAAATAACAAAAGTTTAGCAATACTTTATGATTATTAACTAGCTTATTAGTCATCATATTCTTTTTATAAATATTTTACAGCTTCTATATGGAGCTATCGACTCTATTGAGGACCATGGATTTACCATTGATCTGGGCGTGCCTGGCCTTGTTGGCTTCTTGCCAAATAGTGAAACTACGGAATATGTTGCTAGGTATGTGTTATCAGTTTTGTTCAGGCTGAGAATTAGGTGTGAAAATACTCGAAAATGAAGGGTTCCGGTCTGAGGACCATTATTAGTATCATGATTATATAGCGGCCCAGTCTGAGGACCCTTATTAGTATCATAATTATATAGCGGCCCAGTCTGAGGACCCTTATTAGTATCATGATTATATAGCGGCCCAGTCTGAGGACCATTATTAGTATCATGATTATATAGCGGCCCAGTCTGAGGACCCTTATTAGTATCATGATTATATAGCGGCCCAGTCTGAGGACCCTTATTAGTATCATAATTATATAGCGGCCCAGTCTGAGGACCCTTATTAGTATCATGATTATATAGCGGCCCAATTGTCTAAGGACCCTTATTAGTATCATAATTATATAGCGGCCCAGTCTGAGGACCCTTATTAGTATCATGATTATATAGCGGCCCAGTCTGAGGACCATTATTAGTATCATGATTATATAGCGGCCCAGTCTGAGGACCCTTATTAGTGTCATAATTATAAATCGGTAATTGTCTGAGGACCCTATGCACCTTTCAAATGAAAAAAATCCACAGGTGCAACTTCGGCCGTCAGCTGTGCCTTGGCGGTCTGGTTCCCGTCCGGTTACTGGATTCGGCTCCGTCCAATGGCGCCAGCTCTTTACTGGCATCCTCACCGGCAATGGGTTTGTCTCTAGGCGAGACTCGTATAGTCAGGCTCACCTGCCATCCTGCTAAGCTCATGTCAGCTGATAGGGCCTGGCCTGAGACTGTTCCGTGCAGCTTTGACTGTTTAACACCGGGCGCTTGGCTGCGTGCCCGGGTGCATCGCGTGGTTGATCGGGCGAATTCAAAACGAACATCTGGCAGCGGAGCCGGCTGCTTGATAGCGCAATTTCAAGGTAGCATGCTGTGCACGGTGCCGAAGTCACATCTCATTGGCAAGCTGTCTGGCTATAGGTGAGCTGCTGTGAGACCTTTAGCCCCAGTATTAACCTAATTTGATGATCAGATAGCTAATTTGATGATCAGATAGCTAATTTGATGATCAGATAGCTAATTTAATGATCAGATAGCTAATTTGATGATCAGATAGCTAATTTAATGATCAGATACATAATTTGATGATCAGATAGCTAATTTGATGATCAGATAGCTAATTTGATGATCAGATAGCTAATTTGATGATCTGATAGCTAATTTGATGATCAGATAGCTAATTTGATGATCAGATAGCTAATTTAATGATCAGATAGCTAATTTGATGATCAGATAGCTAATTTAATGATCTGATAGCTAATTTGATGATCAGATAGCTAATTTGATGATCTGATAGCTAATTTGATGATCTGATAGCTAATTTGATGATCAGATAGCTAATTTGATGATCTGATAGCTAATTTGATGATCAGATAGCTAATTTGATGATCTGATAGCTAATTTGATGATCAGATAGCTAATTTGATGACTCGACACCTAATCTGATGATCCGATGCCTAATTTGGAACCCAGGTACCTAATTTGGAACCCAGGTACCTAATTTGAAACCCAGGTACCTAAATTGGAACCTAGCTACCTAAATTGGAACCCAGGTACCTAATTTGGAACCCAGGTACCTAATTTGGAACCCAGGTACCTAATTTGGAACCCAGGTACCTAATTTGGAACCCAGGTACCTAATTTGGAACCCAGGTACCTAAATTGGAACCCAGATACTTAATTTGGAACCCAGGTACCTAATTTGGAACCCAGGTAGCTAATTTGGAACCCAGGTACCTAATTTGGAACCCAGGTACCTAAATTGGAACCCAGGTACTTAATTTGGAACCCAGGTACCTAATTTGGAACCCAGGTACCTAAATTGGAACCCAGGTACCTAAATTGGAACCCAGGTACCTAATTTGGAACCCAGGTACCTAAATTGGAACCCAGGTACCTAATTTGGAACCCAGGTACCTAATTTGGAACCCAGGTAGCTAATATGGCACCGTGGTTTCATATTATTCATAGAAGTAAAAATGATTAATCGATCAGCTTACCACACGCGCTCAAAACCCGTTTTGAACCACCCTGCAGACAAGGCGATGCAATCCTGCTCACTCTTGTCTCTATCGACCAGTCAACCAAGACTCTAATCGGCTCTTGCCTGCCGCACACTCTGCCGCCAAGCGTCGTTGCCCCGACATCTGACGATACCGATGACAAAGATAATGTCACTGATCAAGTAGAGCAGCCTAAGAAGAAAAAGCAGAAGAAATCGTCGTTAGAACTGACGCCATTCTCGCCTAGCTACTATTGCATTGACCGATTGTCTGTTGGTCAGACTGTTAAAGATGCGGTTGTGTGCAAGGTGAACAGCATTGGCCAGGGTGCCACCCTCTGGCTGCCCGATGCTCAGATGAATTGCCTGATTGGGCCAAAGCACATGCCGGGGGCTGATTTAAACGATCAACGACAACAGGACCAGGGGCAGGTCGCTAAGAAAAAGAAGAAGCAAGGTAAAGCCTTGGCCGCCGGATTGACTGTTGGCGACGTTGTTAAAGTTCGAATTGTCGACTTCAGCCCGATGGATAATGTCGCGTTTGGGAGTCTGCGCCCGTCTGTCCTAGAACTGCCGTTTCTGCGGTTAGTGCTGACTTAGTATTTGTCTGGGTGTCTGTGTTTGTCTGGGTGTCTTTGTGTTTGTCTGGGTGTCTGTGTTTGTCTGGGTGTCTTTGTGTTTGTCTGGGTGTCTGTGTTTGTCTGGGTGTCTGTGTGTTTGTCTGGGTGTCTGTGTTTGTCTGGGTGTCTTTGTGTTTGTCTGGGTGTCTGTGTTTGTCTGGGTGTCTTTGTGTTTGTCTGGGTGTCTTTGTGTTTGTCTGGGTGTCTGTGTTTGTCTGGGTGTCTTTGTGTTTGTCTGGGTGTCTTTGTGTTTGTCTGGGTGTCTTTGTGTTTGTCTGGGTGTCTTTGTGTTTGTCTGGGTGTCTTTGTGTTTGTCTGGGTGTCTTTGTGTTTGTCTGGGTGTCTTTGTGTTTGTCTGGGTGTCTTTGTGTTTGTCTGGGTGTCTGTGTTTGTCTGGGTGTCTTTGTGTTTGTCTGGGTGTCTTTGTGTTTGTCTGGGTGTCTTTTTGTTTGTCTGGGTGTCTTTGTGTTTGTCTGGGTGTCTTTTTGTTTGTCTGGGTGTCTTTGTGTTTGTCTGGGTGTCTGTGTTTGTCTGGGTGTCTTTGTGTTTGTCTGGGTGTATTTGTGTTTGTCTGGGTGTCTGTGTGTTTGTCTGGGTGTCTTTGTGTTTGTCTGGGTGTCTGTGTTTGTCTGGGTGTCTTTGTGTTTGTCTGGGTGTCTGTGTTTGTCTGGGTGTCTTTGTGTTTGTCTGGGTGTCTTTTTGTTTGTCTGGGTGTCTTTGTGTTTGTCTGGGTGTCTGTGTTTGTCTGGGTGTCTTTGTGTTTGTCTGGGTGTATTTGTGTTTGTCTGGGTGTCTGTGTGTTTGTCTGGGTGTCTTTGTATTTGTCTGGGTGTCTGTGTTTGTCTGGGTGTCTTTGTGTTTGTCTAGTGTCTTAGTGTTTGTCTGGGTGTCTTAGTGTCTGTCTGGGTGTCTTAGTGTCTGTCTGGGTGTCTTAGTGTCTGTCTGGGTGTCTTAGTGTCTGTCTGCGTGTCTCAGTGTCTGTCTGGGTGTCTTAGTGTCTGTCCGGGTGTCTTAGTGTCTGTCTGGGTGTCTTAGTGTCTGTCTGGGTGTCTTAGTGTCTGTCTGGGTGTCTTAGTGTCTGTCTGCGTGTCTCAGTGTCTGTCTGCGTGTCTTAGTGTTTGTCTGGGTGTCTTAGTGTCTGTCTGGGTGTCTTAGTGTCTGTCTGCGTGTCTCAGTGTCTGTCTGGGTGTCTTAGTGTCTGTCCGGGTGTCTTAGTGTCTGTCTGGGTGTCTTAGTGTCTGCCTGGGTGTCTTAGTGTCTGTCTGGGTGTCTTAGTGTCTGTCTGGGTGTCTTAGTGTCTGTCTGGGTGTCTTAGTGTCTGTCTGGGTGTCTAATCACACCCTGTCTGTGCATCATCACCCACCCGGTCTACAGCTACGAAGACGTGAAACTGGCGGCCCCAATCACCGGCACCCTGCTGCGCTACTGCAAAGAAGGTGCGTTAGTTCGTGTGGCTCGCAACCTACGCGGCCTGGTGCCCTATTTGCACCTGTCCGATTACCCAGCCAAGCATCAGAAGCATCGCCACCTGGAGCCCGACACCGAGTTGAAATGCAGAGTGCTGTCAGCCAGTGCAGTGGACAGGAAACTCATTCTAACTGCTAAGCCTGGCCTAGTTCGCAGTGAGGAGACGCCTGTAACCCGTCTGGAACAGTTGCTACCCGGCGTGTTAGCCGATTGTTTCGTTGCTAAGCTGGATAGCAACGGTATTTTATTAGCCTTCTATGGCGCTGCTAAGGCTTGGGCGCCAAGAACCCAGCTTGGCTTAGCTGATAGCGACTCAATTGAGCAGGTTTATTATCGTGGACAGGTGTTGCGAGTTCGAATAACCAGACCGGCTGCTGGCAACCGCTTGCCTGTGGCTTCTCTGCTTCTAGAGGGAAAGAAGTAAGTCTTTTATTTTGTATTCAGAGAACAGAATCCCCTTCAGACGACAGAAACTCCCCTTTCAGAAGATATAATCTCCCCTTCTGAGGATATAATCTCCCCTTCTAAGGATAGAATCTCCCCTTCTGAGGATAGAATCTCAAAAGGAGAGAATCCCCTCTCAAAAGGAGAGAATCCCTCTCAAAAGGAGAGAATCCCCTCTCAAAAGGAGAGAGTCCCCTCTCAAAAGGAGAGAATCCCTTCCCAAAAGGAGAGAATCCCCTCTCAAAAGGAGAGAATCCTCTCTCAAAAGGAGAGAATCCCTCTCAAAAGGAGAGAGTCCCCTCTCAAAAGGAGAGAATCCCTTCCCAAAAGGAGAGAATCCCCTCTCAAAAGGAGAGAGTCCCCTCTCAAAAGGAGAGAATCCTCTCTCAAAAGTATGGAATCTTCTCCTAAAAGGATAGAATCACCTCTCAAAAGGATGGATACAATACTCCCTTTTGAGCATTGCATGAGTAGTATTTCAGTTAAGAGTTTAGCAATGATAAAAGCATAAAAGCAACTCCTTACCAATTGTCTAATTTGCTATGCAGATCTGTACCGGAAAGTCAGGCCGCCAAGAATCGCAGCCTATTGTATAAGCAGCTCAATAAAGCCGGCTTGGGTAGCCTGGTCTCCTGCCGTATCTTAGCTAAACAAGCCGGATTTTTTCGCGTTGCCTTGATCACGCTTAGCAACGAAAAAGACGAATTCAACTGGACTAATTCAATCGAAGCTCGATTGCCGTTCGAACACCTCACTGATCAGGCGGCGTACGCTGATGCCCTGGCCAAGTTTCGTCGGATTGGCGACATTGTCTCGCCTTGTGTAATCTGGAATCTAGACGCTAGCGTTGTAGTATCGGCTAAGCCTAGCCTAGTTCGATTCGCTAAGGATGGCGCCAATTTTCCTAAAGATTTCGAATCGATCCAAGTTGGCGATCAGTTGTACGGTTTGGCCCATCAGTTCAAGCAGTACGGCTGGTTTGTTCAGCTGCCCGCAGGATTCCGCGGTTTGGCGCCTGTTAAAGCGCTGGCTAGCGAGCACCCGCCCTTTCCTTTGAAGGATCTGTTCAAGGCTGGGCAAACTGTGGTTGCGAAGGTGCGCGCTTGTTATATATTGGCGACAATATAATTAATTGGTCACTCACTCTGTCACATATCAGATTAGTCACTGTCACATCGGATTGGTCACTCTGTCACATCGGATTGGTCACTCTGTCACATATCAGATTGGTCACTCTGTCACATATCAGATTGGTCACTCTGTCACATCGGATTGGTCACTCTGTCTCATATCAGATTAGTCACTCTATCACATCGGATTGGTCACTCTGTCTCATATCAGATTAGTCACTCTGTCACATATCAGATTAGTCACTCTGTCACACCGGATTGTTCACTCTGTCACATATCAGATTGGTCACCGTCACATCGGATTGGTCACTCTGTCACATATCAGATTGGTCACTGTCACATCGGATTGGTCACTCTGTCGCATCGGATTGGTCACTCTGTCGCATCGGATTGGTCACTCTGTCGCATCGGATTGGTCACTCTGTCATATCAGATTGGTCACTCTGTCATATCAGATTAGTCACTCTGTCACATATCAGATTGGTCACTCTGTCACATCGGATTGGTCACTCTGTCACATCGGATTGGTCACTCTGTCACATCGGATTGGTCACTCTGTCACATCGGATTGGTCACTCTGTCACATATCAGATTGGTCACTCTGTCACATATCAGATTGGTCACTCTGTCACATATCAGATTGGTCACTCTGTCACATCGGATTGGTCACTCTGTCACATCGGATTGGTCACTCTGTCACATATCAGATTGGTCACTCTGTCACATATCAGATTGGTCACTCTGTCACATATCAGATTGGTCACTCTGTCACATATCAGATTGGTCACTCTGTCACATCGGATTGGTCACTCTGTCACATCGGATTGGTCACTCTGTCACATATCAGATTGGTCACTCTGTCACAGATAGATTGGTAATTCTTGTCACATATTAGATTGGTCACTCTGTCACATATCTCACTGGCTAAAATCCCATCTCACTGGCTAAAATCCCATCTCACTGGCTAAAATCCCATTTCACTGTCTGAAATCCCATCTAACTGGCTAAAATCCCATCTCACTGTCTGAAATCCCATCTCCCTGTTAGAAATCCTATCTCACTTGCTCTAATCCCATCTCACCCGTACACAGGTGCTGGAGAAGAACGCCGAAAAGCAGCGCTGCCTTCTATCACTGCGAGTACGGGACTGCGCCCGCCCGGTCGAAGATCTTGACGATTCCCTGCTCCTGCTAGAAGAGACCATTAAACTATTGGACTCCGGCGGACTCTGCCGGAACAGAGCCCTGCTGCCGGGCAGTCTGGTCCGCGTGGCCGTTTCGGCCACCAATGCAGCCGAGACAGATTTGCGCTTTCGAAAATTTCGTCTACTCGATTCTAGCAGCCTAGAAAAATCGATAGCGTATAAGTACACGTGCACCGCCGCAGCCAATCAGCTGTTAGGAGCGGACTGCACACCAGGCAGTCGGCATAAGGCTCTTGTATTGTCCATTGATCCTAACAAAAGATCTGTCAATCTGTGCCTGCGCCCCGATCTGCTTAACGACCTGGCCGCCGCTCAGTCCACGGTTCGAGTTGCCGACGTTCAGCCTGGGGAGGCTTATCCTGCTGAGGTGTTGTACGCCGGCTTCGATTATCGAATGGTGGCGCTTCGGCTGGGACCCAACACTCAGCAGGTGGCCTTTCTGCCGGCTAGACGGGTGGGTTGCTGGATCTGTTGTTTTGTATTGAATCTCTGGTATCCCTATGAGTGTCCCTATTCTTCCCCTGATTGATTCCCTATGAGATTCTCCCCCTCCCCGATTGATTCCATATGAGATTCTCCCCCCCCCCGATTGATTCCCTATGAGTTTCTTACCCCCATTGATTCCCTATGATATTCTTCCCCCCATTGATTCCCTATGAGATTCTCCCCCCCCCGATTGATTCCCTATGAGATTCTCCCCCCTCGATTGATTCCCTATGAGATTCTCCCCCTCCCCCGATTGATTCCCTATGAGATTCTCCCCCCGATCGGTTCCCTATAAAATTCTTCCCCTGATTAATTCCCTATGAGATTCTTCCCCCATTGATTCCCTATAAGATTCTCCCCCCATTGATTCCCTATGATATTCTCCCCCCATTGATTCCCTATGATATTCTCCCCCCATTGATTCCTTATGATATTCTCCCCCCATTGATTCCCTATGATATTCTCCCTCCATTGATTCCCTATGATATTCTCCCCCCATTGATTCCCTATGATATTCTTCCCCTGAGTGATTCCCTATGATATCTTCCCCTGATTAATTCCCTATGAGATTATTCCCCCCATTGATTCCCTATGAGATTCTTCCCTGATTGATTCCCTATGGTATGCTCCCCCTATTGATTCCCTATGATTTTTCCCCTGAGTGATTATCTATGATATTCTTCCCCTGAGTGATTCCCTATGATATTCTTCCCCTGATTGATTATCTATGATATTCTTCCCCTGAGTGATTCCCTATGAGATTCTCTCCCCCTTGTTGATTCCCTATGAGATTCCTCCTTGATTAATTCCCCATGAGATTCTCATTTGGCACTAACTGCACACTGCAATTGAATTCTACACAACACAATCACAGCACTGGAATGAGTCCTATTCAGCCTCCAATCCCACCGTCGGCTCCCGGATTCAAGTTGTTGTTCAACGCTTTGTCCGCGGCGGCAGCGAGACTGACAGCCGCATCTACCGGCTAGTGGCGCTGCAGTCCGAGTCTGCCAAGTCCGAAGGCTTCCGGCATTTGGCGCCGTCTGCTGCCAAGTCTGGCGCCGCTCTGGCTAAACGAAAGGTTACCGTTGGGGAGGCGTTCGCGGTGCGGTGAGTAGGCACTTTGTGTCTGTCTGTGTCTGCCTGTCTGCCTGTCTGCCTGTATGCCTGTCTGCCTATCTGTCTGTCTGCCTGTCTGTCTGTATGCCTGTCTGCCTGCCTCTCTGTCTGTCTGTATGCCTGTCTGCCTATCTGTCTGTCTGCCTGTCTGTCTGTTGCCTGTCTGCCTATCTGTCTGTCTGCCTGTCTGTCTGTCCTTCTGTCTGTCCTTTTTGGCTGTCTGTCTGTCTGTTTGTCTGTTCTGTCTGTCTGGTCTGTCTGTCTGTCTGTCTGTCTGTCTGTCTGTCTGTCTGTCTGTCTGTCTGTCTGTCTGTCTGTCTGCCTGTCTGTCTGTATGCCTGTCTGCCTATCTGTCTGTCTGCCTGTCTGTCTCTGCCTGTCTGTCTGTATGCCTGTCTGTCTGTATGCCTGTCTGCCTGTCTGTCTCTGCCTCTCTGTCTGTCTCTGTCTGCCTGTCTGTCTGTCTGCCTATCTCACTTAAACCTGCCTCCGCCCCATTCAGCGTGATGGCCATCACCAGCTGCCAGCTAAATGTAGAAGACCTTCACTCGCGCACTAAAGGCCGCATATTCATCACTGAGGTGACAGACTCGCCTCAACAGATGGTCAGCCCGTTATCGAATTTTAGCATCGGTCAAGAGCTGCTAGCTCGAGTTGTTGGAATTCGAAGCGATCGATTTCATGAAGAGTGAGTTAGCTATGCGCGGGTGTTTTTACAGACCTAATCGGTAGCATACCCCCGATGCTTGCACTTTTCGCTCCAGAATTCTGTTGGAGACCCGACCCACTCTATGACCCATCATTGACCTGACCCACTCTATGACCCATTATTGACCTGACCCACTGTATGACCCATCATTGCTCTGACCTACTGTACGACCCATCATTGACCTGACCTACTATATGACCCATTATTGACTTGGCCTGACCCACTCTATGACCCTTCATTGACTTGGCCTGACCCACTTTTTGACCCATTATTAACTTGGCCTGACCCACTCTATGACCCATCATTGACCTGACCCACTTTTCTAATCCGTCATTGACTTGAGCCACTCTGTGACCCATCATTGACCTGACCCACTTTATGACCCATAACTGACCTGACCCACTTTATGACCCATAATTGACCTGACCCACTTTATGATCCATCACTGACCTGACCCACTTTATGACCCATAATTGACCTTACACTCTTTATGAGCCATAATTGACCTTACACTCTTTATGAGCCATAATTGACCTTACACTCTTTATGAGCCATAATTGACCTTACACTCTTTATGAGCCATAATTGACCTTAATAGCCACCAAAACGGTTCGCTTCCGCAGCCAATCTCACCCACTCGGCGGCAAGAGGTCCAATCTGTACGAGCTGTCCGCTCGGCCCTCAATACTGAATCGGCCTGGAAACGATTTTAGCGACCTATTCGACTTGCCGCCCGCCAGCGTCTTGCCGCCAATGTGGCTTTACGTTCATCACGCCGATCCTAAGCTTCGCAAGGTATCAATGTACGCCTCTATTGGTAGAACGGTACTGGTGCCTTACCTAGATATTACTAGCGATATTGATCAACTCGCCGCTCTGTCTAAATCGCTGCCCTGCGGTGCGGCTTTGCAAGCTTGGCGATTGCCCGTTGAAACTGCGGCTAGCATTGGGGAGATGGTGTCTCATGATGCTGATGCTGATGCCGAGGACCATGAGGACAATAGCGACGATGATGATGAAGAATCTGAATCTTTCCGAGTCACCTGTCTAGGCGCTAAGGCTTGTGAACCACTTAAGGTTTGAATTCATTTTGTGTTTTTGAATTTTGAATATTTAGTTGACTAAAATCTTCTTAGGGATTTTACTAAAGTGGTAAAAATATCAGGGATTTCAGAGAATACTCGTAAGATTTGAAATCTGAATTTAATTGACCTAGATCGGGATTCAGTAGGGATCTGAATCGGGAGTAAGTAGGGATCTGAATTGGGATTCAGTAGGGATCTGACTCAGGATTCAGTAGGGATCTGACTCAGGATTCAGTAGGGATCTGACTCAGGATTCAGTAGGGATCTGAATCAGGATTCAGTAGTAGGGATCTGAATCGGGATTCAGTAGGGATCTGACTCAGGATTCAGTAGGGATCTGACTCAGGATTCAGTAGGGATCTGAATCAGGATTCAGTAGTAGGGATCTGAATCGGGATTCAGTAGGGATCTGACTCAGGATTCAGTAGGGATCTGACTCAGGATTCAGTAGGGATCTGACTCAGGATTCAGTAGGGATCTGAATCGGGATTCAGTAGGGATCTGACTCAGGATTCAGTAGGGATCTGAATCGGGATTCAGTAGTAGGGATCTGAATCGGGATTCAGTAGGGATCTGACTCAGGATTCAGTAGGGATCTGACTCAGGATTCAGTAGGGATCTGAATCAGGATTCAGTAGGGATCTGAATCGGGATTCAGTAGGGATCTGAATAAAGAATCGGGCATCGCCAAGTTATTTATCTTTATTAAAAATAGAGGCTAATGATAATTCAAGCAGATAAAAATCGGTGAAAAACGCTTTCACACTACTTAATAAAGTTGTACATACTACTACCCAACCTCCAGGCCGGCGATCGCGTAGCCGCTTACGTCACCTCAACTAGCCAGTTCTTCTACCGGGCCTGCCTACCTGCCGGTCGCAGCGGCCAATTCCACATCCTGGACATGGACCCCAGCCGGCCGGCCGACATTGCCGACCTGCTCTCGGCCGCGGCTCGACGCTACGGTCTGCCGAGTCGTTTTAGCAGTCGTCGAGCTCCGTTCATGCTAGCCGAAGTGATTCGAGTTGACCGCAGCGCTAACAATTGCCCAGTGCACTGGCTTCGACCTGTTTCGGCTGCCAATGCTAATCATCAACAATCGGCTGATACTACTAATAGTAGTTTTCTAATCGGCTACGTTGCTAGGCACTGCGATCGCGGATTAGCGGTGACATTTGGCGGATTAACGCGTACAGCAGTTGTGCCAGTGCCGCCGAGAGCTCGGCGACTGTTTCCTATCGGCCGGCGGGTCCGGTGCAGCAGCAGTCGGGACTCTGGCGGCGGCGGCGGCGTGAATTGCAGCGACAATCGACATCGTCCTCGACTGTACCGACTGGAAGAGCCGATACCCGACGCGGCGGAAAAGCCAGCGACAACAAAGCCTGCTGCTACACCGACTGCTACAGCGAAAACAAAGAGTCGACGCCGGCGTCTTAGCTCGTCGGCTAGCGTTAACGACGATGCGGAAGATGGCGCCAGGCGAACAAAGACTCAGCGTCTGGACAATGGCGTTGTACTGGTTGTACATGCTAGCAACGAGAAATCATCGGCTAGCAAGTCGGGCTCTTATCTGCCTTTAGATCTGGCCGACAATGAGAGCGTCGACGAGAATGAGGATGTCGATGTCGGAGAGTCGCAGAATTCTTCTACGGCGTCGACTAAGCAAAACCGTCGTCGCAGCGGCTCATCCAGCGTAGCTAATAATAAATCTGAGTTCGAGTCGTTGGTTACTAGGGAGCCTAGCAACGCCAGTCACTGGGCAGATTATGCGCGCTATTATGTCGAGTCTGGCGAATTAGATTCGGCCAGGTCCATTATCGAACGAGGCCTGATTGCTGTCGGCCGACTTGGCGCCGGCGACGCAGCCGATGCTGGCCGGAAACGCCTGCTGCGATCGCTGCTGCTGTTGGAGAGTCGGGCAGTCGCCGAGGCCGGCGAAGATCCCGACGCTATGGACAGGCTGACTCAGGCGACTTACCGCGCCTGCCAGATGCAGGACCCCGGCCTCATCCAGCTAGCCGTGTCGTCTTTGTTAGAACGGGGAGAAGCCAACAAAGCCGAAGCTGCGGCTGCTAAACTGAGGCGGGCGAGGCCGGACTGTCCCAAAGCCTGGAGACTGCAGCTGGAGGTGACGATTGACCGCTGTTATAGGGGTGGTTTTTGGGGAGGGGGGTGGGGACAGAGTGCTTGCTTAATTAATTGATTGACAGATTCAATGAGAGAGTGAATAGGTAGGTGAATTTGTGAGTTGATAAATGGATTAGTGAGTTAAGGAATGGATTAATGTATTATTTGTGAATGGATTAGTGAGTTTTTTGTGAATGGATTAGTGAGGTATTTTTAATGGATTCGTGATTGAGTTAACAGATTAGTGAGTGAGTGAATGGATTGGTGATTGAGTGAATGGGTTGGTGATTGAGTGAATTGGTTGGTGATTGAGTCAATGGGTTGGTGATTGAGTGAATGGATTGTTGATTGGATAAATGGATTTGCAATTGAGTGAATTGATCAGTGAGTGAATGAATTGATCAGTCAGTGAGAGAGTGAATTGATCAGTGAGTGAGTGAATTGATGAGTGAGTGAGTGAGTGAACTGATCGGTGACTGAGTGAATTGATCAGTGAGTGAATGGATTGGTGAGTGAGTGAGTGAAGGGATTGGTGAGTGAGTGAGTGAATAGATTGGTGAGTGAGTGAGTGAATAGATTGGTGAGTGAGTGAGTGAATAGATTGGTGAGTGAGTGAGTGAATATATTGGTGAGTGAGTGAGTGAATAGATTGGTGAGTGAGTGAATTGATCAGTGACTGAGTGAATGGGTTGGTGATTGACTCAATGGGTTGGTGATTGAGTGAATGGATTGTTGATTGGATAAATGGATTTACAATTGATTGAATTTATCAGTGAGTGAGTGAATTGATCAGTGAGTGAGTGAATTGATCAGTGAGTGAGTGAATTGATCAGTGAGTGAGTGAATAGATTGGTGAGTGAGTGAGTGAATGGATTGGTGAGTGAGTGAATATCAGTGACTGAGTGCATGAGTGAGTTGAGTTGACCATCGCATCCCTTCAGTCCCAATGATAAATGCCATGACCCCCCCCCCCCCCTACTCCAGGTGAAACTTCGCCGCGGCCGCAACGACGACGCGAAGCGCCTCCTGTTCGACCAGGCGCTCTCGGCGCTGCCCAAACGGCATCATCTGGGTCTGCTGAGCGGCTACGCCGAACTCGCCTGCCGTTACGGCCGACGCGCCGACGGAGTGGCCACCTTTGAAAGCTTGATTGAGTCGCACCCGGGCAGGCCGGAGCTCTATCTGCTGTACGGCCGCTGTCTGCTTCTAGGAGGAGGCGGCGGCGGCGGAATTGCCGCGGCTAGAGAGCTGCTGGCCAAGGCGAGAGAAATCCTGCCGGACAAGTCCTGCAGCCAGTTGGCAACTCTGTCCGACCTGATTGACAATGCCTCGTCGTCGATGCCGACGGCGTCTGTTGAAGGCATTCCCGACGGCTCAGCTGTTGTTACGGGCGATGAGGGTCTGCCGTTGATGGAATGATATTGTGTCTCTGAGAAGCTGAAAGGGAGAATTCTGAATTTTTTGACGAGTTCAGGGCATAGTTTTTAACGTTTTTCCAAGAAATACTAGAAGCTTCGACCTTTGGTCATCTTAGCTTCAGATTTTAGTAATATTACCTTTAGTTTGTAGTAGTCAGAGCTTCAGGTTCTGGTAGTCAGAGCTTCAGGTTCTGGTAGTCAGAGCTTCAGGTTCTGGTAGTTAGAGCTTCAGGTTCTGGTAGTCAGAGCTTCAGATTCTGGTAGTCAGAGCTTCAGGTTCTGGCAGTCAGAGCTTCAGATTCTGGTAGTCAGAGCTTCAGGTTCTGGTAGTCAGAGCTTCAGATTCTGGTAGTCAGAGCTTCAGGTTCTGGTAGTCAGAGCTTCAGGTTCTGGTAGTCAGAGCTTCAGGTTCTGGTAATCAGAGCTTCAGGTTCTAGTAGTCAGAGCTTCAGATTCTGGTAGTCAGAGCTTCAGGTTCTGGTAGTCAGAGCTTCAAGTTCTGGTAATCAGAGCTTCTGGTTCTGGTAGTCAGAGCTTCAGATTCTGGTAGTCAGAGCTTCAGATTCTGGTAGTCAGAGCTTCAGGTTCTGGTAGTCAGAGCTTCAGATTCTGGTAGTCAGAGCTTCAGATTCTGGTAGTCAGAGCTTCAGATTCTGGTAGTCAGAGCTTCAGATTCTGGTAGTCAGAGCTTCAGGTTCTGGTAGTCAGAGCTTCAGATTCTGGTAGTCAGAGCTTCAGATTCTGGTAGTCAGAGCTTCAGATTCTGGTAGTCAGAGCTTCAGGTTCTGGTAGTAAGAGCTGCAGGTTCTGGTAGTAAGAGCTGCAGGTTCTGGTAATCGTAGCTTTAGATCTGTAAGTTTCAATTATTAAAAAATTCACTGTCGCTAATTCTTTAATTTATTTTAAATAAAAAATCCCATTATGAAAATATTTGGTAAGAATAAATTAATGGTATATCATTATAAATTTACTACTTATTAATCTTAATGTGACAGTGAGCTCTCTATCGGTTTATTATGAATGACAAGAATTTCGTATTGAAAACAGTTTTTGTTGTTATCTTTTTGTGCCAGTGACGGCCGTTGCAGTTACATACAATGCCGTGCTGTTTTCCTGTGTACCGGTTTGGGATGAGCTAAATTGACAGAGGAGTTAAATAAATTTGCGTCTGCCATTTGTCTAAGTAAGCTGCTTGACTGTGCATTTTTCTGTTTGGAAATTTTGTCTGTGTTTTGCTTCTTTTTTGTTTCCTAATATCTAGACAGCTGAGAACCTATGTCGTGTGTTATCCCCCCCCCGAGTCCCTTTGCCACCTGATTAATTCCTCTCTAAGCCTCTATATACTACTTGTGTAATTCCCCCTAAGAGTTCCTATGCCGACTGTGTAATTCCCCCATATGAGTTTCTATGCCGACTGTGTAATTCCCCCATATGAGTTTCTATGCCGTCTGTGTAATTCCCCTCTTTGAGACCCTATGCCATCTGTGTAATTCCCCTCTTTGAGACCCTATGCCATCTGTGTAATTCCCCTCTTTGAGACCCTATACCATCTGTGTAATTCCCCTCTTTGAGACCCTATACCATCTGTGTAATTCCCCTCTTTGAGACCCTATGCCATCTGTGTAATTCCCCTCTTTGAGACCCTATACCATCTGTGTAATTCCCCTCTTTGAGACCCTATGCCATCTGTGTAATTCCCCTCTTTGAGACCCTATGCCATCTGTGTAATTCCCCTCTTTGAGACCCTGTGCCATCTGTGTAATTCTCCTCTTTGAGTCTATATGCCCTATGTGTAACTCCCCTCTTTGAGACCCTATGCCATCTGTGTAATTCTCCTCTTTGAGTCTATATTCCCTATGTATAATTCCCCTCTGAGACCCTATGCCATCTGTGTAATTCCCCCTGAGTCTATGTGCCCTTATGTGTAATTTCCCTATGTGAGACCCTATGTCATCTGTGTAATTCCCCTCTTTAAGTCCCCATGCTTCCCGGGCAAGCCTCTTATTGAGTTCCTTAAGTTTATTATATAGCTTGTGTATGTTTGTCTCTATTACCAGCTAGTGTCCAATAAGTTTCCAGTAAAAAAGCATAATTGGATCATATTGTGTGCAATCATCAAGTCAGCTTAAGTCCAGATCTTCGGTATCAAAACATGTCCAGTGTAATTTGCTTATGCAATTACTGTTTCAATGTTTAATTTTCATGCTCAATCAACTTGTTAAAATTGCTTCTTGAAAGAAAAAGGCCGGCCAGTCAGTCATCTTTACCGCCTTGAGATTTTTCTAGACCCGACATGAACTTTATATTCGGCAAGAACAACAAAACGTTCAGGCCAAAGAAGAGCATCCAAGAGGGCACGCATCAGTATGATTTGTTGCAGAAAGCCGCTAAAACTCTGGGCAGCGGAGATCTCAGACTGGCTGTCAGACTGCCAGAAGGCGAAGATGCCAACGAATGGATTGCGGTGAACACTGTAGACTTTTTCAATCAGATTCACATGCTGTACGGCACGTTGACAGAGTTTTGCACCGACGCCGCCTGCCCGGTGATGTCGGCTGGGCCGAAATATGAATACCACTGGGCTGACGGTGAGAAGATTAAGAAGCCAATTAAATGCACTGCGCCTCGGTATATTGACTACTTGCTCACCTGGGTACAGTCTCAGCTGGACGACGAGACCTTGTTCCCATCAAAGATTAACGTGCCATTTCCCAAGAACTTCTTGTCAGTCGCTAAAACAATCTTGAAGCGACTGTTTCGAATCTATGCGCACATTTATCATCAACACTTTAAAGAGGTCTGCGAACTAAAAGAAGAGGCTCATTTGAACACGTCGTTTAAACATTTCATCTACTTTGTGCAAGAGTTCAATTTGGTCGAACGCAAGGAGTTGGCTCCTTTGCAGGAGTTTATCGATCGATTGACTAGTCGCGATAGCAGTCGGTCGGGCGCTTCCGCAGGGGGCGGCGCAGCTTCCGGTTCCGGCGGTGCGCTGGCGTCCGCTTCCGGTGGAAGCAGTGTGGAACAGACTCAATAGCATGTCTAGCATAACTAGACGAGTAACTTTGATTTCGTGTTTGTATATTTGTATATCAACGCTGTGCAACTGTTGCCAAGCAACCTTTCTAGCAGGTACTGATTAAAGTGGAGAGAAAGTTGGAAACTGTAAAGAAATTGTTAGAACTCCTAAGTTGCTGGATTGAGAGCTTGATTGAGAGCAGAGCTGTCTTTGACTAAGAAAAGACCAAGTTCTATACAGCCTTTCCTGGTCAAGCATAGCCAGCAACCCTGACTGCATAAATAACTGACTCAAATAGGTCTTTTATTAGAGGCAGGGAGCTGTGTGCACAGTACACTCGGGTGCACTTTTAGCGACATTGCCGCACAACCGGCGAGAGGCATTACTGCCCATTCCGCCGACTCCCCTGAGCAGGCACACAAGCGCGCGGATACGTACGCAGTCATACGCACAGGCACACACCAACACAGGAGTGTACAGCGACCCTAACTTAATTGATCGTTAGGCATGTACACTTCACTGTGCCGTAAGCCCTCCAGGCCGTTAATTACCCGAGCAGACCCAAACCGAGCCCCAGTCCAGTCCAATTCGACCCCAAATTAATGTGACTGCACTTGGAATCGAGCCTGGGCCGCTGGCACATCAGAGCGCCGCGCTAGACCACTGGGCTACGGTCATTCCCAAAATTGGTCTGTTTTCTGACTTTAAAATAAAAATAAAATGCGTAGCGGATGAGCGGAAATAGATGTACTTTATAATGTACACTTGTACAGTTAATTCTTTGTGCACAGATAGAACGGTCCCTTCTCGGCTGGTAAGGCTTTGGGCCGTATGCAGAAAGCTTAGTCCAGACTAGCTAGTCCGGACTTGGGTAGTTCATCTATGGTCTATGGTCTAGCTACCCTAGTTCTGTCTATAGTAGACCGGTCTAACTTTGTGTTTCTGCATACCAAATCCAAGTCCAGACTAGCTTTTCAAGACCGGACTACCCTAGACAGAGCTTTCTGCATACGGCCCTTTGTCTGGCTGCGTAGTGTTGCACCGTATTGTCTATGGCCAGCCCTCGTGACCACGCCTATCCCCCACTAATAGATTTTGGATCGATATTGACAATTTAAATAATTGAAGCGACAGCTATAGATGGCAGGATTTTCCATACAGGCTTCGACACAATATAAGGTGTACCTAATAATTTTTTTATTAGTCAACCTTAATTTAGTGCTCCGCTCATAAGAAATCATTCTTTGCTAGAATGCTTATATTAAGTTTTTAAACAATACAACTTTTCCACTGTAGCAGTGTGTCTGTATAATTTCGGTTAGCGTTAGTAAATTTTTCTTATATTTATATTTCAAAATTTCTACTTTATTGGGCTTTGATGAATGGGGCGTTATTAAAAAGTTTTTTTTTTCGTTTTTAGTATCCTGGTTCTCATGTAATTAGGGAAGTTGCAAGGTTTTATTTCTCTTTGTTATGCTTACTACGATACATATCGGCCATTATTTTTCCATATTTATTGAATTCAAATCTGCCGTTGTTTTTGTTACTTTGTTCGAGTTTAATCGTCAATTTATTTTCTAATATACGCTTTTATTAGGTAGAATAAGAGTCTGCTCAGTCATCCAGTTTGTATTTTTGTTTTTTTGTATATCTTTTTGCTTGTGTTGGCTTCTGTGTACTATAATATTAAACCTTACTAGAGACCACAGGTTACTAGAAAAACTAGATATTTCACTGACAATTAGACTGATGAAAAAGTGGTGAAAGTGATGAAAGTGATGAAAAAGCTTACTCATTATTCAGTAGTTTTTTTAGCGCAGTGTCACTTAAATTTAATGTGGCAGCTAATTTCCTTTCTAGGGGTTTGCGGCCTCAGAAGTGTACGAGGATAAGAATAAACAAGCATTTAACTCGATGTACACAAATGAACGCAAGACGGACGAACCTGTGCCTAGGGGGCAAACCCAATTTAGCTCAGCCAATGAGAGAGCAGTAAGGAGAGGTCAAAGTCAGACGGACGAAACTCAGCCTAGGCCCTAGAGGCAGGCCCAATCTAGCTCAGCCAATGAGAGAGCAGTAAGGAGAGAAGTCAAAGTCAGACGGACGAAACTCAGCCTAGGCCCTAGAGGCAGGCCCAATCTAGCTCAGCCAATGAGAGAGCAGTAAGGAGAGAAGTCAAAGTCAGACGGACAAAACTAAGCCTAGGCCCTAGAGGCAGGCCCAATCTAGCTCAGCCAATGAGAGCAGTAAGGAGAGAGGTCAGAACACAAGCGGGCAAGAGGAAAGTCTAACCGTTTATCGGTCTGGCTGGGGCGGCACCTTTTTTGTCTTGCTCGATAGATTTAGGCCACTAGGTTGCAGGCCCCATTTTGCTCAGCGTTTGCTGCAGCTAAAAAACTGTAAATGTCTTGTAAAATTTAATTATTTTTTGCTAATATAAAGGAAAAAAAGCTAACTTTACTACCCAAAAGAGTTGATAGGCAATTTTTTACGAGTGACATCTAGTTATTCTAGTATCAGTGCTGGCGGAAGAGTTAGTACATGCAGGCAGTAAATTAATAGAAGAGAATAAAGATAGTTGCTGCGCATCGATTTGCAGTCAGTCTAAGCCTGTTGTAAAGCTTCTATGAAAGTAAAACGGCCCTTTTCGGGTCAATTTTTTTCGTTGCCTAAATAAAGCCCTATATATCTTAGTTTTACTAAGAGTAGTTAATTTAAATAAACACGGTGCTGCTGGGATAAATATTTGGCCAGTTGTTTGTTTCTTTGTCTGTTTGTTCGACTTTCTTTTAAATAAATAGTTTTTTGTAATTTTTTGTATCAGCAAGTACGCCGGTTAGATATAGGCTTTGTTTGATTAACAGTGCTAGACAGAGGTCTGGCAAATTATTTCATGATATTTTATTTAAGAGGCAACTTTATTAGTTTGCTGCTTCTAACTAACGATTATACCACAACTAATTTGTTCTTTCTCCTATATGTAGAGGGCTTTCCGTGCTTTACTTATTTCATCATGCTAATGCAGCCCCTTCACCTCACATTCTCTGCTTTTGTCCTTTCTCGTACATTCTCTCGTCTCCTCTCCTTTCCTCTCCTCTCCTACCCTCCTCCTCCTCTCCTACCCTCTCCTCTTCTCTCGTCTCCTCTCCTTTCCTCTCCTCTCCTCTCCTCTCCTCCTTTCCTCTCCTCTCCTCTCCTCTTCTCTCCTCTCCTTTCCTCTCCTACCCTCTCCTCCTTTCCTCTCCTCTCTTCTCTCCTCTCCTTTCCTCTCCTCTCCTCTCCTCTCCTCTTCTCTCGTCTCCTCTCCTTTCCTCTCCTCTTCTCTCGTCTCCTCTCCTTTCCTCTCCTCTCCTCTCCTCTCCTCCTTTCCTCTCCTTTCCTCTCCTCTCCTACCCTCTCCTCCTTTCCTCTCCTCTCTTCTCTCCTCTCCTTTCCTCTCCTCTCCTCTCCTCTTCTCTCCTCTCCTCTCCTCTCCTCTCCTCTCCTCTCCTCTCCTCCTTTCCTCTCCTCTCCTCTTCTCTCCTCTCCTCTCCTCTCCTCTCCTCTCCTCTCCTCTCCTCTCCTCTCCTCTCCTCTCCTCTCCTCTCCTCTCCTCTCCTCTCCTCTCCTCTCCTCTCCTCTTCTCTCCTCTCCTCTCCTCTCCTCTCCTCTCCTCTTCTCTACTCTACTCTCCTCTCCTCTCCTCTCCTCTCCTTTCTTCTCCTCTCCGTCCTCCCAACTCGTCCTATCACTTTCATCTATAAAGCCATTCTCCTTTCGCATCCTCCCTATCCACTTAATACCCACCTGTGCGAAACAGATCTACAGACTAGTAGTGGCAAGGACTACTTAACAACTCATAGTTATTAAGCAGTCCTTTGGGTAGCGGCCGGGCCTTATCGCTTTCACCGTGTGCACTTTATAATTATTTTATTGCCTGTCATTATTTTTAGTTTTGACTGCCTACTGTCAATAATGCAGATATTAACTATTAACTGTATTAACTATATTGTTATTTTGGCTAACAATATTATAAAATTTGTAATGCGAACAACATTTCAAGTGGGGCTTGACATTTATTATTAAAATGTCAGCGTTCCACACTATTGTAATTTTAGACCCTGTTGTTGTTGTTATAATAATATAAAATTGTGATTCTTGTGTTCTGGACCATCTTCCTGGAAGTAATAACCTGCTTTATTTACACATTGTTTTTTGTTTCTCGTCGTGTCACTTGTATAAAAAATTATTTGTTTGCTTATAAATTTCAAATGTAATTTTATCTGTGCATGGTTTTCTAATTCGGAGTTATTTTTTGTCTGTAATGGACGAATTGCTTGCGCAGGTATTTTTTATAGTAATTGATCGATTCAATCAGAGTCCCTCCCGAGGCCAAGGTTGAAATATAAAGTGTCTGCTTTGAAAATAAATTAATAAATGATTCAGCTGACTTTGACTTTTGTTATCATTATGTTTGCTTTTAACTACTAGCAGTAAGTAGGTAGCGTTTTTTCAGTAAAAGTGTGTATTTAAACTATCATACTTGCAGCTTCGAGGGATGTGGAAGAATTAAAAATAACAAAAAAGACAGAAATGCTCAAATTACACTACTTCTAGTTACTTCTAGTTAGTAGTTTTGCTTAAAATAACAGTTAGAATCACATACTTTATTATTATATTTTCATGCAAAATTTCGCAATGATCCCTGAGGGGGATCAGAAGCCACCAGCCGGAGCTGCTGAGCTCAACAATGCTAATAATAGCAGCAGCATGCGCTTGTCTCACCTGTCAATCATTGGCATGACCTGTCAATCCTGCGTATCGAACATTACTGACAAATTGATTCGCGGTACACCTGGCGTCGCCATGGCAACGGTTAGTTTGGCTCGCAACGAGGCCTGGCTACTGCACGATGCCGCTAAATGCTCCATAGAAACTGTCGCTTCAGGTGTCGATGACATGGGATTCGAATGTCAGCCAGCTCCCAGTCTGCCAGCTGGAGTCCACGATTTGAGGCGAACTCTAGTTCGAGTTGACGGCATGACCTGTTCAAGTTGTGTGTCGAATATTGAACGAGCAGTTGCTGGGCAGCCGGGCGTTCTAATTGTATCTGTGTCATTGGAACAGGCCTTAGCAACTGTCTATCATCTGTCCACTGGTATTTCCGCGGCAGATGTGGTTGAGGCCATAGACAACTGCGGCTTTGAAGCCAGGTTAGTTGACAGCTCCCAGCCGCCTGATGAGATAACTTTCGGCCAGCCATCCACCGCCGGAGTGACCACGGATTCTGTTAGACTTCTAGTCGAAGGCATGACCTGTCAATCTTGCGTCAAAAATATTGAAAACTGTTTAAAATCTCGTCCCGGCGTTGTGTCAGTGCGAGTATCGCTTGAGGATAAATCTGCTAGCATCGATTTTGATCCCAGCAGGATTAGCGCCGAGCAGGTTCGGGAGTGCATCGAGGATGCTGGATTCGACGTACATCTGCCTATTGATGCAGGCGTTTCTAAGAATGGTAGGCTTCTTTCCCTACCTCAAGATTATCCCACTTCTGGCGCCCCTTCTGTAGCTGGCGCCCCTTCTGTAGCTGGCCCCCTGTAGCTGGCGCCCCCTCTGTAGCTGGCGCCTCCTCTGTAGCTGGCGCCCCCTCTGTAGCTGGCGCCCCCTCTGTAGCTGGCGCCCCTTCTGTAGCTGGCCCCCTCTGTAGCTGGCGCCCCCTCTGTAGCTGGCGCCCCCTCTGTAGCTGGCGCCTCCTCTGTAGCTGGCGCCCACTCTATAGCTGGCGCCCTCTCTGTAGTTGGCGCCCTTTCTGTAGCTGGCGTCCTTTCTGTAGCCGGCGCCCCGTCTTTAGCTGGCGCCCCCTCTGTAGCTACCCTCCCCCTGTAGCTGGCGCCCCCTCTGTAGCTGGCGCCCCCTCTGTAGCTTGCGCCCCCTTTGTAGCTGGCGCCCACTCTATAGCTGGTGCCCCCTCTGTAGTTGGCGCCCTTTCTGTAGCTGGCGCCCTTTCTGTAGCTGGCGCCCCCTCTGTAGCTGGCGCCTCCTCTCTAGCTGGCGCCCCCTCTGTAGCTGGCGCCCCTTCTGTAGCTGTCGCCTCCTCTCTATCTGGCGCCTCTCTCTAGCTGGCGCCCCCTCTGTAGCTGGCGCCCCCTCTGTAGCTGGCGCCCCCTCTGTAGCTGGCGCCCCCTCTGTAGCTGGCGCCCCTTCTGTAGCTGGCAACCCCTCTGTAGCTGGCGCCCAGTCTTTAGCTGGTGCCCCCTCTGTAGCTGCCCCCCCCTGTAGCTGGCGCCCCCTATGTAGCTCGCGCCCCCTCCCTGTAGCTGGCGCCCCCTTTGTAGCTGGCGCCCCCTCTGTAGCTGGCGCCCCTTCTGTAGCTGACGCCCCCTCTGTAGCTGGCAACCCCTCTGTAGCTGGCAACCCCTCTGTAGCTGGCGCCCCCTCTGTAGCTGGCGCCCCTTCTGTAGCTGGCGCCCCCTCTGTAGCTGGCGCCTGTTGTATCTCTAGCGCCCCCTCTATAGCTGGCGCCCCCTCTGTAGCTGGCGCCCTTCCTGTAGCTGGCGCCCTTCCTGTAGCTGGCAACCCCTCTGTAGCCGGCGCTCCCTATCGCCAGACAGTTGCGCACCCGCTCATCGCACCCTCGAATCCACACCCAACCTCATCCCCAGCGGCTACACTAGCGTGGCCAGGCCAGCAGCCTCAGACTCCCCAGGCTCAGCCGCCAGCCTCATCAGCCAGCGCATCAGTTCCAGTCGACCTGACCATCCGGGGCATGACCTGCGGCAGCTGTGTTCGCACCATCGAGTCGCAGCTGCAAAATCTTGCCGGAATCAAATTTGTAGCCGTGTCGTTAGAAAAAAATCGCGGCCGAATAATATTCGATCCGAATTTGATTAGCGTCCAGCAATTAATTGCTCAAATATCTAAGCTGGGCTTTGCGGCTGAAGAATTTGCGGATGACGCTCAGCAACAGTTGAATTCTAAGAAACTGTCCGCTCCTCTGTTGACCGCCTCGTCCGAGTTCAAAATCTACGGAATGCACTGCAAATCCTGCGTGTACAAAATTGAGAGCCATTTCAAAGATAACGTGCCGGCTGTGCTGTCGGCTAAAGTTGACCTCGAAAATGAGTTGGGCCGCTTTGTGTACGATTTGAGTCGGTTCAGCGAGAAAGATTTGAGGAATCAGGTTTGCATTGTTGGTTTGAATCTTATTTGACTATATACACTCATTAACTCGCTGACTGACCCGCTTATCGACCTATTTATTGACTCGCGGATTGACCCACTGATTGACTCTCTGATTGACCCACTGACTCTCTGATTGACCCACTAATTGACTCTCTGATTGACCCAATGATTGACCCACTGATTGACCCAATGATTTACTCATTGCTTGATCCACTGATTGACCCATTGCTTGACCCACTAGTTGACCCATTGCTTGACCCACTAATTGACCCATTGCTTGACCCACTGATTGACTCACTAATTGACTCACTGAGTGAAACAACTTATTGCCCCATTGATTGACTCACTGATTGACCCATTGCTTGACCCACTGATTGACCCATTGCTTGACCCACTGATTGACCCACTGATTGACCCATTGCTTGATCCACTGATTGACCCATTGCTTGACCCACTAGTTGACCCATTGCTTGACCCACTGATTGACCCATTGCTTGACCCACTGATCGACTCACTAATTGACTCACTGAGTAAAACAACTTATTGCCCCATTGATTGACTCACCGATTGACTTACTGACCCACTGATTGACCCATTGCTTGACCCACTGATTGACCCACTAGCATCAAATTCATTAACTAGCGAACAACTCCAACACTGCGCACACCGCAAAATGTACCAGGTGCTGAAGCTGGGCTTTCGCACAGACGAACTCCTGGTTCACACCGACGATGCCAATGCCAATGCCAGCAGTGCCGACCCAGCGATCACCGCCGCCGCATCGTCGCGTCCCAGCGTGTCGCCTCTTCGCTTGGACGGCGAGAAATGCATGATCAGAGTGTCGGGCATGACCTGCTCCAGCTGCGTCTATAATATTGAGCGTCAATTGAAGAAGGCGGCGGGAGTGCACAGTGTACTTGTGTCCCTGATGAGCGGCACTGCGGAAGTTCGTTTCGATCCGTCTTATATACTGGCTTCGCAGATTGCTAACAAGATTGTAGATATTGGATTTGAGGCTGAGGTAAACGGCTATTAAATTATCTGTTTGCGTATCATTGCGTAACCTCATACGGCACAATGAACTCAGGCATGCACACCCCACACGTAAGACCCATACCCCACACGTATGATTCCCACACCCCACACGGCAGAATCCCATACCCCATACGCAAGACCCCATACCACACACGTAAGACCCCATACCCCACACGTAAGACGCCATACCCCACACGTAAGACACCCATACCCCACACGCAAGACCCCATACCCCACACGTAAGACACCCATACCCCACACGCAAGACCCCATATCCCACACGTAAGACCCATACCCCACACTTAAGATTCCCATACCCCACACGTAAGATTCCCATACGCCACACGTGAGACTCCCACACCTCACACGTATGATTCCCACACCCCACACGGCAGAATCCCATACCCCATACGCAAGACCCCATATCCCACACGTAAGACCCCATACCCCACACGTAAGACACCCATACCCCACACGTAAGATTCCCATACCCCACACGTAAGACACCCATACCCCACACGCAAGACCCCATATCCCACACGTAAGACCCCATACCCCACACTTAAGATTCCCATACCCCACACGTAAGATTCCCATACCCCACACGTAAGATTCCCATACCCCACACGTAAGATTCCCATACGCCACACGTGAGACTCCCACACCTCACACGTAAGATTCCCACATCCCACACGGCAGAATCCCATACCCCATACGCAAGACCCCATATCCCACACGTAAGACACCTATACCCCACACGTAAGACACCCATACCCCACACGCAAGACCCCATACCACACACGTAAGATTCCCATACCCCACACGTAAGACACCCATACCCCACACGTAAGACACCCATACCCCACACGCAAGACCCCATACCACACACGTAAGATTCCCATACCCCACACGTAAGATTCCCATACCCCACACGTAAGATTCCCATAACCCAAACGTAAAATTCCCATAAGCCACACGTGAGACTCCCACACCTCACACGTAAGATTCCCACACCCCACACGGCAGAATCCCATACCCCACACGTAAGGCTCCCATATCCCACACGTAAGACACCTATACCCCACACGTAAGACACCCATACCCCACACGCAAGACCCCATACCACACACGTAAGATTCCCATACCCCACACGTAAGACACCCATACCCCACACGTAAGACACCCATACCCCACACGCAAGACCCCATACCACACACGTAAGATTCCCATACCCCACTCGTAAGATTCCCATACCCCACACGTAAGATTCCCATACCCCACACGTAAGATTCCCATAAGCCACACGTGAGACTCCCACACCTCACACGTAAGATTCCCACACCCCACATGGCAGAATCCCATACCCCACACGTAAGGCTCCCATACTCCACATGTAAGCTTCCCACACCCTACATGTAGGATTCCCACAACCCACACACAAGACCCCATACCGCACACGTAAGGCTCCCACACCTCACAGGTACACATCCTACACCACACCCAGACGCAAAACACCACACAACTGAAAACCCCGCAGCTCACCCGGAATCCCACTCGCCCCCCTCAACCCGCACACCCAGTTGCTGGATGCGGACGGCGCCTCTGGAGCGGCGGGTCCCGGCCGGACCACGGTGACCCTGGACATCGGCGGCATGACCTGCAGCTCCTGCGTAGCCAAAGTTGAACGAGCCGCACTAGCCGTACCAGGCGTAGTCGAAGCCGCGGTTGCCTTAGCAACCGAACGCGGCCGATTTGTTTACGAAACGGACGCGACGGGACCCAGATCGATCATAGCCGCTATAGTTGACGCCGGCTTCACCGCTGCCCTAGCCAGCGACCTGACCGCTTCAGAGCGTCAAGGCCGTCGGATTGTTAGCCACACGCATCGCTGGCGTCGGTCCTTTCTCTATTCCCTAGTATTCGGCCTGCCAACTATGGTTATTATGGTGGCATTTATGGCCGCATTCGATCACTCCTGCCATTCTAAGGGCCTCTCAGCGCCCTCAGGTGATGCCGGGTCGCCGCACACGCACACCAATGCTAATGCTACTGTTGCTCATGGGCGACCCTGTACACCTATGGTGAGACCGGCTATCAAGGAGCTTGCGTATCTCTATTACTTACCTGCATTTGCTAGTCTTCAATACTGTACGCAGGCACGCACTCAATGCACACCTCCCTAAAGACACCTTACTTGACCTCCCTAAAGACACCTTACTTGACCTCCCTAAAGACACCTTACTTTACCTCCCTAAAGACACCTTACTTTACCTCCCTAAAGACACCTTACTTTACCTCCCTAAAGACACCTTACTTTACCTCCCTAAAGACACCTTACTTTACCTCCCTAAAGACACCTACTTGACGTCCCTAAAGACACCTACTTGACCTCCCTAAAGACACCTTACTTGACCTCCCTAAAGACACCTTACTTGACCTCCCTAAAGACACCTTACTTGACCTCCCTAAAGACACCTTACTTGACCTCCCTAAAGACACCTTACTTGACCTCCCTAAAGACACCTTACTTGACCTCCCAAAGACACTTTACTTGATTAACCTCTTTAAAGACACCTTACTTGACCTCCCAAAGACACCTTACTTGACCTCCCAAAGACACCTTACTTGATTAACCTCTTTAAAGACACCTTACTTGACCTCCCAAAGACACCTTACTTGACCTCCCTAAAGACACCTTACTTGACCTCCCTAAAGACACCTTACTTGACCTCCCTAAAGACACCTTACTTGACCTCCCTAAAGACACCTTACTTGACCTCCCTAAAGACACCTTACTTTACCTCCCTAAAGACACCTACTTGACCTCCCGAAAGACACCTTACTTGACTTCCCTAAAGACACCTATTTGACCTCCCAAAAGACACCTACCTGACTTCCCTAAAGACACCTTAATTGATCTTCCTAAAGACACTTTGCTTGACCTTGAAGACACCTATTTTACCTCTCTAAAGACATCTTATTTGACCTCCCTGAAGACACTTACTTGACCTCTCTAAAGACACCTAGAGAGGAAGGCTAAAGCTATATATTCAATTACACAACATATCGCCAATGCTAATTTTCTATAAATTATTTTCCACATTGCCAAGGTGACCGCCGGCCTGTCCTGGGAGAATCTGCTCATGTTCCTTTTGGCCACTCCCGTACAGTTTGTTGGCGGCCGATACTTCTACACTCAGACTTATAAAGCGTTGCGTCATCGAACCACCAATATGGACGTATTGATTGTCATGGCAACCACAATATCATATGTGTACTCTTTGCTGGCTGTGCTAGTTGCCATGGGCCTCCGAGAGCCTGGCAGCCCGAAGACGTTTTTTGAGACGACTCCAATGCTGATGGTGTTTGTGTCTCTGGGCCGCTGGCTTGAGCACATCGCTAAGGGTAAAACTTCAGAGGCGTTGAGCAAACTGATGTCGCTTCAGGTGAATCTTTGCGTTGGTGATCTCTTGAGAATTAAAACCGGCCACTAAATCATTGCTATGATTCTTTTTCAAATTTCCGAGTTATTATTTTCTAAGCCCAATCCTAAAATGAAAAATCCCTATCCCAAATGAGAAATCCCAATGCTATGATGAGACAGAGAAATCCCCAAAAAAATCCTAATCTCAAAATGAGAAATCCCAAAATGAGAAATCCCACAATGAGAAATCCCATAATGAGAAATCACAATCCCACAATGAGAAATCCCATAATGAGGAATCCCAATCCCACAATGAGAAATCTCATAATGAGAAATCCCACAATAAGAAATCCCATAATGAGAAATCACAATCCCACAATGAGAAATCCAATAATGAGGAATCCCAATCCCACAATGAGAAATCTCATTATGAGAAATCCCACAATGAGAAATCCCATAATGAGAAATCATGATCCCACAATGAGAAATCCCAAAATGAGAAATCCCACAATGAGAAATCCCATAATGAGAAATCACAATCCCACAATGAGAAATCCCATAATGAGGAATCCCAATCCCACAATGAGAAATCTCATAATGAGAAATCCCACAATGAGAAATCCCATAATGAGAAATCACGATCCCACAATGAGAAATCCCAAAATGAGAAATCCCACAATGAGAAATCCCATAATGAGAAATCACAATCCCACAATGAGAAATCCCATAATGAGGAATCCCAATCCCACAATGAGAAATCTCATAATGAGAAATCCCATAATGAGAAATCCCATAATGAGAAATCACGATCCCACAATGAGAAATCCCATAATGAGAAATCCCATAATGAGAAATCCCATAATGAGAAATCCCATAATGAGAAATCCTAATCCCACAATGAGAAATCCTAATCCCACAATGAGAAATCCTAATCCCACAATGAGAAATCCTAATCCCACAATGAGAAATCCTAATCCCACAATGAGAAATCCTAATCCCACAATGAGAAATCCTAATCCCACAATGAGAAATCCCAGTCCCATAATGAAAAATCCCTATCCCACAATGAAAAAATCCCATATTTAGATCCCAATCCCACAATGAGAAATCCCAATCCCATTATGAGAAATTCTTATCTCACAATGAGAAATCCCATAATGAGAAATCCCAATCCCACAATGCGAAATCCCAATCCCATAATGAGAAATCCCATTCCTAAAAAGAGAAATTCCAATCCTAAAATGAAAATCCTCATGAGACTCAAATCTACATTCTCAAACATTTGCACTTTTGAATCCCTATACATTAGCACTATGCGTTAGCAACAGTCCAGAGTCAAATGCCCTACATATTTGCTTGACAACAACAGGCTACAGAAGCCGCCTTAGTCACCCTTGACGACAGCGGAAGCATCCTTAGCAGCGAGAAGATCCCGGTGGGTCTGGTTCAGCGCGGCGACAAACTCCGCGTTGTGCCAGGCGAAAAAATACCAGCCGACGGTCGCGTAGTGTACGGAGAGAGCGAGGTCAATGAATCAATGATCACTGGCGAACCGCTGCCTGTGCCCAAGGTGAGAAAGTGTAATATTTTACTCATTTAGTAGCATAATGCGATTCCTATGATAAATTCTTATCAAGCCAATGTATATTCGATAAATCGATGAAGCTTTCAATTCAACTTGTGACCTAGTGGTTAGAGCGTCGGGCTCACGTTTTGAAGGTCGGGGGTTCGATTCCCGATCCACTCGGAACAGCATGTCCTTAGGCAGCTGTAAAATGGGTGCCAGCATTAGCTGGGGTAATTGAGGGTGTGTGTGGCGCCCCCCCTCCCCAGTCCTTGGACTGAACAGCTTTCGGTTGCACATCTACCCATTAGGACAGGTGTAATCAATTATTATTATCGATCATCATTCACTCATGATTATCAGATACCTGGCTCAGACGTGATTGGCGGTTCCATGAACCAAAATGGCGTACTAATTATCGAGGCCACTCACGTTGGCGCGGATTCGGCTCTATCGCAAATTGTCCGCCTAGTTGAAGAGGCGCAAACTTCAAAAGCACCGATCCAACAATTGGCTGATAAGATAGCCAGCTATTTTGTACCGATGGTGCTGATTGTGTCCAGCCTTACTCTCGTGATCTGGGTTGTCATTGGCTACGCTAAGCCTGATGCCATTCCTGGTGAGATCTGGCTCTTTACACTTTAGAAATCGCCCCATAGACACTGTATACTCTCTAGGAATCGCCCCATAGACACTGTATATACTCTCTAGGAATCGCCCCATAGACACTGTATATACTCTCTAGGAATCGCCCCATAGACACTGTATATACTCACTGGGAATCGCCCCATAGACTGTATATACTCTCTAGGAATCGCCCCATAGACACTGGATATACTCTCTAGGAATCGCCCCATAGACACTGGATATACTCTCTAGGAATCGCCCCATAGACACTGGATATACTCTCTAGGAATCGCCCCATAGACACTGGATATACTCTCTAGGAATCGCCCCATAGACACTGTATATACTCACTGGGAATCGCCCCATAGACACACTGTATACTCTCTAGGAATCGCCCCATAGACACACTGTATACTCTCTAGGAATCGCCCCATAGACGCACTGTATACTCTCTAGGAATCGCCCCATAGACGCACTGTATACTCTCTAGGAATCGCCCCATAGACGCACTGTATATTCTCTCTAGGAATCGCCCATAGACACTGTATATACTCTCTAGGAATCGCCCATAGACACTGTATATACTCTCTAGGAATCGCCCATAGACACTGTATATACTCTCTAGGAATCGCCCATAGACACTGTATATACTCTCTAGGAATCGCCCATAGACACTGTATATACTCTCTAGGAATCGCCCCATAGACACTGTATATACTCTCTAGGAATCGCCCCATAGACGCACTGTATATACTCTCTAGGAATCGCCCCATAGACACTGGATATACTCTCTAGGAATCGCCCATAGACACTGTATATACTCTCTAGGAATCTCCCCATAGACACTGTATATACTCTCTAGGAATCGCCCCATAGACACTGTATATACTCTCTAGGAATCGCCCCATAGACACTGTATATACTCTCTAGGAATCGCCCCATAGACACTGTATATACTCTCAAGGAATCGCCTCATAGACACTGGATATACTCTCTAGGAATCGCCTCATAGACACTGGATATACTCTCTAGGAATCGCCCCATAGACACTGGATATACTCTCTAGGAATCGCCCCATACTCTCTAGGAATCGCCTCATAGGCACTGTATATACTCTCTGGGAATCGCCCATAGACACTGTACTGTACACAGTAACCGAACTACCTAACACACACAATACACTACCAAATTGCAGACGATGGCACAGGCATCAGTCAGCACGAGCGCATCTGGGAGCACGCATTTAAACTGGCCATCACCGTACTCTCCATTGCTTGCCCGTGCGCCTTAGGCTTGGCCACTCCAACCGCCGTGATGGTTGGCACAGGTGTCGGAGCGGTCAATGGCATTCTAATCAAAGGCGGTGAACCATTGGAAACTGCTCATCGAGTGACTCATTTCATCTTTGACAAAACTGGCACTGTAACTTTTGGCAAGCCGGAGGTCACTAAACTGTTTCTATTTTTAAGCGATAAGATGCTACCGTTGCAATATTTCCTGCAGGCTCTGGGCCTAGCTGAGGCCAATTCTGAGCACGCCATTGCTCAGGCTGTATGCGGATTTGTAAAGCGCGCCTTTCGGGACAGGCATGACTGGGGAACTTGCTCCAATTTTCAGGTTTGTGGCTTACCTTTGTTCTGCCTAGGAAAATTGAATAGTGTTCTAGGTGTTGTAAATATGAGTGCCAAAAACAGGTTTTGCAAATATGGGCGCCAGACATAGGTGCTGTAAATATAGGCGCCAAAAATATCTGTGAATATTAGCGCCAAAAACAGCTCCGTGAATCAAAATGCCACATTTATTGTGCCCCGTAATTTTATTTTACCTTTTATTTAAAATATAATTTCATGTGCGCATTACACTACCTAAATTCAGCTAGTAGAAATGTCAGTTTTTTATCGCCTAAATTTATTGACCTAAACGAAAATCCACGCGCAGGCCATGCCAGGCTACGGTCTGAGCTGTCGAGTAGCTCTAAACAAGCGGTTGATCGATCGTCTGGAATCTGAAGGCACCCAGCTGGACTGCGGCGGGGTCCACATTTACCGAATCAGTTCGCCAGAAATGGATATTAGCGAAACTTCCGCTCTGATTCAAGTTGACGGCTTCGGAGCTGCCACTGCCTCTAACAAATTTGGCGGAGGCGGAAATTCTCGCTTAGCAACCGGCGGCGCGGATAGCGGAGTGGCCGATCCTCTGCCCGTTCTCATTGGCAACCGGGCTTGGATGCTAAAGAATGGCATTAACGTGCCGCCTAACGTTGATGAGGTAAAAGTCGAAACATTTCTACTTGTTTAATCGGTTCTTTTATTAAATTAGAGTCAGGGGGCTGTTTGCACCCTGGCGCACTTTAAACGACATTGTCACACAACCGGCGAGAGGCATTACAAGCACACAAGCGCGCGGATACGTACGCAGTCATACGCACAAGCACTCACTCGCACAGGAGTGTACATGGCGGCCCTGACTTTATTTATCGTTAGGCATGTACACTTGTACGCATGTGCCTTGGGATGGGGGGTTGGCCTTCAAGGCCGTTAATTGCGCACGAGCAGAGCCAAGCCGAGATTCCAAATAAGCCCCAAATTAATGTAACTGCCCTGGCACTGGAACATTAGAGCGCCGCGCCAGATCCCTTCTATAATCTGCCTCCTGTAAAGGATAGAATCTCCCCCTTAGAGGATAGAATTCCCTTTTTTAGAGGATAGAACTAGCCAATTCCAACCCCCGTTGGGGCTTTCCGTCAGAACTCCTACCAAAGTTTTCCCACGCAAAAGAAATTCACCCAACTGAACCCCCCATCCAAAGAATCTCTCTGATGCAAATAATCTCACATGCAAAAAACCCTCATCCAAAGAATCCCCATACAAGAACCCCCCATCGACAGAATCCCCGAATCCGAAGAATTCCCCATTCAAGGAATCCTCTATCTGTAGAATTCCCTATTTAATGAATCGCCCATCCATAGAATCTCACATGCAAAGAATACCAATCCTTCCCGTCCCATCCCCATCCCATCCCATTGATAGAATCCCCGATCCGAAGAATTTCCCATTCAAGGAATCCTCCCATCTGAAGAATTCCCCGTCCAATGAATCCCTTATTCAAGAAATCCCCCATCCACAGAAACCCTCTATCCAAAGAATCCCCCACCCATCCCTATCCAAAGAATCGCCCATCCATCCCTATCTAAAGAATCCCCCATCCATCCCTATCCCAAGAATCCTCCTATTCATCTTTATCCAAAGAATTTCCCCATCCATTCCTATCTAAATAATCCCCCTAACCATCCATATCCAAAAAATTCCTTCTCTAAAAAATCCCCCCTCTAAGAATTCACATCCTTAAATAATCCCCCATCAAAAGAATAATTGGCCAAAGAATCCAGAATCCCCTCATCTAAAGAACCCCCGTTCAAATAACCCCCATCTAAAGAATCATTTATCTAAAGAACCCCCCATTCAAAAAACCCTCCATCGAAACAATGCCCCACCGAAGAAATTGCCCAAAAATTTATCCATTAGAAGCATCCCTCATCCAAAGAATCATCAATCCATAGAATTCCCCCAAGACTTAACATCTCCGCAATTTCCCCAAGCCTCGACACCTCAGAAATTTTCCCTAAGCATTGACATCTAAGCAATTCCGGCGCAAGCCTTGACATGATACCAATTTCTCCCGTCCAAAGCCTTGACATCTCAGTAATTCCCCTCCCCAAGCCTTGATATCTCAGTAATTCTCCCAGTAAGCCTTGATATCTCAGTAATTCCTCCAGTAAGTGTTGGCATCTCAGCAATTTCTCCCCGTCCAAAGCCTTGGCATCTTAGCGATTCCCCTCCCCGAGACTTAAGACCTCAGCAATTCCTTTTTAAGCCTTCACACCTCAGCAATTCCCTCCACAAGCCTTGACATCTCAGCAAGTCCCTCTTAAGCCTTCACATGTCATTAATTCCCCAAGGTAAGATTTTATACATGTATCTCAATAATTCCCCTTGTAAATCTTGACATCTTAAAATTCTCTTCCGAGCAAGCATCCCCCAAGAGCAAGCGTCCTTCCGATAGCAAGCATCCCCTGATAGAAAGTACCCCCAGCAAGATTAGTGAAGCAATTTCCTCAGCTAGCCAATTCCAACTCCCGTTGGGGCTTTCCGTCCAAACTCCAGCCACAGTTTTCCTACGCAATAAAATTTCACCCAACTGAATCTCCCATACAAAGAATCCCTCATCCAAAGAATACACCACCCATAAAATCCACGATACAAAGAATCTCACATGCAAAGAAGCCGCCATCCAAAAAACCTCCCATCGATAGAATCACCGATCCCAAGAATTCCCCATTCAAGGAATTCTCCTATCTGAAGAATTGCCCATCCATAGAATCTTACATGCAGAGAATCCCCATCCAAAGAACCCCCATCGATAGAATCCCCGATCCAAAGAATCCCCCTATCCATCCCTATCCAAAAAATCCCCGACCTCCATCCATATCAAAAAATCCCCCATCCAAAGAACCCCTATCAATAGAATCCCGGATCCAAAAAATTTCCCATTCAAGGACTTCTCCTATCTGAAGAATTTCCCATCCAATGCATTGCCCATCCATAACATCTCACATGCAAAGAATCCCATTCAAAAGAATCTTTATTTAAAGAATCTCTCATTCACAGAATTCCCATCGAAAGAATCCCCCACCCATCCATATCCAAAGAATCCCCCATCCATTCCTAACTAAAGAATCTCCCTCCAAAGAATCCCCATGCAAATAATCCACGTCCAAATAATCCCCATCCACAGAATCTCCATCCACATTATCCATTGATTCTCCCATCAAAAGAATAACTGGCCAAAGAATACCTTCATCTAAAAAACCCGTTCAAAAAATTCACGTCCAAATAATCCCAATCAACAGAATCCCCCATTCAAGGAATCCAAAGAATCTCCCATCCAAATAATCCGCCCATTAATAGAATTCTTGGCCAAAGAATCCCCTCATCTCCTCGAGATATCCATTAGAAGCATCTCTCGTTCAAAGATTCCCCAATCCATAGAATTCCCCCCAAGACTTAACATCTCAGCAATTCCCACCAAGCCTTGACACCTCAGAAATTCCCTCCAAGCCTTGACATCTCAGCAATTCACTCTTAAGCCTTGGCATCTCAGTAATTCTCTCAGTAAGCCCTTATATCTCAGTAATTCCCCTCACGTCTTGATATTTCAGCAATTCCCTCTCAGCCTTGGCATCTCAGTTTAATAAAAATTTTTGAATATGGACTACATGAATACTCGTAGCTTCTCTTCTACCTGATTTACCTGACGTTTTTTTAGTTTTCTTTAGCTAAAAAGTTTAAAATTAATTTTTTTAATAAAAAAAGCTTTTACAAATTAAAAATTCGAACCCACGTCGCTGCATTAGCAGGTCAGTCTGTTTACCTCTAGGCTAGCTCTCATCGTTTTGATAACATAAATCGTCGCACTTATATAACTCAACACTTTCAAAACTCCACGCACAGAGTAAATCACGCGAAGCAGTTATGACAAAATTTCTCAGCCAGTCTATCAGTTTCAAATAAAGTCACCAATATGGTTACGCAATCTAAATCTAAATTCAATGGCGCTGGCTTGAATGTATCAGTTTCAAATAAAGTCACCAATATGGTTACGCAATCTAAATCTAAATTCAATGGCGCTGGCTTGAATTGTGGAGTTGCGAAAAAGTAGGGGTTTGCGATATTGGAGAGCGTACAATGAGTATATAATTTAGTATATTTAGAAGTAAAGTTCATAGGAATCTTCTTTTTAATGATGTGCTTTTAATTTTTCGAATCTAAGCAAAAAATTATATTCCCGAACTCAGCGTTTCAAGCTCTTTCTAGCAATACAAGGCTCTCTTCTGAAAGTAAAAAACTCGAAGCACAAACAACGATTGAACATTCCTGCTATAAAGCATTCAAATTCATAAGGTGTACATTCAGCGCTAGCTACAGTGAGAGGCCTGCAAGTTGATGCATTGAAATTAACAACCAAGCCAGCCCATGAATAATTGAATAGCGACACCCGCCCCTCAATTAAAATGTGTTGCGCAACCTTTCAACGCTTGTAGCTCTCCACGCGAGTGTGGAGAACCAATGCTATAGTTGGCACTGAGTTATGATGCAATACAATTCCATCGGCAGTCAGACTGCTTCTCAATCGGAAAGAACTGTTTGAACTTTAAAAAAACAGGGAGAAAATCAAGTTTTTCGAATATTTAAGCCCGAAAAAATGAAGCAATTTCTTAGCAAAATTTTGTGTACCAGCGCACCATAAATACGCATCGAATGCAGAAAACCCCACGAAATTCCGACTATGTAGAGTCAAGTTAAGCAAAGGTTCCTATAGGTACATAGTTTTGATTTTTAGTATATTGGAAAGCATCCAGAATTTTTATTATACCCCCCCCCCTTAATTGGTTACGCAAGTTAAATAGAGTAATTATCTGGGCAGTGGGGCAAAGTGAATTTTCTTATCAGTTGGCTCTGGCGCAATCATTAAAATTGGCTGTGAAGTTTCTCGCTGCGCGCAGGCTGATAAAAAAATACACTAAAAAGGCCATTTAAAACAGTTTTTCGAATATTTAATCCCCTTAGCATTGAGCTAGAGCTTAATAAAATTACATGTACCGTCCCGGGCACATTTGACATCTTTTGGCGAAGAAACGGAGAAAATCGGTTGAGCCTTTTGGGAGATAACCTGTTACATACCCACAGACAGACAGGGCCGGTGGAGGGGGGGTTGCTACTTTAGATATATTAAATTAAAATTAAAACTTTTGGGAGATAACCTGTTACATACCCACAGACAGACAGGGCCGGTGGAGGGGGGGTTGCTACTTTAGATATATTAAAATTAAGATCTCCCCTTCTAGAGGATAGAATCACCCCCCTAGAGGATAGAATCCCCTTTTCTAGAGGATAGAATCTCCCCTTCTAGATGATAGAATCTCCCCTTCTAGATGATAGAATCTCCCCTTCTAGAGGATAGAATCTCCCCTTCTAGATGATAGAATCTCCCCTTCTAGAGGATAGAATCTCCCCCTCTAGAGAATAGAATCTCCCCTTCTAGAGAATAGAATCTCCCCCTCTAGAGAATAGAATCTCCCCCTCTAGAGAATAGAATCTCCCCCTCTAGAGAATAGAATCTCCCCTTCTAGTGGATAGAATCGCCTCCCGATCAAGTCT
Organism: Macrostomum lignano; assembly: GCA_002269645.1. Lineage (NCBI taxonomy): Eukaryota > Metazoa > Platyhelminthes > Macrostomidae > Macrostomum > Macrostomum lignano. The sequence continues at coordinate 114,607 of NIVC01001182.1, forward strand.
GGCCTACTTATAGTAGTAAATTCACACCAAATTCTGTTGCTATGTGCCCATAGCAACAAATATGGCAAGAATTTTAATTCTCCAAATATAATAATTATTAATGCTGTCCCCATTAACTCGCCAGCAAGTCTCCAATTATCTATTTTTTAACTCGCAGGTAATGCAAGCGGCCGAAGAGAACGGCGAAACCGTTGTCCTGTGCACCCTGGCTGGTCGCCTGGCTGGCCTGGTGTCCGTGTCCGACCGAGTCAAGCCCGAGGCCAAACTGGCCGTACACGCCCTCACTCAGCTTGGCCGCAAGGTCTGCCTACTCACTGGAGACAATCGTAAAACCGCCTTAGCCATTGCTAGAGAAGTTGGTATTAAGATTGTCTTTGCCGAGGTTCTGCCGCAGCACAAAGTGTCCAAGGTGCAGCAGTTCCAACGCGATCCGAAAGCTCGAGTGGCTATGATCGGCGATGGGATTAACGATTCGCCGGCTCTCGCCCAGGCTGATGTTGGTATCGCTATTGGGACAGGTGAGTGAGAACTTCAATTATGTAGTAGTACCGATGGTGTGAAACTGGGTTTTGTGCTTAATTTGCTGTTTTAACTGCGATAATTGACTCATTTAGCATCGATAACTAACTCTTTCAATATCGTTAATTAACTTTCAATATCGATAACTAACTCTTTCAATATCAATAACTAACGAGTCCATTTATCATTCCATCCGGATCTATTAACATAGATAATTAACTTTTTCAGTGTCGATAACTATTTTAATATTAATTAACTTTAATTAACTTTGAATATCGATAATTAACTTTAAATATCGTTAATTATCAGTTAATTAATTAACTATCATTCTTTTAATATCGTTAAGTAACTTTCAATATCGATAATTAACTTTCAATATCGATAATTAACTTTCAATATCGATAGTTGACTCATTCAATATCGATAATAAACTGTTTCAATATTGATAATCATTCTTTTAATATCGATAATTAACTTTAAATATCGTTAATTAACTTTGAATATCGATAATTAACTTTCAATATCGATAAATAACTCTTTAAATATCGGTAACTAACTCTTTCAATATCGATAATTAACTGTCAATATCGATAACTAACTCAATATCGATAATTAACTTTCAATATCGATAACTAACTCTTTAAATATCGGTAACTAACTCTTTCAATATCGATAATTAACTGTCAATATCGATAACTAACTCAATATCGATAATTAACACTTTTAATATCGATAATTGACTCATTTAATATCGATAATTAACTGTTTCAATATTGATAATCATTCTTTTAATATAAAAAAATTGCGCTTTCAATATGAAAATCGACTTTTGAATATTGATACGTAACAGTTTTAAAATCGATAATTAACTCTTTAAATATCGAAAGTTTACTCTCCTAATACCAATAATTGACTTTCAGTATCGATATAATTAACTGTTTGATATCGATGATTAACTCCTGCAGGCACCGACGTTGCTGTTGAAGCTGCCGATGTTGTCCTCATTCGCAACAATCTCCTCGACGTGGTCGCCGCAATCTCGCTGAGCACGGTGACAGTTCGTCGGATCCGGCTAAACTTCTTAGCCGCTACAGTCTACAATTTGATTGGCATACCAGTTGCCGCAGGCGCTTTTATGCCGCTGGGCCTTGAGCTCAAGCCCTGGATGGCCTCGGCCGCTATGGCATTGAGCTCTGTCAGCGTAGTCGGCCTCAGCCTGCTTCTGCGCACCTGGCAACGGCCTTCGGAAGACTCCATGAGAGACGGTGGTTTCACCGACAGGCCGCTGCGTCGGGATGAAGTCCAGGTGCGATGCTATTTTGATTGGAGACACTAGAGTGACAGTGCAGACACTAGAGTGACAGTGCAGACACTAGAGTGACAGTGCAGACACTAGAGTGACAGTGCAGACACTAGAGTGCCATTGCAGACACTAGCGTGACATTGCAGACACTAGAGTGACAGTGCAGACACTAAAGTGCCATTGCAGACACTAGAGTGACATTGCAGACACTAGAGTGACATTGCAGACACTAGAGTGACAGTGCAGACACTAGAGTGACAGTGCAGACACTAGAGTGACAGTGCAGACACTACTAGAGTGACATTGCAGACACTAGAGTGACAGTTCAGACACTAGAGTGACAGTGCAGACACTAGAGTGACAGTGCAGACACTAGAGTGCCATTGCAGACACTAGCGTGACATTGCAGACACTAGAGTGACAGTGCAGACACTAAAGTGCCATTGCAGACACTAAAGTGCCATTGCAGACACTAGAGTGACATTGCAGACACTAGAGTGACATTGCAGACACTAGAGTGACAGTGCAGACACTAGAGTGACAGTGCAGACACTAGAGTGACAGTGCAGACACTACTAGAGTGACATTGCAGACACTAGAGTGACAGTGCAGACACTAGAGTGACAGTGCAGACACTAGAGTGACAGTGCAGACACTAGAGTGACAGTGCAGACACTACTAGAGTGACATTGCAGACACTAGAGTGACAGTGCAGACACTAGAGTGACAGTGCAGACACTAGAGTGACAGTGCAGACACTAGAGTGACAGTGCAGACACTAGAGTGCCATTGCAGACACTAGCGTGACATTGCAGACACTAGAGTGACAGTGCAGACACTAAAGTGCCAGTGCAGACACTAGAGTGCCATTGCAGACACTAGAGTGACAGTGCAGACACTAGAGTGACATTGCAGACACTAGAGTGACAGTGCAGACACTAGAGTGACATTGCAGACACTAGAGTGACAGTGCAGACACTAGAGTGACATTGCAGACACTAGAGTGACAGTGCAGACACTAGAGTGACAGTGCAGACACTAGAGTGACAGTGCAGACACTAGAGTGACAGTGCAGACACTAGAGTGACAGTGCAGACACTAGAGTGACATTGCAGACACTAGAGTGACAGTGCAGACACTAGAGTGACATTGCAGACACTAGAGTGACTGTGCAGACACTAGAGTGACAGTGCAGACACTAGAGTGACAGTGCAGACAATAGAGTGACAGTGCAGACACTTGAGTGCCATTGCAGACACTAGAGTGACAGTGCAGACACTAGAGTGACATTGCAGACACTAGAGTGACAGTGCAGGCACTAGAGTGACAGTGCAGACACTAGAGTGACAGTGCAGACACTAGAGTGACAGTGCAGACAATAGAGTGACAGTGCAGACACTTGAGTGCCATTGCAGACACTAGAGTGACATTGCAGACACTAGAGTGACAGTGCAGACACTAGAGTGACAGTGCAGACACTAGAGTGACAGTGCAGACACTAGAGTGACATTGCAGACACTAGAGTGACAGTGCAGACACTAGAGTGACATTGCAGACACTAGAGTGACTGTGCAGACACTAGAGTGACAGTGCAGGCACTAGAGTGACAGTGCAGACACTAGAGTGACAGTGCAGACACTAGAGTGACAGTGCAGACAATAGAGTGACAGTGCAGACACTTGAGTGCCATTGCAGACACTAGAGTGACAGTGCAGACACTAGAGTGACATTGCAGACACTAGAGTGACAGTGCAGACACTAGAGTGACATTGCAGACACTAGAGTGACAGTGCAGACACTAGAGTGACATCGCAGACACTAGAGTGACAGTGCAGACACTAGAGTGCCATTGCAGACACTCGAGTGCCATTGCAGACACTCGAGTGCCATTGCAGACACTAGAGTGACAGTGCAGACACTAGAGTGACAGTGCAGACACTAGAGTGACAGTGCAGACACTAGAGTGCCATTACAGACACTAGCGCACCACAAAAAAGTGTCCGAACCCCACTCTAAGCAGGTGTTCCGCGGTTCCGAGCATTTCCGCCAATCAACATCCGCCAACGCCAGCGGCTCCGGCGGCGCCCGAATCGACCGCAACTCTGGCCGCCTCTCCCTTCGCAGCGTCCTGTCCAGGCTGAGCGGCGGCGGCGTCAGCGGTGGACGCGGAGCTTCGTCCAATAATCGGCGACCGCCTAGCGAGTTGAGCCGCAGCCTGCTGGAAGAGGGCGACAGCAGCGAGGATGACGACTCCGACGCTGACCATCGACTTGACGGCAACGGCTTCGCTGGGGCGGTGTCTCCGGTCTGAAGATAATTTTTTCAATGTTTTTTGTCGCTTATTGATTTGTCTAAAATTTAACATTGAATCGAAGTTTTATTATATATGCCATTTTTAACAGTCGGAGTTTGTATGATTTCAATCATTATTTGTGTCTGATTAAATACGAGCTATTCGATTTCTGTAATAAGTAGTATGATTGGCGCATAATCTCCGACTGTTAATTTGGCTTTTTTAATTGACTGTGATGTCATTATTTAATTGATTTAGTTTGTTTATACGCGAGTCCATTTATCATTCCGTACCAGAATACCGATTCGAAGTTACTTAATTTTACTTTATTGTAAATCAATAATTTCTGTGCTTACCTTGGTTAAAAGTGTGTCTTTTTCATTTGTTCCATTGTCATTCATTTACGCAGTCCACGTTGACATACGCAGAACTACAGATCTCCGTGATGTACATGTATTAGAAGGAACCGCTTTGAATATCTTGATGGTGTTGATGTTTTCGAAAAGAATCGTTTGAATATCCTGACTGTGATGCTTCTGAAGGAGCCACTTTGAATATCCTGACTGTGATGCTTCTGAAGGAGCCACTTTGAATACCCTGACGGTGGTGCTTCTGAAGGAGCCACTTTGAATATCCTGACGGTGATGCTTCTGAAGGAGCCACTTTGAATATCCTGACGGTGATGCTTCTGATAGTGCCACTTTGAATATCCTGACGGTGATGCTTCTGATAGTGCCACTTTGAATATCCTGACGGTGATGCTTCTGAAGGAGCCACTTTGAATATCCTGACTGTGATGCTTCTGAAGGAGCCACTTTGAATATCCTGACTGTGATGCTTCTGAAGGAGCCACTTTGAATATCCTGACGGTGATGCTTCTGAAGGAGCCACTTTGAATATCCTGACTGTGATGCTTCTGAAGGAGCCACTTTCAATATCCTGACGGTGATGCTTCTGAAGGAGCCACTTTCAATATCCTGACGGTGATGCTTCTGAAGGAGCCACTTTGAATATCCTGACGGTGATGCTTCTGAAGGAGCCACTTTGAATATCCTGACGGTGATGCTTCTGAAGGAGCCACTTTGAACACCCTGACGGTGATTCTTAACGCTTTAATCAGATGCAGCATAAACTGGTCTTGAAGATGTGTCTACAATTTTGTTCAAACGCGCAAGGACCTCTAAATGTACCCGAAATTCGATTCAATGGCTCTCAATGAATTAATTATAAATGTAATGTAAAAAACTGAAACAAACTTGTTAATCATTGTCTGTCCTTTTTCCCTAAAATTTGCAAATATTTATTCTTTTCTCGGCGTGTTTTAAAAAACCAGCACGCGTTCGCTGCTTACTACTAATACTAAGTCGTAAAGCATTGCGTATTTTTGCTCGTTTTTTATCATCCGCTTGAAATATTTTCAATTATCTTATATACAATTGATTTTCAGCTAATTCTTCGTTCGTCAAACACTGATTATTCGTTGTTGTCCAAGTTCCGGGTAAGCAACGTCTAATTAAAGCCAGTAGTTCCGTGATTCCTAACTTCTTGCGGTACTGGTGGTGTTGTGTTCTTTTTTGCTTTGACTTTAAAAGCTTTTTAATTCAGGAATAAGAACTGGTTCAGCTTGTGAATTATAATTACGAGTATTTATAGAACTTTAACGTCTAGTGTGTCTTTCTCTTTGCCTTCCACTATATAGAAAAAAATTATTTCCTTGCTCTGAATAAATTCTCAATAATTTTTTTTCAATAAAACCTCTTCAAAATCACTTTCTCCTGACACATTGCCTTCTGACACCACCAGTAAAAATTGTGATATGACCCCAGCTGACCAACAAAATCTCTCTCTGACCCCAGCTGACCAACAAAATCTCCCTCTGACCCCAGCTGACCAACAAAATCTCCCTCTGACCCCAGCTGACCAACAAAATCTCCCTCTGACCCTAGCTGACCAACAAAATCTCTCTCTGACCCCAGCTGGCCAACAAAATCTCTCTCTGACCCCAGCTGACCAACAAAATCTCCCTCTGACCCCAGCTGACCAACAAAATCTCCCTCTGACCCCAGCTGACCAACAAAATCTCTCTCTGACCCCAGCTGACCAACAAAATCTCTCTCTGACCCCAGCTGACCAACAAAATCTCCCTCTGACCCCAGCTGACCAACAAAATCTCTCTCTGACCCCAGCTGACCAACAAAATCTCTCTCTGACCCCAGCTGACCAACAAAATCTCCCTCTGACCCCAGCTGACCAACAAAATCTCTCTCTGACCCCAGCTGACCAACAAAATCTCCCTCTGACCCTAGTGGACCAACGAAATTGCCCTTTGACCCCAGCTGACCAACAAAATCAATCGCCCTCTGACCCCAGCTGACCAACGAAATCGCCTTTGAGTTATTTTACATTTACTTTACGAGCGGAGATTCAATTTTGTTGATAACTATTTTTCACTTTACCAACCACTTCGAAACGTTCGACATCATTAACCAATGTATTATTAATATTTAAAATTCCGATTAAATGTACGCTAATACAATAATAATATTGTAATATATATAAATTTGCATTTCGCCAAAATTTCAAACAATTTCTTCACCATAAATCTCTCTTTGTATTATTCAGTGTCTGGCACTTCGTTGAAGTTATTGTCCTACTGAACTTGAAATAAAACTTGATTTTGATGTCGTAAAAAATGAATCAATTTTCGTAAATGCTTTTGTTTGAGTTTGCTGTTCAGTTTTTTCTGGTGAATACGGATCACTGATCGATTGTCCACGCTATATCTGTAGGTAAATTCTAATGCGAGTACCAATTACATATATAATGATTTTTTAATTTATATTGTTGTTGTTGGAGCACCGCAATATACTAGTAGCTTGATTGGCTTTGATTGTCTCAACTTTTTGCTTTAAAAATTGTTTTTTATCTATGTTTATGGTACGATAGTTTTTAGGCTGCAAACGGTACAGTGGGGAAATTCCACAATCTGAAGCTGCAAAACAGTGGGGAAATTCCACAATCTAAAGCTGCAAAAAAGTGGGGAAATTCCACAATCTGAGGCTACAAAACAGTGGGGAAATTCCACAATCTGAGGCTACAAAACAGTGGGGAAATTCCACAATCTGAGGCTGCAAAACAGTGGGGAAATTCCACAATTTAAAGCTGCAAAACAGTGGGGGGAAATTCCACAATCTAAAGCTACAAAACAGTAGGGAAATTCCACAATCTGAGGCTGCAAAACAGTGGGGAAATTCCACAATCTGAGGCTACAAAATAGTGGGGGAATTCCACAATCTAAAGCTGCAAAAAAGTGGGGAAATTCCACAATCTAAAACTGCAAAACAGTGGGGGGAAATTCCACAATCTAAAGCTACAAAACAGTGGGGGAATTCCACAATCTGAGGCTACAAAATAGTGGGGAAATTCCACAATCTAAAGCTGCAAAAAAGTGGGGAAATTCCACAATCTAAAGCTACAAAACAGTGGGGAAATTCCACAATCTGAGGCTACAAAACAGTGGGGGAATTCCACAATCTAAAGCTACAAGACAGTGGGGAAATTCCACAATCTGAGGCTACAAAACAGTGGGGAAATTCCACAATCTGAGGCTACAAAACAGTGGGGAAATTCCACAATCTGAGGCTACAAAACAGTGGGGAAATTCCACAATCTGAGGCTACAAAACAGTGGGGAAATTCCACAATCTGAGGCTACAAAACAGTGAGGAAATTCCACAATCTGAGGCTACAAACAGTGGGGAAATTCCACAATCTGAGGCTACAAAACAGTGGGGGAATTCCACAATCTGAGGCTACAAAACAGTGGGGAAATTCCACAATCTGAGGCTACAAGACAGTGGGGGAATTCCACAATCTGAGGCTACAAGAAAGTGGGGGAATTCCACAATCTGAGGCTACAAGACAGTGGGGGAATTCCACAATCTGAGGCTACAAAACAGTGGGGGAATTCCACAATCTGAGGCTACAAGAAAGTGGGGAAATTCCACAATCTGAGACTGCAAGACAGTGGGGAATTCCCCAATCTGAGGCTACAAGACAGTGGGGGAATTCCCCAATCTGAGGCTACAAGACAGTGGGGGAATTCCACAATCTGAGGCTACAAGAAAGTGGGGGAATTCCACAATCTGAGGCTACAAGACAGTGGGGGAATTCCACAATCTGAGGCTACAAGACAGTGGGGGAATTCCACAATCTGAGGCTACAAGAAAGTGGGGAAATTCCCCAATCTGAGGCCACAAGACAGTTGGGAAATTCCACAATCGTAAGATATAGGAGCTAGTAGGGAAATTTCACAATAAATATTAGGATGAACTCATTGAAATGCATTGAATTGTTTTCCTCAACTTCCTCAGTTGCTCGTCGCTTTCAGGCCTAATAATATTACTTCAGTATAATTGCAGTCAGTCGCCAAAAAGAAGTCAAAAATGCCAGCGAATGTTGACTTCAAACGCGCGCTAAAGGTATTCGCTAACTGTGGCGCATCTTTGTCCAGTCTTGGTTCTCCGTTGTCGCAATTGCGTTTAAATTTTTCTCTGCGTCTTACTACTACTCAACAATATAATAGAAGTAGTGAGAGCGAATCTGCAGATTTCGACTTGTCAAGTAATGGAGCTGACGATTTCGCTATCGATACGGAGTGCGTGTTCCAGCTGCAGGAATTGCTGTTTAGCGATTCTGCGGAGTCTGGTAAATCTGTCTGTCTGACTGGCAAACTGCATCTGCTGCTGCTCTTGCAGGAGAATGCCGACTCGCTGGTGCGAACTAGGAATGGGTGAGATGGGACATTGAGGCCGGTCTTTCTTCTAGAGGTGGTCTTCTAGAATGACAGATGGTTTTCTAGAGTGACAGGTGCTCTTCTAAAGTGACAGGTACTCTTCTAGATCGACAGGTAGTCTTAGAGTGACAGGTGGTCTTCTAGAGTGACAGGTGGTCTTCTAGAGTGACAGGTGGTCTTCGAAAGTAACAGCTGCTCTTCAAGAGGGACAGGTGCTCTTCTAGAGTGACAGGTAGGTGCTCTTCCAGAGTGACAGGTGCTCTTCCAGAGTGACAGGTGCTCTTCTAGAGTTACAGGGGCTCTTCTAGAGACAGGTGATCTTCTAGAGTGACAAGTGGTCGTCTAGAGTGACAGGTGGTCTTCAAGAGAGACAAGTGGTCTTCTAGAGTGACATGTGGTCTTCTAGAGTGACAAGTGGTCTTCAAGAGAGACAAGTGGTCTTCTAGAGTGACAGGTGGTCTTCAAGAGAGACAAGTGGTCTTCTAGAGTGACAGGTGGTCTTCTAGAGTGACAGGTGGTCTTCTAGAGTGACAGGTGGTCTTCTAGAGTGACAGGTGGTCTTCTAGAGTGACAGGTGGTCTTCAAGAGAGACAAGTGGTCTTCTAGAGTGACAGGTGGTCTTCTAGAGTGACAGGTGGTCTTCTAGAGTGACAGGTGGTCTTCTAGAGTGACAGGTGGTCTTCTAGAGTGACAGGTGGTCTTCTAGAGTGACAAGTGGTCTTCTAGAGTGACAGGTGGTCTTCAAGAGAGACAAGTGGTCTTCTAGAGTGACAGGTGGTCTTCTAGAGGAGCATGTGATTCTTTGAATGGAAATTTTAGTTAAATCTTTGAGTAGTAGATATTGCATTTGTTTAATATACGCATTTAAACGTACCTCCTGCTAGGAATGGTTATATTTTAACTTTCACTTTCCTTGCCAGTTTGGTCCAGCTGCTGTCATTTCTACTTGACCTGACCAAGTCGCAGCAGCAGCCGCAACATCTGACAGCTCAGGCCATGGTCTGCTGCTGCAGCCTCATGATTTCTCGCGATCTGCTTGTGAGTGCTATTAGAATCGCCCATCATCCGCCCCCCCCCCTTAGAATCGCCATCATCCGCCCCCCCCCTTAGAATCGCCATCATCCCCCCTTAGAATCGCCATCATCCGCCCCCCCCCTTAAAATCGCCATCATCCGCCCCCCTTGGAATCGCCATTATCCGCCCCCCTTAGAATCACTCATCATCCGCCCCCCTAGAATCGCTCATCATCCGCCCCCCTTGGAATCGCCATTATCCGCCCCCCTTAGAATCACTCATCATCCGCCCCCCCCTTGGAATCGCCATTATCCGCCCCCCTTGGAATCGCCATTATCCGCCCCCCTTAGAATCACTCATCATCCGCCCCCCCCCCCTAGAATCGCTCATCATCCGCCCCCCCCCCTAGAATCGCTCATCATCCGCCCCCCCCTTGGAATCGCCATTATCCGCCCCCCTTAGAATCACTCATCGTCCGCCCCCCCTAGAATCGCTCATCATCCGCCCCCCCCCCCTAGAATCGCTCATCATCCGCCCCCCCCTTGGAATCGCCATTATCCGCCCCCCTTAGAATCGCCCCCTTAGAATCGCCATCATCTGCCCCCCTTAGAATCGCTCATCATCCGCCCCCACCCTTAGAATCGCCATCATCCCCCCTAAAATCACCCATCATCCGCCTTTCCCATCTATCAACCGCCCTGTCGCATCTGTTATTATCCAAATTCCAGCGAGACGAGCACCAGCTATGCTCAAAGTTAATCTCCTATCTGCTGGACATAGTGGGCAGTGTGAATGGCATTCACAACATGCTGCTCAGATTCAGAGCGTTGCAGTGCCTCATCGCACTAGAGGATGCTTACCCTGTGAGTAGCCGGCAAAATTGTGTGCCTTTATCATCCCCAGCTTGATTTATTTCTACATCACTGCAACACCTGCTTTCAGTGTCTGCTATCCAAAAAGCTCGACTATTTTTACGAATATTGCACCAGCGAGAAGACCTACTTGTCGGAGTTTTATTATTCATTGTTTTCCCTGCTGCTGGTTCACGTGTTCGACTCCAGTATGAAGTGAGCTTTCTGTTTGCTGCAGTATTAAATAGCAAAGGAAGTAAGGCGTAAGTAAGCTGGCAAAACATAAGCGCACGCTATCGAACTGTTTAACGATATGTGCATCGGTAGCAACTCTCTCTTGGCAATGGATTACTTCAGGCACATACATTTCGACTTAACAGTTCGAGAAAATATTCACAGAATACTAGCTCACGTGTGTGAAAAGTAACTAATTAACAGCTGCCCTTGCCGTTAGGGACACCAGGAGTTTATTGAGAATGCGAGAGCTTATAAAACGCTACTGTCGTATGGATACTGATACAAACTTCTTGAAAACTTCAACGCATCACCAGATAAATTTCAATTAGCCTTAACATATGTAACAATAATGGGAATTTCATTTAGAAAAGGGCAGTTGTTAAGGGACTCAGTGTTGAAACAACTATCTTCACACAAACAACGACTATTTTCAGACCGAAGTAACATCTGTTTTACTGAATAGGAGAACACAAAACGCATCTTTTTGATGCGTTGTTTTAAATTTTCATGAAAAGACTCAAATGGAAACGTAAAAATGTTTAAAATGCAACGGAAATGAGCAATTACTTAAACTAACATACATGTAAGAAAGACTAGCATCCGATCACAAAAGCACACATTCTTCGTCCACCTTGCCGTCATCTTCTCGTCCTTTTATCGCCTTACGACAAGGACACGGTACACGCAGGTGGCCTAGAACACGCGCGTCCTGTGCCTGACCATATTTGCTTTCGTCAGCATGCTGCCGCAGGTTGGCCAGGGGGCCCTTGCACTGTGGTAGATCCGCGCCACCACTTTAGCCGAATGGGGAGGGGCGGCTCGGGTGCATGTACTTTGCGGTGGTGTTCTGCTCCAAGTTCAGGGGCGACTGGCAGGCTCTCCTGTGACGCGTGAAGTTCATTTTGCTGTGTCATTCTTGCTTTGCCCGCACAAGACGAGTTCTTTGCTGACTTATCTCTATGGTCTCTGATAAACGCCTGTCTTGTATTTACGGCATAGTAATTACATCTTGACATACTTGTAGTGCATCTCTATAGTGCGTCTCTGGTGAATTGCCAGGCCTCCCTGCGATGCACAGAGTTCTCCGCAATTGCCGTACCGCCACCGTTATCCAGTGAACTCGTTCTCCTCGTCTACATGTACTTGCATGTCATTTTCAACTTCCTCTGTTGGTCTCCACCCGAGGAGTTGTTTCTTTCTCTTCGACCGTTCTTCTGAGATAACGTGTTCTTCCCGGGTCTTCGTGATCCCTCTCCATGCGCCTCGGTCCAACACGACGTTCGGGGGGTGTCGCCTGATTTTTAGATAGAGGTTTCGCTAATTCCTCCTGTCTTTGACGAAAACGGTTGGTCAAGCGGTCAGTCTCCTCTGCCCCTGGGCTCCTTTTCCTTTTCTTTGTATCCATGTTGCCAGGCCTGTTGTCCTGTCCACTTGCTACCGCAGATGGCTGGATACAACGGCAAACGATGTATAAGATCTACAAAATCAAATACACGTTGCCGTCGTCGTCTACATCGCCTTCCAATCGGCTGCACGCAAAAAGCCAAGGGCCGAACCACCCGTCCCTAATAACCAGTCAGAAATGGTCACCGAGTTGGCCGACTCAGACATGGGGAAGGAGGGCAAAATAACAAGCACAGAATGCACTACGAGGGGCACTAGATAAGTTTCTAGCTGCGGTCAACATGTAACAGTTATAAAGATGAAACTTTCAGAGCTTTTCAAAGTACTCTCCATCAGCTTGGATGCACCGCCTCATCCGCTCAAACCAAGTTTCAAAGCAGTGGCGCCACTCTGAGTGGGATACCCCCTCAACGGCCGATCTATAGGCATCAACAGCCTCTTCGGCGGAGGAAAATCGGCACCCTCGCATGGAATTCTTGATGAATGGAAATAAAAAAAGTCACACGGTGCCAGGTCAGGTGAATATGGTGGATGACTGAGCTGCTGGAAGCCCACCGTCTGTAGAAACTCTCGAGTTCGATTCGCCGTGTGCGCACTGGCGTTGTCCTGGTGCAGCCAGAGACCTCGAACGCCGCACTTTGGCCGCGCCTCTTTAAGGCTGCTGATGACACGCGGCAGGCAGACGGTGCAGTACCAATCTGCAGTCACTGTGCGCTGGCTCTCGAGTGCTACAGTCGCAATGTGGCCAGTCTTTCGGAAGAAAGTTGCCACCATTTGCTTGCCAGTGCTCCGACCCCTGACAACCTTGGTCGGCGGGGCTTCATCTTCAAAAGCCCACACACGCGACTGGCATTTCCGCTCGGGTTCGTAGCAATACACCCACGTTTCGTCACATGTGACAATGTCTGTGACACACTTCGACGTCCCTCCGCCAAACCTGTCCAGCATTTCCTGGCACCAGCTCATGCGGGCCTGCTTCTGCTCGGTGGTGAGCAAATGCGGCACCCAGCGACTGGTCAGCTTGCGGACAGCGAGGTGATCACGAAGGATAGAAGCGACTGTCGGCGATGAGATTCCAAGACATGCCTCAATCGTTTGATACGTCACTCGCCGATCAGCCTCAATCATGCGCCGCACGCGGTCGATAGTTTCAGGTGTCGTCACTGAAACAGGTCGGCCGGTTCGACCTTCGTCTTCCAAGCTGTCTCGGCCACGCTTGAACTCCCGGAACCAGGCGGTGACGGTGGCGATGGATTGCGCAAGGTTAGGAAAGGCAGCAGACAGCCGCTCGTGGCACTGGTGAAATGTCAAGCCGCTCTTAAAATCGTAGAAAATCATGGCACGAAAGTGTTCACGATTGAGCTCCATTACAGTGCTGAAAGAGTCACAGACCTTGTTGAGATAAAATGCGACAGTGAGAGAATGGTGACAATTAGGTGCATGAAACTTTGGGGACCATGATAAAACTTCTTATTCAATATGCTCAGAAAATATGGCCTAATTTGAATAAACGGTTTGACCGAAGCTAAAAACTTATCTAGTGCCCCTCGTACACCCGAGAAGAACAAAATAACAAATGCGGAATATATGTACTACACATGCAAAAAGTATGCAGAACCTAACAATAAACTGACTGGTTAAACTTGTATTGGAGTCCTGTCTCTTCTTCTTGTGCTTGTGGGAGATGGTGGTGCTGAGTTGACTGAGTTTTCAAAGTCAGCAGCAGTGGAGACAGGGTAGCTGCAGCAGCCTCAGTCTGTATCCGGCTCTTCTCCCTAGCAGCCTCACGCTCGGTGGCGTGCCGCAGAACATCAATTATTGCCTGCTGGACGTCGTAACCTTGGTGCACCAACTTCTTTGTGATTGGGTCTGCCAGAAAATTAGTCTTTTATTACAACGTCTGTGATGGTATAGTTTTTAGCATGAATTAATTACTTTAACATAAAACTTTTGTTATGCTCCGTAGTGATTTCACGGCGTTCTCAAATCCCAACTGTTTTCCAGTCAGGGTGCAGTCTGAAAGCTCCGCCCTGCAAGGATGCACTGATGCCCCCCAGAAGTGGTAGAATCAGTTTTTCTAGTCGATGGATTTTATGCACAGCGTCACAGCTCTGCCGTGCACTGAGCATCTACAGAATGCTCAAGCCCTTAAGAAAACTCCTGATTTGGCCAGACTTCTCTGCAGTCTTTCTACTGCCCTTGGATCAATTGTTTCGATTGTTGTTAACCTTATTCCTATTATTGCTGCAAGGTGTCTCTCCTTAGTGTTGGTTCTTCTTGTCCTCCTTTTCTTCCCGTCCCCGCCACGACTGTGGTTAGCCTGATTTTGTGCGGCAGCTAGGTCGGCCATGTCTACCTGCCGTTGATGAAAAGGGCCGGTTGTGCAGTTCTGACTTGCGTCGTGGGCTGTGCCCCGTGCCGGTTTTCCTGTGCGTCTTCTTTGTCAGGATGCGCGGGCGCATCTCGTCCACTTGCCACCTCGGGAAGGTGAGACGCAAACGGCAAACCCCCCCCCAACCTTGGATCAATGCAGTCAATGTCTGTGCCATCGTCAGCATTCGTGAACAGTCTTCCATTTTGAGCGGCTGTAGACGTCAGCGTCCTAGATTTGCTGGTCGCTGACTGGTTGCCCTGTTGACTGCTTGTGCCGCATGTTTTCGGCGTCTGCGTCGGCAGGACACTGTGCCGAACGGTTGGTGGCGTTGAAGCCGGCGTCAGATTCCGTTGAGCTGGGGTCTGTAGGCGGACCGGCTGAAGCAGAAGCGCCGTATTGAAGGCCGCAAGTTCAATGTCCGAGGACTCTGCTTTACTCACCTTTAGAGTTATGAACCGGTTTCGCTGACCGCAGTTCACTCGAGCCACTAATCAAAGCACCCATATGCTGAAGTCTTCATTGAATGATGGCAATTATAGAAGCAAACTATTAAACAATAGAATGGAATGCCAACCAACTTTGTCATTGTGGATATAACCGCTCTTTTGTGGATCCTAAACGACTCCTGTGTTGGTGCGTCATTGCACTTAAAAACTTAAAAAAACGTTATTTAGTCAAGTCATGCACTAAAACTAAATTTGCAAGTCTTTTGTCAGTTTACAATGAAATAAAAACGTCTAAGTCGTTCAAAATGAACTTCCGTAAGTTTCCCCAAGAAACATTTTAAAAACTTATCAAGTAACAGACTCAGTAATTTGAAGACTGGAATATTTTGCAAGCGGCATTGTTGACTTCATAAGTCATTCATGCCATTTTCTCGGGTCATCAAATTGATCAATCTGTCACATATCAGCTTTATCAATCTGTCACATATCAGATTTATCAATCTGTCACATATCAGCTTTATCAATCTGTCACATATCAGCTTTATCAATCTGTCACATATCAGATTTATCAATCTGTCACATATCAGATTTATCAATCTGTCACATATCAGGTTTATCAATCTGTCACATATCAGATTTATTAATCTGTCACATATCAGATTTATCAATCTATCACATATTAAATTGGTCACTCTGTCACATATCAGATTGGTCACTCTGTCACATATCAGATTGGTCACTCTGTCACATATCAGATTTGGTCACTCCGTCATATCAAGCAGCTAAGTAAAACTCTCTTTATTAAAGTACAGAAATGTCTCTTCCAAATCGTCCCTTCCCACAGAGACACCGGCAGCTGGTCCGACGATCGACTTAACAGCCGCGTCGAGTCTCTGCCGGCCATGTCGCTCTCGTCCATTCAGCCACTGCTCGGACGCCACTCTCTCGCTCCGGTTCCGCAGTCGCAAATGTCCGAGTTGTCGCCCTCGCCTCCATCGTCATTATCGAGCAACTCGCCGGAGCTCTGCCGCGCCATCGGTCAGCTGATCGGCGCCCTAGACGCCGGTCGATTATCGCCGAGAGCTTTCTTTGCCGTTTGTCGATCGGTCGGTCGACTCCTGGACGCTGTCGGTTTGGGCGGACGGGGACTTCGAACGGCGTTCTACCGACGCCTGCCAGTTTGGGACGTGACGGTTCTGTCGGCCCTGGCCGGGCTGCGGCATCAGTTCGGCTTAGCTGCGCTCGGCTGCTCAGATGAGCACGGATGCGACCGTCTGGCTCTGTCCATGCAGCGGGTGGCCTGTTCGCCTCTGTTCGCCACACCGCTCAGGCTGCTCATGTGCCACTGCTTGGCTAATTATCCGCATCTGAGACTTGGCCGGTCTGGCCCCGACGGTGAAACATTTCCTGAGCCGGCGTCCCGACAGCTGGTCGGCGCCCTGTTTCCCGGCGTATTCGATCCTGTCGATTTGCGGGTGCTTAAAGTTCGATTGTTAAGTTTGCGATTTGCGCCAAGGGATAGTTCAGGTGAGTTTGGGGTGTCTGCGATCGGTTTGTGTCTATATTTATGCAAGGAGAACTATGTTTGTACTTCTAGGTGTATTGTGTATCTTGTACTTTTATATATATTGATTGAATGTACTTTTATGTGTTTTATTATCACTTATCTTGCACTTTTGGGAGTGCAAATGTACTTTTAGGTCCGCTGTTAACACAAGCTAGATTTGTACTTCTAGGTGTATTGTGTATCTTGTACTTTTATATCTATTGATTAAATGTACTTTTATGTGTTTTATTATCACTTATCCTGCACTTTTGGGAGTGCAAATGTACTTTTAGGTCCGCTGTTTACGCTATCTAGATTTGTGCTTTTAGGTGTATTATGTTTTACTTTAAGTTCTATTGAGTAAATGTACCTTTATGTATTTTATCATTATTGATCTTGTACTTTTGGGACTACAACTGTACTTTTAGGTTCACTGTTTACACTAGCTAGATTTGTACTTTTAGGTAGATTGAGTGAATGTACTTTTAGATCTGTTGTGTACACTAGTTAGGAGTGTGCTTTTATGACTGTTGTGTGCGTTATCTGGATATTCTTCTGGGTATATTGATTGCGTGTTAAAACTAGAGGATAGTAGTGTTAATTATTGGTTTTCGTTTTACATTTTTAAAAGCTAATGCGAATATCGCTATTTCAGAATTAAACAAATTGAAGGGTATGATGCGCGTACTCTGTATTTTAAGGATTGAAGACAACTGTTTACTAACAATTTAACAACTCTGAGCCCCCGAAAGTTTTTAGCTGTCTGGTTACTAACAGATCATTTAAATCGTGATTTATTTTATTTTACTATGAGTCCTAAAATGGGTCTATAATTTTTATTGAAAAATTTTATTAGTAAATTATTTTACTCTGTTTTTGCACTTCATGGTGTTCAATGCCTGTATTTGGTGATAGACTAATAGTATGCTTATTTATCCTTACCAGGTACAAATAATTGCGGATAAGGCACAAACAGGTTTAATCAGTGTTCCATCTTGCATCATAGTGATTTCTAGAGTGCAGTAATTTTTTAGAACAAAAAGTCGACTATGCTTGCTATACTACTGAATGTAAATGCACACTTGTTAGTAGTACTGTTAGTGCATGGTTGGCCACGCACCTAAATACCTATACTATAGTGAGATATGCCAGTGAGAGGAGATTGGGGGAAAGAAAGGGTGACAGAGAAAGACCGGAAAGAGGGGAGAGAAGAGAGGAGACGGAGAGAGAGACAGGAGAGAAAGAGGGGGACAGGAGAGGGAGACAGGAGAGAAAGAGGAAGACAGGAGAGGGAGAGGGGGGAGGCAGGAGAGAGAGAGAGGGGGGAGGCAGGAGAGAGAGGGAGGGGGGAGGCAGGAGAGAGAGAGAGGGGGGAGGCAGGAGAGAGAGAGGGGGAGGCAGGAGAGAGAGGGAGGGGGGAGGCAGGAGAGAGAGAGAGAGGGGGAGGCAGGAGAGAGAGAGAGGGGGGAGGCAGGAGAGAGAGAGGGGGAGGCAGGAGAGAGAGAGGGGGAGGCAGGAGAGAGAGGGAGGGGGAGGCAGGAGAGAGAGAGAGAGGGGGAGGCAGGAGAGAGAGAGAGGGGGAGGCAGGAGAGAGAGAGAGGGGGAGGCAGGAGAGAGAGGGAGGGGGAGGCAGGAGAGAGAGAGAGGGGGAGGCAGGAGAGAGAGAGAGGGGGGAGGCAGGAGAGAGAGGGAGGGGGAGGCAGGAGAGAGAGAGAGGGGGAGGCAGGAGAGAGAGAGAGGGGGAGGCAGGAGAGAGAGAGGGGGAGGCAGGAGAGAGAGAGAGGGGGGAGGCAGGAGAGAGAGGGAGGGGGAGGCAGGAGAGAGAGAGAGGGGGAGGCAGGAGAGAGAGAGAGGGGGAGGCAGGAGAGAGAGAGAGGGGGGAGGCAGGAGAGAGAGGGAGGGGGGAGGCAGGAGAGAGAGAGGGGGGAGGCAGGAGAGAGAGAGAGGGGGAGGCAGGAGAGAGAGAGAGGGGGAGGCAGGAGAGAGAGAGAGGGGGAGGCAGGAGAGAAGAGAGGCACAGGAGAGAAAGAGGAAGACAGGAGAGGGAGAGGGGGGAGGCAGGAGAGAGAGAGAGGGGGAGGCAGGAGAGAGAGAGAGGGGGAGGCAGGAGAGAGAGAGGGGGGGAGGCAGGAGAGAGAGAGGGAGACAAGAGAAGGGAGGCAGGAGAGGGAGGGAGGCAGGAAGGGAGACAGAGAGAATCTACCGAGAGAGCGTCGCCTTAGCATCAAACTTCCGTTGTCATGACGCCAGTCTGAACTTCAGTTTCGAGGCACCGATGTCTGTATAAAACAAAACCGGATCCCTTCAATCCAACCCGCAGACGAGGCCTCAGCCTGCCTGATGGGCACTCTGGTCAGTCTCAGCCGGCCAGCTCAGAAATCTGGCGGTCGGGGCCGACACGCCGTGGCGTTCTTTGCCAGCCTGTACGCAGTGTTTGCCAGACACCACGCCAGTGTGCTTGGCGACGATATTCGGCAGATGCTCATCAGCATGATCAATGCCAACCTGGCTTTTGCAGAGCATCTGTTGGACTTTCTGGACAGCGTCACTCAGGACTTTCCTGACTCGGATTTGCCCTATCAGGTGAGCGGCAGTCTACACTGGCTTTTCTGTCACTCTGCTTCATTGAAGCTGCATTCCTTTGTCACTCAAGTTGCCTTATTCAGTTATTCTGTCACTTTCGGCTTCATCAAATTCTGTCACTCTCGGCTTCATCAAATTCTGTCACTCTCGGCTTCATCATATTCTGTCATTTTCGGCTTCATAAAATTCTGTCACTCTCAGCTTCATCAAATTCTGTCACTCTCAGCTTCATCAAATTCTGTCACTCTCAGCTTCATCAAATTCTGTCATTTTCGGCTTCATCAAATTCTGTCATTTTCGGCTTCATCAAATTCTGTCACTCTGCTTCATTGAAACTGCATTCCTCTGTCACTCAAGTTGCCTTATTCAGTTATTCTGTCACTTTCGGCTTCATAAAATTCTGTCACTCTCAGCTTCATCAAATTTTGTCACTCTCAGCTTCAAAAAACCTGTCACTCTCTCGGCTTTCTCAAATTCTGTCACTCTCAGCTTCATCTAATTCTGTCACTCTCAGCCCCATCAAATTCTGTCACTCTCGGCTTTCCCAAATTCTGTCACTCTCAGCTTCATCAAATTCTGTCACTCTCTCGGCTTTCTCGAATTCTGTCACTCTCAGCTTCATCAAATTCTGTCACTCTCAGCTTCATCAAATTCTGTCACTCTCAGCTTCATAAAATTCTGTCACTCACGGCTTCATCAAATTCTGTCACTCTCTCGGCTTTCTCGAATTCTGTCACTCTCAGCTTCATCAAATTCTGTCACTCTCAGCTCCATCAAATTCTGTCACTCTCGGCTTTCCCAAATTCTGTCACTCTCAGCTTCATCAAATTCTGTCACTCTCTCGGCTTTCTCGAATTCTGTCACTCTCGGCTTCATCAAATTCTGTCACTCTCAGCTCCATCAAATTCTGTCACTCTCAGCTCCATCAAATTCTGTCACTCTCGGCTTCTCCTAATTCTGTCACTCGTTTTAAATCAGTCACTCAGATTCTAAATCTATCAGATGCCCTAACCATCTTAATGAATAATTACTCCATCAATCAATTATCAAGGCCTACTCAGAGCTGTGCGACTGGGTAGCCATCAACAGCGCTGAGAATGCGGCGGACAGGCAGTCCCTGGGCCGCTATATGACCATCCTGAACCGGGCAGCCATGTACAGTCGGATACCGCCTCAGCCAATCGTAGACTGCCTGGCTCAGTTAGCCTCAATCAATTCCGATCAGTACAACTCTCCCCCAGCTACCAGTATTGAAGATTCGAAGCTCTGGCTGTGCGGCCACCTCATTCTGGACGTTAGTCGGTCAGTGTTTCGAACTCATTGGCATCGATTGCAAACTGATGCCGGCTTGTTGGCGAATCTGTGCGGAGTGCTGGCGCACTGGGCTGGGCCTGGCGACTCCGATCTGTACGTTGATATCGATGTGAGATCTCGAGCTCAGCTATACTACTCACTGGCTAGTTATATGCCTGCTCAGAAATTGGCTTCGATTGTGTTCGAGTCCTCCACCGCCGTTGGAGTGGATTCTGCTGCTCAGAAGAACTTTGTAATCACGATCAATCGGGTGCTATGAGTCATCGGACTCGAACTAGTCTGGCGGTTGCTGCGCCCACAGCAAGTCAGGCCATGCCAGAGATGCGACTGCTGGCTGAGCCGCCTGTTGAGCTCAACCTGCTGACTGAGCAGTCTGGCTTGGATTGCGAATTGACAAACAGTGACGCTGAGACTGTGCTCATTGTGCCCGTTAGACTGACGGTGAGGACTTGCTAACTGGTTCTGGGTCATGTATGATCATTCTGGGTCATTTATGGTCATTCTGGGTCATGTATGATCATTCTGGGTCATGTATGATCATTCTGGGTCATGTATGATCATTTTGGGTCATGTATAATCATTCTAGGTCATGTATGATCATTCTGGGTCATGTATGATCATTCTGGGTCATGTATGATCATTCTGGGTCATGTATGATCATTCTGGGTAATGTATAATCATTCTGGGTAATTTATAATCATTCTGGGTCATGCATGATCATTCTGGGTCATGCATGATCATTCTGGGTCATGTATGATCATTCTGGGTCATGTATGATCATTCTGGGTCATGTATGATCATTCTTGGTCATGTATGATCATTCTGGGTCATTTATGATCATTCTGGGTCATGTATGATCATTCTGGGTCATGCATGATCATTCTGGGTCATGCATGATCATTCTGGGTCATGTATGATCATTCTGGGTCATGTATGATCATTCTGGGTCATTAATGATCATTCTGGGTCATTTATGATCATTCTGGGTCATTTATGATCATTCTGCGTCATGTATGATCATTCTGGGTCATGTATGATCATTCTGGGTCATTAATGATCATTCTGGGTCATTTATGATCATTCTGGGTCATGTATGATCATTCTGGGTCATGTATGATCATTTTGGGTCATTAATGATCATTCTGGGTCATTTATGATCATTCTGGGTCATGTATGATAATTCTGGGTCATGCATGATCATTCTGGGTCATTTATGATTATTCTGGGTCATGTATGATCATTCTGGGTCATTTATGATCATTCTGGGTAATGTATAATCATTCTGGGTCATGCATGATCATTCTGGGTCATGTATGATCATTCTGGGTCATGTATGATCATTCTGGGTCATGTATGATCATTCTGGGTCATGTATGATCATTTTGGGTCATTAATGATCATTCTGGGTCATTTATGATCATTCTGGGTCATTTATGATCATTCTGGGTCATGTATGATCATTCTGGGTAATGTATAATCATTCTGGGTCATGCATGATCATTCTGGGTCATGTATGATCATTCTGGGTCATGTATGATCATTCTGGGTCATTAATGATCATTCTGGGTCATGTATGATCATTCTGGGTCATTTATTATCATTCTGGGTCATGTATGATCATTCTGGGTCATGTATGATCATTCTGGGTCATGTATGATCATTCTGGGTCATTTATGGTCATTCTGGGTGATGTATGATCAATCTGGGTGATGTATGATCATTCTAGGTCATTTATGATTATTCTGGGTCATGTATGATCATTCTGGGTCATGTATGATCATTCTGGGTAATGTATAATCATTCTGGGTCATGCATGATCATTCTGGGTCATTTATGATCATTCTGGGTCATGTATGATCATTCTGGGTCATGTATGATCATTCTGAGTCATGTATGATACAGGTCATTATTGGTCATTCGAGGCTATTTATAGTCATTCTAACTCATCGTTTGCCTCTAACCGTCCCCGCCTCAGTGCCGTCGGACCTCCGAGCTGCTCAACGAATCCGACCTGCTGGCCGTGGACCTGACATTCAGCACTCATCCTGACACCGCCGACCTGTCGGACTCGACGCCAGCAGGCTTGGAAGCTGCTAGCGAGGACGATCTGGCCGGGGAAGCCAGCCGCATAGCAACCGTAGACACTGTCCATCTGCCACGGCTCCGACTGCCCACTCCGTCGGATCAGTCAGCCTCGGAAAGCCTCGTTGAGGTGAACATCGGCCTGCGCGTTGCCTGTCATCGGCCGCTGCCGTTTCTTCTGGCCATCCGTCTCGACTGCACATCCGGGATGGAGTGCCGCCCGCTGACTGCTCAGCTGAGCTCGATCCGGCTGGGCTTAGCCGATCTACTTCGCCCGTTGCTAAGGACGCCGGTTGAGTCGGGCGTGCTTAATAACGGTTGCTGGTGCTCGCTGGACTTGCCCGGCGCTTCGTTCATCCGGTGCCCGCCTGGTTCCGCTGTGTCCGCTGGTCGGCTGGAACGGTTCCGGCTGTCGGTGGCTAACCAGCCGGCTAATTCTCAGGCTAATGAATTGGCTAATGCTACGGCTAATGAATTGGCTAATGCTACGGCTAATGAATTGGCTAATGCTACGGCTAATGAATTGGCTAATGCTACGGCTAATGAATTGGCTAATGCTACGGCTAATGAATTGGCTAATGCTACGGCTAATGAATTGGCTAATGCTACGGCTAATGAATTGGCTAATGCTACGGCTAATGAATTGGCTAATGCTACGGCTAATGAATTGGCTAATGCTACGGCTAATGAATGCTGGCACTACGGATTTGAAATGGCCCCAAATTGCCAGCTACGCTTGTCAATAAAATCTCTACCAACATTGGATTTGCTGACTTTTCGCGTCATCGAAGCAAACGGCGAATCCTCGTCTTTGTCGCGAGACGCCTGGCAGCTGCTGGTTCGGTTCGACCGCTATTTGAAGTCTTTGTTTGGGGCTGCAGAGGAGGCCGTAGTGAAATTTTGATTATTTCATTTATTAAGATTTTTCAAAAAAATTATTCATTTACGATTGCAATTTACTTGTGAATTCTGCTTCTTACTTACAGTAGTGCCAATTACTAGTTTAGGAATCTAATCTTTTTTACGAGTATCTTGTACCAATAGATAAATTCTCAATAGCAGTATTATATGCTGCTTTTTGTATCTCAATATTAATCAATGGTGCCATTGTGAATCGTATTTTGCTATGCGACTATTGTAAAAATGTAAAATTATATAAATACAGATTTGATTGATTTTTTATCGATATAAACTCCTAATTATGTCATTAATTATTCAGTTGGCATTCTTTCCAACAAAGTTACTTTTTTTCGTTTCGGTAAAAAAATCGAAAAGGAGGGGAGGGAGCGGAAAGAACACAGGAGAGAGGGGAAAGGAAAGGAGGGGTAGGGAGCGGAAAGAACACAGGAGAGAGGGGAAAGGAAAGGAGGGGTAGGGAGCGGAAGGAACAGAGGGGAGAGAGCGGAAGGAATAGAGGGGTAGGGAGCGGAAGGAATAGAGGGGGAGGGAGCAGAAAAAATAGAGGGGGAGGAAGCAGAAGGAATAGAGGGGGAGGGAGCGGAAGGAACAGAGGGGAGGGAGCGGAAGGAATAGAGGGGGAGGGAGCGGAAGGAACAGAGGGGAGAGAGCGGAAGGAACGGAGGGGAGGGAGCGGAAGGAACAGAGGGGAGGGAGCGGAAGGAACAGAGGGAAGGGAGCGGAAGGAACAGAGGGAGGGAGCGGAAAGAACAGAGAGAGAGGGAGCGGAAGGAACAGAGGGAGGGAGCGGAAGGAATAGAGGGGAGGGAGCGGAAGGAACAGAGAGAGAGGGAGCGGAAGGAACAGAGGGGAGGGAGCGGAAGGAATAGAGGGAGAGAGAGAGCGGAAGAAATAGAGGGGAGGGAGCGGAAGGAACAGAGGGGAGGGAGCGGAAGGAACAGAGGGGAGGGAGCGGAAGGAACGGAGGGGAGGGAGCGGAAGGAACGGAGGGGAGGGAGCGGAAGGAACAGAGGGGAGGGAGCGGAAGGAACGGAGGGGAGGGAGCGGAAGGAACGGAGGGGAGGGAGCGGAAGGAACAGAGGGGAGGGAGCGGAAGGAACAGAGGGGAGGGAGCGGAAGGAACAGAGGGGAGGGAGCGGAAGGAACAGAGAGAGAGGGAGCGGAAGGAACAGAGGGGAGGGAGCGGAAGGAACAGAGAGAGAGGGAGCGGAAGGAACAGAGGGGAGGGAGCGGAAGGAACAGAGGGAGAGGGAGCGGAAGGAACAGAGGGGAGGGAGCGGAAGGAATAGAGGGGGAGAGAGCGGAAGGACCGGAGGGGAGAGACCGGAAGGAACGGAGGGGAGGGAGTGGAAGGAACAGAGGGGAGGGAGCGGAAGGAACAGAGGGTAGGGAGCGGAAGGAACAGAGGGTAGGGAGCGGAAGGAACAGAGGGGAGGGAGTGGAAGGAACAGAGGGGAGGGAGCGGAAGGAACAGAGGGGAGGGAGCGGAAGGAACAGAGGGGAGGGAGCGGAAGGAACAGAGGGGAGGGAGCGGAAGGAACAGAGGGAGGGAGCGGAAGGAACAGAGGGGAGGGAGCGGAAGGAACAGAGGGGAGGGAGCGGAAGGAACAGAGGGGAGGGAGCGGAAGGAACAGAGGGAGGGTGGAACCGGTGGTCCTGAAACAGCTCAGCATGGTTTCGCAGTCCCGTGTGTTTCTCAGGTACAATCCAGTAATTAGGCGGTCAACTTCAAGTGGTCTAATAAAGTTAGCGGCTTATAAATCCGGCGTGTCATTAAGCGATAAAAATCCCTTTAGTGGGTGGGGGGCTTTTATTTTTTACATGATCGCACTGGGCACTAATAATATTGTGCCGATGCTGTGAGCAAGCAATATACTGCATTTTATACTGCTCAGTTGTGGTCAACCAGTTCCTGCAGTGTGCGAAAATGCATGTGTATAATAATATATTTGATGGAGGCGGCTGTAAGCTCAGTCACTCGCTCTCTTCTCTCTCCTCTCCTCGCTTCTTCAAGTGGCGGCGCGGCGCCCTTGGCGACACGCTTATTATGGATTTTATTACCACCCTGGGGCCCCCTGGCCCAACCCCTCCTTCTCTCTGCTTCATGCGGCTTTACCACTCACTGTTTTAAAACTGCTGCTGTTTTGTTAGGACACCCTAAATAGTCTGATGGCTGTGCTGACTGCCGGTGTGTCATACTTCCACTCCCTACCTACTTTTCTAGACTAGATTGTTCATCGACAAGAGCAGGGAAAGTTTGATCTTGTGGGCGTCAAAAATTTTTATGGGGATTTGATAAAATTGTAAACTTCAAACTGGGAATCTCGGGTTCCAGATTGCCAATATGCAAGTGTTTTAGGCATTTTAGCTTCCTAATTAAATAGGCATTTATAGTGCCAATTATAGACGCTTCGCACGTGAGGGGACATTCTGGTGACATCAGTGGACATTTTCCTATTAGTAGCCCTCGAAATGGACATTGTATCGCCGTGAATGGACATTGTATCGCCATAAATGGACATTTTATCGCCATGAATGGACATTGTATCGCCATGAATGGACATTGTATCGCTATAAATTATAGTCATTGTATCGCCATGAATGGACATTGTATCGCCATGAATGGACATTGTATCGCCGTGAATGGACATTGTATCGCCATAAATGGACATTTTATCGCCATGAATGGACATTGTATCGCCATGAATGGACATTGTATCGCTATAAATTATAGTCATTGTATCGCCATGAATGGACATTGTATCGCCATGAATGGACATTGTATCGCTATAAATTATAGACATTGTATCGCCATGAATGGACAATATTCATAGACAATATATGTACAATGTTCATTTATTACACGGTGTTATCGAGCAGCGCAAAAGCAAAGTCAGTACAGTAAAAGAGGCTGTTGGTAACCATCCAACGGCGAAAAATGCAACTTAAAAAAAGAAATAATTATAACTTTTAAGCCACGTCGCCAGCTTACCTACGTAGTTTAAAAAATCTGTTAAAAGATTTAAAAAGAAACAGTTGTTTAACTGCAGTGCGAGCGAAGTTAGTTAAAAAAGGGTTTTCTTCCCACGGGTTGCTGCATGATTTCATAACACTGCAGGACCACCGCCTACTCTCGCTAGACTCTTTACATTATTACGTTGCTGAACTAAATTCTCAATTAAGTTACACTCGCAATTTAAGGGTAATATGCCGGGGCCAATCTCTATCATGGCTGCGGTATCTGGATCTGTTTTCATTTCGGAATTTACTTATTTAGAGTTCAATACTCGTCATTGTTTGATTTCTTTTGTCGCTGGTTTCCTCTCCTCTTTCCCCCTCTTACCCTCTTTCTCTTATCCTTCACCTCCCTCTCTTTACCCTCCTTTCATTCTTTCTATAATCCTTCCCTCCCTTTCGTTACCCTCCTTCCCCTCCCTTTCTTTACCCTCCTTTCATTCTTTCTATAATCCTTCCCTCCCTTTCGTTACCCTCCTTCCCCTCCCTTTCTTTACCCTCCTTCCCCTCTCTCTCTTTACCCTCCTTCCCCTCCCTCTCTTTACGCTCCTTTCATTCTTTCTATAATCCTTCCCTCCCTTTCGTTACCCTCCTTCCCCTCCCTTTCTTTACCCTCCTTTCATTCTTTCTATAATACTTCCCCCCCTTTCGTTACCCTCCTTCCCCTCCCTTTCTTTACCCTCCTTCCCCTCTCTCTCTTTACCCTCCTTCCCCTCCCTCTCTTTACGCTCCTTTCATTCTTTCTATAATCCTTCCCTCCCTTTCGTTACCCTCCTTCCCCTCCCTTTCTTTACCCTCCTTTCATTCTTTCTATAATACTTCCCTCCCTTTCGTTACCCTCCTTCCCCTCCCTTTCGTTACCCTCCTTCCCCTCCCTTTCTTTACCCTCCTTCCCCTCCCTCTCTTTACCCTCCTTCCCCTCCCTTTCTTTACCCTCCTTCCCCTCCCTTTCTTTACCCTTTCGCATCGGAAGGCATCGCCTCGATTTAACTGTCTGTGCGCTCTGAGTTCCACCTCCGTCAAAAAAACATATTTACGAGTATTATAACGCCTTTAGCCAACACGTTATGGTCTGCATATTTAAAGTGGAAATCTTAATCAGCGTCAAGAATTTTATGAGTTACTCGATATTTCGGTTCAAAATGATTCGAAACTACCCATGCAATGTGTTGCGTTTGACCCTAAAAATTTAAGGGAAGCTCCAGAGGTGTGAAGAAAACTGGGTGTAACAACCAGCTACCGAGAGTGGACGCCAGCTACAGAGAGGGGCGCCACTGCCAGCTACAGAGAGAGGCGCTACTGCCAGCTACAGAGAGTGGGCGCCAGCTACAGAGAGGGGGCGCTGCAGCTACAGAGAGTGGGCGCCAGCTACAGAGAGGGGGCGCTGCAGCTACAGAGAGGGGCGCTACTGCCAGCTACAGAGAGGGGCGCCACTGCCAGCTACAGAGAGGGGCGCTACTGCCAGCTACAGAGAGGGGGCGCTGCAGCTACAGAGAGTGGGCGCCAGCTACAGAGGGGGGCGCCAGCTACAGAGAGTGGGCGCCAGCTACAGAGAGGGGCGCTGCAGCTACAGAGGGGCGCCAGCTACAGAGAGGGGCGCCAGCTACAGAGTGGGCACCATGAAGCTACAGAGGATGCGCCAGCTACAGAGAGTGGGCGCCAGCTACAGAGAGTGGGCGCCAGCTACAGAGGGGCGCCAGCTACAGAGAGTGGGCGCCAGCTACAGAGAGGGGCGCCACTGCCAGCTACAGAGGGGGGCGCTACTGCCAGCTACAGAGAGGGGGCGCTGCAGCTACAGAGAGTGGGCGCCAGCTACAGAGAGGGGGCGCTGCAGCTACAGAGAGGGGCGCTACTGCCAGCTACAGAGAGGGGCGCCACTGCCAGCTACAGAGAGGGGCGCTACTGCCAGCTACAGAGAGGGGGCGCTGCAGCTACAGAGAGTGGGCGCCAGCTACAGAGGGGGGCGCCAGCTACAGAGAGTGGGCGCCAGCTACAGAGAGGGGGCGCTGCAGCTACAGAGGGGCGCCAGCTACAGAGAGGGGCGCCAGCTACAGAGTGGGCACCATGAAGCTACAGAGGATGCGCCAGCTACAGAGAGTGGGCGCCAGCTACAGAGAGTGGGCGCCAGCTACAGAGGGGCGCCAGCTACAGAGAGTGGGCGCCAGCTACAGAGAGGGGCGCCACTGCCAGCTACAGAGGGGGGCGCTACTGCCAGCTACAGAGAGGGGGCGCTGCAGCTACAGAGAGTGGGCGCCAGCTACAGAGGGGGGCGCCAGCTACAGAGAGTGGGCGCCAGCTACAGAGAGGGGGCGCTGCAGCTACAGAGGGGCGCCAGCTACAGAGAGGGGCGCCAGCTACAGAGTGGGCACCATGAAGCTACAGAGGATGCGCCAGCTACAGAGAGTGGGCGCCAGCTACAGAGAGTGGGCGCCAGCTACAGAGGGGCGCCAGCTACAGAGAGTGGGCGCCAGCTACAGAGAGTGGGCGCCAGCTATAGAAAGGGGACGCCAGCTACAGAGAGTGGGCGCCAGCTACAGAGAGTGGGCGCCAGCTATAGAGAGGGGACGCCAGCTACAGAGAGTGGGCGCCAGCTACAGAGAGTGGGCGCCAGCTACAGAGAGGGGACGCCAGCTACAGAGAGTGGGCGCCAGCTACAGAGAGTGGGCGCCAGCTACAGAGAGGGGACGCCAGCTACAGAGGGGCGCCAGCTACAGAGGGGGCGCCAGCTACAGAGAGTGGGCGCCAGCTACAGAACGGCGCCAGTGAAGTTATTTTCTACAGCATTGAAATTTTCATTCAAGATTAGAAAATTCATGATAGTCATTGTCAGAGCAGATGAGCCACGGTCACTACACCAGCACATGGGCGCCAACCTCTAAACGACCTCATGCCTGCTACCTAAACAGCGCTCATGCTTACCTGCCAACCAAAAGCCATAACTCTATAAAAGCACGCCAAATAGCATAATTTCATTTTTATCTCACCCCAGAGACCTGCAGCTATTCTCGTAAACCGAACCCTGGGACCCTGGGCATGGTGTGGGAAACTTGTGGTGTCCCTCCGGAGCGCTAACCCTCCCCCCCCCACACCGCCACGTTGCCCTGTTCCATAGCTTAATTGGTTTGCCAGCATCGTTTTTCAAGCGCAAAACGTGACCCCCGGCCATGCGCCTGCCGCGCTATGGATATTTTTACAATCGGAACGATTGGACAGATGGAAAGGGATTTTTTGAAATGCTAGTGTGCCTCCAAGATACAGGAGACGCTATCAAGACGCCCTTATAGTTGGCGCCTCTAAAGTTGGCGTCCCTCTAGTTGGCGCCCCTATAGTTTGGCGCTTCCCTTTAGTTGGCGCCTCTAAAAGTTGGCGCCCCTCTAGTTGGCGCCTCTAAAAGTTGGCGCCCCTCTAGTTGGCGCCTCTAAAAGTTGGCGCCCCTATAGTTGGCGCCTCTAAAGTTGGCGCCGAGATAGTTGGCGCCTCTAAAGTTGGCGTCCCTCTAGTTGGCGCCTCTAAAAGTTGGCGCCTTCAAAGTTGGCATCCCTCTAGTTGGCGCCTCTAAAAGTTGGGGCCCCTCTAGTTGGCGCCCCTATAGTTTGGCGCCTCTAAAGTTGGCGCCCCTATAGTTGGCGCCCCTATAGTTGGCGCACCTATAGTTGGCGCCCCTAGAGTTGGCGCCCCTATAGCTGGCGCCTCTAAAAGTTGGCGCCCCTATAGTTGGCGCCCCTATAGTTGGCGCCCCTAGAGTTAGCGCTCCTATAGTTGGCGCCTCTAAAAGTTGGCGCCCCTATAGTTGGCGCCCCTATAGTTTTGCGCCCCTATAGTTTGGCGCCTCGAAAGTTGGCACCGAGATAATTGGCGCCCCTATAGTTGGCGCCTCTGTAGTTGGCGCCCCCATATTTTTTCGCCCCTAGAATTGGGGAGATGTTTCAACAGCCGTGCTGAATGTTGAAACATTAATAGCGGAGAGTACCAAAATACCAGCTGGTACAGAGGCCTTTCTGCGTGTCATAACGACCCACCGCCGACAGTCTGCCGACAACTGCCATCCCATGCATTTTTAATTGTTTTCTTAATTTCGATAGAAAGCTTCTTGCAGTTCTTGACGACAAAATGTTTCAGATTTCTGCGCCGAGATCAGAGAAGGACCCATTTCGTCAGAAAATCTCCAAGAAGATTCTGCGGTGGGGTTTACAGTCGGCGACAGATGACTTTCTCAGCAACAAAAAATTAAGAAGCTTAAATTAATGACCCAAATTTTGGACCGCTTAGCGCCCTGTGTTTTAATGAGCAATTTTTTTAATGCCGACTTTTGAACACCTGACACCTCAGCTGCAGTGCAACCTCGGCGCTTTCCTGTTTGATGTTAAATAAAATCTTCAGGATTCACTTTGTTTTGTGTAGGCCATCAGGGTCATTGTTGATGCGATTTTCAGACTTGTAGATTTGAGATTTGGAAAATCACTCAGTGAGATTTAGAGAATCACTCAGTGAGATCTGAGAAAAATCACTCAGTGAGATTTAGAGAATCACTCAGTGAGATCTGAGGAAAATCTCTCAGTGAGATTTGGAAAATCACTCAGTGAGATTTGGAAAATCACTCAGTGAGATTTAGAGAATCACTCAGTGAGATTTAGAGAATCACTCAGTGAGATCTGAGGAAAATCTCTCAGTGAGATTTAGAGAATCACTCAGTGAGATCTGAGGAAAATCTCTCAGTGAGATTTGGAAAATCACTCAGTGAGATTTAGAGAATCACTCAGTGAGATCTGAGGAAAATCACTCAGTGAGATTTAGAGAATCACTCAGTGAGATCTGAGGAAAATATCTCAGTGAGATTTGGAAAATCACTCAGTGAGATTTAGAGAATCACTCAGTGAGATCTGAGGAAAATCTCTCAGTGAGATTTAGAGAATCACACAGTGAGATCTGAGGAAAATCTCTCAGTGAGATTTAGAGAATCACTCAGTGAGATCTGAGGAAAATCTCTCGGTGAGATTTGGAAAATCACTCAGTGAGATTTAGAGAATCACTCAGTGAGATCTGAGGAAAATCTCTCAGTGAGATTTAGAGAATCACTCAGTGAGATCTGAGGAAAATCTCTCAGTGAGATTTAGAGAATCACTCAGTGAGATCTGAGGAAAATCTCTCAGTGAGATTTAGAGAATCACTCAGTGAGATCTGAGGAAAATCTCTCGGTGAGATTTGGAAAATCACTCAGTGAGATTTAGAGAATCACTCAGTGAGATCTGAGGAAAATATCTCAGTGAGATTTGGAAAATCACTCAGTGAGATTTAGAGAATCACTCAGTGAGATTAGGAGAATCACTCAATGAGATTATGGAGAATCACTCAATGAGATTATGGAGAATCCCTCGGTGAGATTTGGAAAATCACTTAATGAGATTAGGAGAATCACTCAGTGAGATTTGGAGAATTTCTCAGTGAGATTTAAGCTAAAATAATGCAGAGTTGCACGCGTTGGTTATAGAAATGATTTCTCATAATCTCAAGAATGTGTGTGCTTGAATGAATTACTCGCAAATGCATAAACCAAAAAATGATTTCCCAAAAGCCTTCAGAGATGAACAGGAATTAGAGAGCATATCTGAAGAGCACAATATAACAAAAAGCAAACTTCATTTAGCAGACTGTCTTCATATCGATATAGACAGCACAATCAGCTAAATTGATATTTTTATGCGCCACTGAGGCAGCTGGGCTGCCTCGTAAAACCCATATGGGAAGCCTCCCCATTCCCACTAATGGGATTGAAATTTGTTAAAATATCCCTGTTCGCGGGGAAATAAATCGTATATACTGTATGTATTATTCACATTTAGGTGCGAACAAGATCGAGCCTCATGTAGAATAATCAACCATGCCAGGGTTTTTATAACCATGCAGACGTCCAGCAGTCGGCGAAAGTTTCGAAAATTACATATTTCTCGACCTGTTTTATTATATAGACTGTATATTGATACCGTATAATATCTCACAGTTGGATCTCGGAACCTTGGCATATCCCCATGGCGACAGGAGATTGGCGACCTATAGAGGGCGCGAGAAATCCACCTACTAACTAAAAGCAGTTCAAGTTTAAACTGCGCCCAAGCGACCCACTGTCGCCGCTCAACGGAGCGCCTCCGCAACGCCCTCGTAAAACTTTCTGTAATAAAATTATCCCGAAATTTCGTATAAGGGCCTCTGGCTGGCCGGGCTTGACGCAATAAAAATGTTTGTTATGCCCTGACAGCCTCGGCCCAGTCAAGTATCGCCTCCATCATCAAATGCTCAGTTTGCCTATAAGGCGCCACTCCAACCTCACACTGGTCCGGCTAAGCCTATGGCCAACGCCCGACCAACCCCAGAGCCGCAAAATTTCAACCAATAGCGGCCAATTTCAGCTCCTTTTCTCACAGAGAGAGGCTTCAATTCTCTCATTCTCTGCCAGGAGAAAGAAACCTTATTCGTAACTTTCTCCGAGCCGGAAACTCTGCCATCACAGCCCAGGTCAAATTTGACAAACAAAAATTTCAACGCGATAAACATCAACATGCGTCTGACGCAACTGGCACCGTCGGTTCTCGTCTGCATCGCTTTTATGTCGGCCGCGATGCAGGCCCTGTGGAATGACGATGACGGCTCCGATTCGTACCTGAAGGACTCCCGATGGTGGTAGGTGCTGGGTGCCACAGCTTTTTTAAGCTGGATAATTAGCGGCTTTCGGTGGGATTTCTGAGCGATAAACCACACTAAGACCGCCGCATTTAAGGCGCCACACTGAGGGCGCCACATTTAAGAAGCCACACTGGGGGCGCCACATGTAAGAAGCCACACTGATGCCGCCGCATTTTAGAAGCCACACTACTGGGGGCGCCACATTTAAGGCGCCACATTTAAGGCACTAAACTGAGGGCGCCACATTTAAGAAGCCACACTGGGGCGCCACATTTAAGGCACTACATTGAGGGCGCCGCATTCAAGGCGCTGCACTGAGGGCGCCACATTTAAGAAGCCACACTGGGGGCGCCACATTTAAGGCACCATACGAGGCCACCGCATTTAAGAAGCCACACTGGGGGCGCCACATTTAAGAAGCCACACTGAGGGCGCCACATTTAAAAAGCCACACTGGGGGCGCTACATTTAAGGCACTACATTGAGGGCGCCGCATTCAAGGCGCCGCACTGAGGGCGCCACATTTTGTAGTATAAATATATAGTATATATATACCGTTTTACTTCACGTAAACTTAACAAAACATTATAGAAAACCGATTAGAAAGTCAGCAAATACCAATTAGGTGACGAAGGAATTTGTTATGGCAGCAAAAGGCACAGCAAGGAATTTACCATGATTTACGCTATAACTGCAAAGCCAATGGTGCTATTAGAGTAGTAGGAAGGGTGATCCTAAGTGATCCTTAATAAAATATGAATTACTATTCATATATGTATTTTTATATGTATAGATATATATTTCATTTAAGACAATAATTATTACAAAAATGTTTCAATGTTTAATTCACTTATTATCAAACAAATTGATATAATATATATTGTCACTTTATATGATTCTCCGATCAGTTTTTTATACTGAAAAAGGTGATAAAATAATTCTTCTATTAATATTCATTATTTATTCACCTTTTTTGTAGAACACAAGCTTCTTGGAGAGTCATTAATGAAATGAATACCTCTCAAGGACGTTCCTACGACTTAAAAAATACGTATTGAAGACGTCTAATTTTATATTTGATACCTAATTTTGTTACACGGGATTGTCTCGATATGATGTGATGTCGTTAACGCATAGTTTATTTAAAGATTCAATTTTTTCAGATTATCTACAAATTTAAAATTGGTTCTCGTTGCTTTAATTAATTACTTAACAATTTATATGAGCTTACCTGGTATTATGGGTTGAAGGTTTAACAGTAATTATTTTTTCGCACCAATTTAAACTTGCGTTGACAGTGTATAGAGTTCTAGTCGCTGGTCGGAAGGGTCGTGTGTATAAACTTATATTTTAAGTGTAATAATAAATTTAAAAAAAGAATATTCAAATAGTAATTATACGCTCCTAAAAATTAATATCACCTTTCGTAATTGTTACTCCTGATTCTGTATTTGGGTCTCCTTGGCCGCATAGCTGGCAAGCCATACGAAATTACAGGCTGACTTATATATTAGCCTCGAGCAAAATTTTGCATTTATCCCTTGGCACAGCATCCGGGGAGAACGATAGCTTGTAGTCTGTAGGATTTCTGATTGATAGCTTCAGTATATTCTAATACATATTGGAGACGATCGCAAATGCAGAATGGTCTGCTAGCCGCGATGCGTCAATCTTTTTGATTTGAATGACAGGACAGAACAGCCTCAAGCTAAAACTGCTGTAAGGTTTGCAGGATTTTTTATAAGGTTTATACATGTAGTTTAATACACTGGCTGTAGTTTTTTTGTCCCCGCGTGTGGGTCGCGACCTTTCACTACAGAGATGAAAAAACACAATTTAAATTACCTTCAATTGACAGCTGCCTTCCCGACTGTCCTGATGACCAATCGTCAAATCGTATTATTGTGAAAATGTTCCCCTTGAATTTTTTTACTACAGCCTTAGTTGACAAACAAGATAGATAGATAAATAGATAGATAGATAGATAGATAGATAGACAGATAGATAGATAGATAGATAGATAGATAGATAGATAGATAGATAGATAGACAGATAGACAGATAGACAGATAGATAGATAGATAGATAGATAGATAGATAGATAGATAGATAGATAGATAGATAGATAGATAGATAGATAGATAGATAGATAGATAGATAGATAGATAGATAGATAGATAGATAGATAGATAGATAGATAGATAGATAGATAGATAGATAGATAGATGGATAGATAGATAGATAGATGGATAGATAGATAGATAGATAGATAGATAGATAGATAGATAGATAGATAGATATCCTCGATGTCACTGCCCTCACAAACCGCTCACACGGCAGGAGCTTACATCGGCTCGCCTATCGCGACCGCGATTGGAACGTTCGCGAAGCTCAATACCACTTCAGCCGGCGTCAATGGTCGCAGTTTTCTCCTAAAAAGTGCAGCTTCGACCCGGAACTGATCCGGGCAGCTCTGCAGGGCGTCAACATGGCCCTGCGCGAATGCGAGAGACAGATGGCGACCGAACGCTGGAACTGTTCCCGCATTGCCGCCAATTATCAATATGGGCAGCCGAATATTTTTGGTAGACTGCTTTGGAGAGGTAAATTTTTATTTTCTTTAAAAATGTGCTCCTCGTCTACTTAAAGTAGATTAGTTACGTGGTTAATCGCGTTAAAGTTTGAGATATGATAAATTGGTCTATAGTGGATTATTGACTACGGTGTCTGATCAAGGAATTTAATGGGATCGCAGTCATGTAAATCAAAAGCATCGAAATTGGATCACACTCTCTGAAACTAGATCGTGAGCACCAGATTTAGATCACAAGCATCAAAGTGGAATAATTGACATATAATTGGGATCACTAACATTAAATTGGGATCACTAACATCAAATTGGGATCACTAACATCAAATTGGGATCACTAACATCAAATTGAGATCACTAACATCAAATTGGGATCACTAACATCAAATTGGGATCACTAACATCAAATTGGGATCACTAACATCAAATTGGGATCACTAACATCAAATTGGGATCACTAACATCAAATTGGGATCACTAACATCAAATTGGGATCACTAACATCAAATTGGGATCACTAACATCAAATTGGGATCACTAACATCAAATTGGGATCACTAACATCAAATTGGGATCACTAACATCAAATTGGGATCACTAACATCCAATTGGGATCACTAACATCAAATTGGGATCACTAACATCCAATTGGGATCACTAACATCCAATTGGGATCACTAACATCAAATTGGGATCACTAACATCCAATTGGGTTTAATAACATCAAATTGGGATCACTAAAATCAAATTGGGATTACTAAAATCAAATTGGGCTCATAAATCTCTAAATAAGTATAAAAACGGGATCATAAGATCGAATTAAATTGGGATAATGAGCATCAAATTGGGATGATTAGCATCAAAATGTATGGGTCACGAGTATCAGATTGGGATAGAATGAAATTGGGATTATAAGCACCAAAGTGGGATTATTAGCATCAAAATGGAATCATTAGAATCAAAATGGGATGGGATCATTAGCATCAAATTGGGATAATGGGCGTCAAATCACCATCATTAGCATCAAAATGTGATCACAAGTGTGGAAATGGGATAATTAGCATCGAAATAAGATCATAAGCACCAGATTAGGATCATAAGCACCAGATTAGGATCATAAGCACCAGATTAGGATCATAAGCACCAGATTAGCGTCATAAGCACTAGATTAGGATCATAAGCACCAGATTAGCGTCATAAGCACCAAAATGGGATCATAAGCACCAGATTAGCGTCATAAGCACCAGATTAGCGTCATAAGCACCAGATTAAGATCATAAGCACCAGATTAGCGTCATAAGCACCAAAATGGGATCATAAGCACCAGATTAAGATCATAAGCACCAGATTAGGATCATAAGCATCAAATTGGGATTATAAGCACCAAATTGGGATCATAAGCACCAAATTGGGATCATAGCATCAAATTGGGATCATAAGCATCAAATTGGGATCATAAGCACCAAATTGGGATCACAAGTATCGAAGTGGGATCATGATCATCAAAACAACTCAACCTCGAATCGGCAGGCATCCCGGAGACGGCCTTCACTCTCGCAATAATATCAGCGGGTGTCACAGCCTCCATCGCAGCCGAGTGCAAGCGCTCCCTGACCTGCTGTCCCTGTCACCTGACTCAGGTAGACAACTCCGGTGCTCCCCAGAACGCCATCACCAGGCCTGGCTGCGACCACAACATCAAATTCGCTAAGGGTTTCGCTAAACGACTGCTGGACAAAACTGAGAAGGGCCGGGACGTGCGGTACATCTCCCTGCTGCACAACTACAATACAGGGCGACGGGTGGGTGCCGGCATGCTTGGCTTGTGGATTTTATCTGTTAGATTTTTTGAGTTATAACAGGTAGATTTGTGCGTTACAACTGTTAGAATTGTGTGTTGTAATAGTTAGATTTGTGCGTTCTTATTTGTTAGATTGTTGTTATAATCGTTAGATTAGTGCGTTCTTATTTGTTAGATTGTTGTTATAACTGTTAGATTTGTGTAATATAACTGTTAGATTTGTGGGTTATAACTATTAGAACTTTTGGGTTATTACTGTTAGATTTGTGGGTTACAACTGTTAGAACTTTTGGGTTATTACTGTTAGATTTGTGGGTTACAACTGTTAGAACTTTTGGGTTATTACTGTTAGATTTGTGGGTTATAACTGTTAGATTTGTGTGTTATAACTGTTAGATTTGTGTATTATAACTTTAGATTTGTGGGTTATAACTATTAGAACTTTTTTGGTTATTACTGTTAGATTTGTGGGTTATTACTGTTAGATTTGTGGGTTATTACTGTTAGATTTGTGTGTTATAACTGTTAGATTTGTGTATTATAACTGTTAGATTTGTGGGTTATAACTATTAGAACTTTTAGGTTATTACTGTTAGATTTGTGGGTTACAACTATTAGAACTTTTGGCTTAAAACTGTTAGATTTTCGGTTTTTAATTGCTAGACTTTTCAGAAAAAATATAATGGCGCCCCGGAAGAAATTATTTTCTATCTAATTTCTGATTTATTAAACACCGCAGGCCGTTGCGAAGACGATGAAGAAGCGCTGCCTCTGCCACGGCACAAGCGGCAGCTGCACCTATCGAACTTGCTGGAAGGAGGTGGCGAGTTTTCAGAAGATCGGCCAACTTCTCAAAATGCAATACACAAAGGCGGTTAAAGTCATGCAAGGTAAATTGCTTTTGTTTTAAATCTGGTCGCAGAAACGGATTTTATTGATTATTAAAGTTTGTAGAGCTCTGCGTCTGGATAAAATTGTCGTAATTTTCACAGTTTAGGGCAGGGATTGGCAAACTTTTTTACAGACAAGATCTGACAAAGGATCCAGCTCATTGGCTGCGGGTTTGATGGGAATGAAAGGAGAGGGAATGGAAGATGAGAGATGAGAGATTGGATGGGATGGGAGAAAAATTAGATTAGGGGAGAGAAGAAAGACCGGCAAGAGGAGAATGGGGAGAGAGGAGACCGGAGAGAGGGAAGAGGGAGGAGAGGGGAGAGGGGAGAGAGGGGAGAGGGTATAGAGGGAGAAGGTAGAGAGGGGAGAGGGGAGAGAGGGGAGAGGGTAGAGAGGGAGAAGGTAGAGAGGGGAGAGGGGAGAGAGGGGAGAGAGTGGAGAGTGGAGAGTGGAGAGAGGGGAGAGTGGGGAGGAGAGAGAGGGGAGAGTGGAGAGAGGGGAGAGGGGAGAGGGGAGAGGGTGGAAAGTGGAGAGAGGGGAGAGGGGAGGGGGAGAGGGTGGAAAGTGGGGAGAGGGGAGAGGGGAGAGAGGGGAGAGGGGAGAGGGTGGAAAGTGGAGAGAGGGGAGAGGGGAGAGGGTGGAAAGTGGAGAGAGGGGAGAGGGGAGAGAGGGAAGGGAGGAGATACGAAAAAGTAGGGGAAAGGGAAAAGAGGGCAGAGAGGACGCATGTGGTCCGCGGGCCGGACTTTGCCGACCCCGGATCTAGTAGGTTCAATACTTCATGAATTTGTGCACTCAAACCCTGCAGGCAGCCCAGTCAAGATATTCAAAACGATTCGCCCCTCCCTGGGCGACTCCGGTCGCAGGCGACGCCGGCGAATCCTTAACTTGGTCAAAGTCGAAGAGCACTCGAACCGCCTGACCCGGCCGAGACGGTCTGACCTCGTGTACTACGAGAATGTCTCCTCAGATTTCTTTTGCGAACGCCAGACCTACTGGAGCGTCCTCGGTACCAGGCAGAGAATCTGCGATGCACACGGCGGCAACTGCAGTCACATCTGCTGCGGCAGGCCGTACAGGACCGAGTACTACAAGCATGTTGACGAGAAATGCAACTGTCGATTCATCTGGTGCTGCGAGGTCAAATGCGAGGTCTGCATCACCGATAAGCATAGAAAAGTCTGTAGTTAATTCTTTATCGTCAGTCGTTATTAAAAACTCAAAAACAGCTTTTACGTTCAAGTGCTTTTTGTTTTGCTTGCTCATCATTACCTCCTCTTGTGTAGTTGTCGTTTGAGTAACTGAGTGAAAGCTAAGGTTTGCCTTGTACAAATAAATCACTCAGACTGTATGTACGCTCGTACTTTTTCTACTTCAAGGTCGGGGCTAGTACATGTAGAGAGATAAAGCCAGTCGGTATGTACATTGGTGGATTCAAGGTCGGGTTAGAGATAAAGGGCCAGTCGGTATGTACATTGGTGAATTCAAGGTCGGGTTAGAGATAAAGGGCCAGTCGGTATGTACATTGGTGAATTCAAGGCCGGGTTAGAGGTAAAGGGCCAGCCTGTATGTACATTGGTGAATTCAAGGCCGAGTTAAAGATAAAGGGCTAGTCGGTATGTACATTGGTGGATTCAAGATCGGGTTGGAGAGAGAGAGCCAGGCAGTATGTACATTGGTGGATTCAAGGTCGGGTTAGAGATAAAGGGCCAGCCGGTATGTACATTGGTGGACTCAAGATCGGGTTGGAGAGAGAGAGCCAGGCAGTATATGTACATTAGCTAATAAGAATATTTTTGCTTTTCTATTTGATTTTCAAACAGCACTCAGAATAAATCAACCCATCCTCAGATCATCCTGCTATGCTCTGGCTCATCTAAAAATCAATGCAAGTTTTGTCCAACTAATTTTGCTAGTTTTGCAGCTGCTTTACTCACATTTTTTCTCTGACTGCTTTGCAAAAGAGAGTCAGTAAAAGTGTCTCGCGCAGTGTCACACAAACAATGCATATCACACAAGCAGATTGTACATATTTGCAGCTAGGCAGTCATTATATTATAAAATAATCACCGGGCGTTTCAATTCCTTTTTCATCACCCAGTTTTTGATCTTCATTAACATTTTTCGATTTTACAGCCTGTATTGAAATCTACCTCATTTTGGTCATTGACGCTCTTCAAGGATAGCTCCTTACTAATTTAAATTTGCGATCGCTTTTAATTTGAAACAGGTTTTAAAGCTTCGCTATCTCTACTACTTATTCAGTAGTTAGCTCGTGCTCGCTTTCTTGTTCTATCGTGAAA
This sequence comes from Macrostomum lignano, assembly GCA_002269645.1. Classification (NCBI taxonomy): domain Eukaryota; kingdom Metazoa; phylum Platyhelminthes; family Macrostomidae; genus Macrostomum; species Macrostomum lignano. Next base: position 155,565 of record NIVC01001182.1, read on the forward strand.
AGTTTGAAAATGGCAATTGTTTTTTCTACTCTCTCCCTTGTACATGTAAACAATGTATCAATATGTTTGCGCGGTATGACTCTCTTTGCCTTTTGCATAACCTATAATTGACTATAATTACTCAAGATATTTGTTAGCCCCGCTGAAAACCTTACTGTCGCACAGGTGTGACACAGCCCGACAATAAAACAATTCTTTTTCGCGAATTGTTTTGAACAAAATCTGCTTTTAAACTGTGGGAATGAAGCTGGCATAAACACTTCAGAATAGCCCAAATTATAGTTCTCTAAGATTCATTTTCTCACATTATTTAACCTCTTGAAACGCTTTTTACGCAACATCTCATACACTCCCGAGTTCAGCTGAGGTCGCATGAGCTTTTGACTCAGACTCAAACAAGAATGCTACCTTGAGTACTGGATACAAGGTGGAATTGTACGAAATATAAATACGACAGACCTCGCACTTGCTCTAAGGCTCTTGTATCTCTCTGTTCCACAATCTCTCTTAAATTTGTAACAGTTTTTAGCTAAACAATTAAAAGCAACAGTATGATTCTGACCGATGTGATGCTTCTTAGCATCAGCTTGATGCTTGTCTCAGCTACAATGCCGGAATTCTGTAAGCAGCACTATCGAAAGATTGATTTTTTCGCATCATTATTCCCCACTATTAGTCAAATAAGTCTATGGTCTTTTGTTGGAACGTTTTCCGGTCAAATAAGTCTATGGTCTTGTATTGGAACGTTTTCCGGTCAAATAAGTCTATGGTCTTGTATTGGAACGTTTTCCGGTCAAATAAGTCTATGGTCTTGTATTGGAACGTTTTCCGGTCAAATAAGTCTATGGTCTTGTATTGGAACGTTTTCCGGTCAAATAAGTCTATGGTCTTGTATTGGAACGTTTTCCGGTCAAATAATTAGTCTATGGTATTTTGTTGGAACGTTTTCCGGTCAAATAAGTCTATGGTCTTGTATTGGAACGTTTTCCGGTCAAATAAGTCTATGGTCTTGTATTGGAACGTTTTCCGGTCAAATAAGTCTATGGTCTTGTATTGGAACGTTTTCCGGTCAAATAAGTCTATGGTCTTGTATTGGAACGTTTTCCGGTCAAATAATTAGTCTATGGTATTTTGTTGGAACGTTTTCCGGTCAAATAAGTCTATGGTCTTGTATTGGAACGTTTTCCGGTCAAATAAGTCTATGGTCTTGTATTGGAACGTTTTCCGGTCAAATAAGTCTATGGTCTTGTATTGGAACGTTTTCCGGTCAAATAAGTCTATGGTCTTGTATTGGAACGTTTTCCGGTCAAATAAGTCTATGGTCTTGTATTGGAACGTTTTCCGGTCAAATAAGTCTATGGTCTTGTATTGGAACGTTTTCCGGTCAAATAATTAGTCTATGGTATTTTGTTGGAACGTTTTCCGGTCAAATAAGTCTATGGTCTTGTATTGGAACGTTTTCCGGTCAAATAAGTCTATGGTCTTGTATTGGAACGTTTTCCGGTCAAATAAGTCTATGGTCTTGTATTGGAACGTTTTCCGGTCAAATAAGTCTATGGTCTTGTATTGGAACGTTTTCCGGTCAAATAAGTCTATGGTCTTGTATTGGAACGTTTTCCGGTCAAATAATTAGTCTATGGTATTTTGTTGGAACGTTTTCCGGTCAAATAAGTCTATGGTCTTGTATTGGAACGTTTTCCGGTCAAATAAGTCTATGGTCTTGTATTGGAACGTTTTCCGGTCAAATAAGTCTATGGTCTTGTATTGGAACGTTTTCCGGTCAAATAAGTCTATGGTCTTGTATTGGAACGTTTTCCGGTCAAATAATTAGTCTATGGTATTTTGTTGGAACGTTTTCCGGTCAAATAAGTCTATGGTCTTGTATTGTAACGTTTTCCGGTCAAATAAGTCTATGGTCTTGTATTGGAACGTTTTCTGGTCAAATAAGTCTATGGTCTTTTGTTGGAACGTTTTCTGGTCAAATAAGCCTATGGTCTTTTGTTGGAACGTTTTCTTGTCAAATAAGTCTATGGTCTTTTGTTGGAACGTTTTCTTGTCAAATAAGTCTATGGTCTTGTATTGGAACGTTTTCCGGTCAAATAATTAGTCTATGGTATTTTGTTGGAACGTTTTCCGGTCAAATAAGTCTATGGTCTTGTATTGGAACGTTTTCCGGTCAAATAAGTCTATGGTCTTGTATTGGAATGTTTTCTGGTCAAATAAGTCTATGGTCTTTTGTTGGAACGTTTTCTGGTCAAATAAGCCTATGGTCTTTTGTTGGAACGTTTTCTTGTCAAATAAGTCTATGGTCTTTTGTTGGAACGTTTTCTTGTCAAATAAGTCTATGGTCTTGTTTTGAAACGTTTTCTGGTCAAATAAGTCTATGGTCTTTTGTTGAAACGTTTTGATTATTCAAGCAGCTTTCTTAGTAGCTTCGTAGCCGTCGGCAAAAGCCATGAGCTCATCTTCTAACCTAATATCGAAGCGAGGGCTTGTGGATGTCTTCGTAGCTAGTGGTTCGATCCGTAAACATCAAATCAATAAGCCTCGCTATATCAACGTCAATAGTGTCAAAATCGTCACTAATATTGTTGATAGTAGATTAAAAATTTGAAGTTTGAAGTTAAAAAATTTGAAATTTAAAGTTTTAAAGTTTAAAAATTTGAAAATTTTATATTTTACTTCGTTCACAAGTGATTTATTGAAACTGGTTAAAATGGTTGTCTGCTTGCTATGATAATCTGAAAGACCGTTCGAAGTTGGGGAAAAATACTACGAGTATGATATACCTTGGACTTTTACGAGCGTATCTCACTTACAGATTCTTAACCTTCCCACATTCAAAATAGATTCTCAAAAATCTCATATTTGGATCTTGAATCTCATCTTTAAATCCTGTCACACTCTCTGTTTCTAAATTTCATTTTCAGATCCCGGATCTCGGTCTCAGATCTTGAATTTCACTCGAAAGCTTTTTCTCTGAGAAATCTCAATGATGAAAAAATCTGAAAGCAACGAAAATTTTACCCACAGCCAATCTGGCCTTCCAATCCTGCAAATGGATTGAAAACAGCCGGCCACTGACAAAAGCTTCTCGTCCCACGGCTGCTGCCGCCAGCCCCTCGAGCATCCCAGGTTCGAGTCGACGACGCTTGACAAAATCCGACGGATCAGAGGGCGTTGACGAAGTCATAAAAGATGACAGCGACTGCTGGAAAGTGTACAGCGGCTATCCGATCGACTGTCCTCGCCGAGACCCATTCCGCTGGTCCTGGCTCGGCCAGTTCAATCGGCCAGTCCGTCTCCAACGTGTGGTGGTCAAGGGCGCCTTGCTGAACTCGTCCGCTAAAAGTGTCGACCGACACCTGCCGCAGGGAATCGTCGTGATTGCCCGGCCTTGGGACGCCGCTCTGCCCAGTCGGCATTGCCGTCTGGACCAGCTGGGCCGATCGCTGGGCATCTTCGACTGTTCCGGCGACAAGACCGGCTCCCTGCTAGTCGGGGTTCGGCGTCCAGACGACGCCTCGGAGACGAAGACGCCGTCGAAAGTGGAGAAAAATTGCGACTACCCTGGACCGGTTTGCGCGATTCGCGTGTTTGACACTGGTACGTTCAAGTGTCGTGCTAGTTGTGAGACGGCACTTTTAACGACAAAGCATTCCTGAATAACTAAATATGCCACTCGCAATTAAAGTTGTGGAAAATGGAGTGCCTGTTTTTTAGAAGTATTCTACATTATTTTGTTTAAATCTGTTGTAGTAGCAGGTCCTTGGGGGTTCGCCGTCGATGGAGCTGTGGCAGCACCAAGGTGCTACAGCTTGCAATGGGGTATCATCGTTTTTGTCAGCCTTTTGAAAGGGGCCTCGCCCCTCCCCTCTCCTTGCCAGCTTGCTATGCCTCAGCTCTTAGTGGATTTATTGTTAAGGATCTTTTATTTTGCAAGAGTGCGCTGGCTCTTTGTCGTAGGGGGGTTGTAGCCTAGTGGTTAGAGCGTCGGAATCACTACTGAAAGGTCTATCCTTAACCCTAACCAAACTCGGAACAATTTGTGTCCTTGAGCTAGACACTTGACTCTGCATTGCTTCAGATCACCCAGCTGTAAAATGACATTAGGTGGGGTAATTGAGGATTTTTGTGGCAACCCCCAGTCCATGGACTGAAAAAGCCGTACGCAGCCTTCAAATGCGCCACGCAATAGCTGTCGGTTGCACATCTGCCCGTTTGGACAGGTGACATTTCATTTCATTATTAGTTAATTCTCATCAATTATTATTATTATCATTATAAATTTTGTCGTAGACACAGCAGATTTATTTTAGTGACGTAGAACTGATAAGTCGTAAATTACATGTACTCTCAGCGTACGCCCCCGTCAAAAGTTCTTTACAGCTTTGTTTGCGTCCCCACTTCTTCCAGACTCTCAGCCGTTGACATTTATCAATTGCCGACAGACTTCGATAGACGGCGCTAAATCGAAAAGTGCATCCTCATCCGCTTGCGAGTCCCTTTCGTCAGATTTCAGTTCCAACGCAGACGTTGCAGCAGCGAATTTCGATTGGCGCGGTCAGTTTGGACGCAACGTCAAAGTTGGCCGGGTCATTCTGGACTCGTGCTTGACCTCCTCTTCGCCGGAATCGTCGCCACCAGTTGACAACAACTGTCAAATTTTTGAGGTGCTGGCTGGCAGCCAACTATGCAGCAGAGTGGACAGCATGGACTTGAGCGTTGCAGAATCGTTTAACTGCCAGGGTGCTCAGGCTAGCGAGCTTACTGTCCGCATGGGCGGAATCAATGACAGTAGCCTGACAACGCTTTTTGAACTCTGCGATGTGGTAGCTTATGGAGTTGGTAAGCTCGATCTATTAATTATGATATCTTTGTTTGATTAGGGCATCAGAAAGTCGAGACGAAAGTCGACCCGCCGCTAGCAAGAAGGCAAGCAGACACGGGCTCACACAGGGTGTACGACCGTACAGCGGCCCCGACTCTCATCGTCAAGCGTCCGTTGGAGGTTGCCCTAATATGCTAGATTTTCCCAAGCAATAAGCCATTCTTCGTGATTGAGCCCCAAATAAATTTGACTCGTACTCTGAATTGGGGCTTAAATAGGGCGTAAAATAAAGAAGGATTCTCTAGGTTCGACTTTTCATATATTGTCCTGTGACATGTGAGGGTAAGGAAGATTATCGATTAGTCGACAGACATCAGCCTTATTTTTCTGTAGTTTTCAATACGATACGCGAATACTATTTATAAATATGTTTCTAAATTAAATTTTCAGAGATATCACGTCATCTATTGGGTTCTTCGAGGTACGGCAAGTGACTCGACGTGAGTTCAAGCTGCACAGTTCGACACGGCAGAGCAAAGTCACTCATCCGTAACTTATTCAGCTTCTATACGGCCATGGCACTTTTGCATGCTTTTTTCCATCGCAGTTTTATCTTATATACTCTGACCTAATAAAAAACACTTCAAATTTTTATGAGTTTCATTGGGAAGCAAATAAACTGCAGGTGATCATCAAGGGCCATATGAGTTAGCTGAGGAATCCAGCTTTACGCGAAGGAAAAAATTGATTGCGTAGCAAAATGAGTGACAGACCGCAGCAACTAAATACTGTGTCAGGGTATTTAGAAAGCCAGCAGGCAGTCGACAAAACGCCATGTGCGCGCCTGTCCCTCGCTGGTAGGGCACCTGCAGCGTCAGCAGCAGCACCTCCTCCACCGGTCGTAGACAGTACGATTCGATGATGAGGCCTGCCAGCTGGAGTCCAGTGGAGTAGAAAGTCGCTTTTTGTCCATCTTGAAGGCGAAGTGCAGCAGGCCAGCGTGCACCGCATCAACTTGTTGCTCGAGCGAGTCCGTCATCGTCCAGATCTCAGCGTTGTACAGCAAGACGGTCTCGAGCACCGCCTGGAACAGCGCCACCCTCTGGCGGTCAGGCAGGGCCTCAAACTGCAAGACTGCCCTCAAAGAACGGAAGGCAACCCAGGCACGTCCGCGGTGACGCCGCAGATCCTCATGGACGCCGGGAACCAGACCGCCAGCGTAGATGAACTGCTGACAACACGGAAGCTCCGTCGCTTGTCCATCTGCGCATTGGCACAAAATTGCAGCCTCGATTTCGTCCGGCACGAAAAGCACGACAGTCTTCTGCGTGTTGACTACCCAGCCGACACTCGCCGCAACGGCAACAAGTTTTTCCAGCTGTTTATGGGCGCTTTTGACATTTCAGGACAGCAGGGCGAGGTCGTCGGCGTAGCCAAGCACGCTGAGTCGCCTCTCCAGTCGACGTCGACCTACGCGTCGCCGCAACAGAAATCCGTCGTCGTTGGCAGGAAGAGCGGTCCTCAGCACCCAGTCAAGCACCAGAACGAACCTGACGCACCCTGAAGCACCCCGGAGGATGTCTCAAAGAAGTCCGATAGGCCGTCCGATGTTGAAACATGAGGCGGAAGGCCTTAATTAGTTCAATAGATGGAATGGCAGCAAAGATGTTGCACTGCATTGCGCGTATATTTATACATACATTAATATTTATACATACATTAATATTTATACATACATTAATATTTATACATACATTATATGCATAGCGAGATTATTGAGGGGCCGAGGGAGGTGCGCACATGTGGCGTGGCGTGATTGGCTACGCCAACCCCCCTGGCTTAGCGAGCCGGCTAGCGCGGTGCGCCACCACCCCACCTCAGCTAGACAGAGGTACGCGGGGGGGGGTTTCCAGTGCGGCTGCACTGGTGCTGCCGGTCGCACAGTCTGGCCGCCACACAGCTCCCCCAGCACCGAGCTAGGCCCCGAACGTCGGGTGGTAGCCGAGGCAGCGAGAGTGCCGAGGAGCGGGCGCCGAAAGCCGGGCGCCGAAGACCGCGGAGCTGCAGAAGAGCGGGCGCCGAAATCAGCTGGACGCCGAAGGCGGCAGGGGCGCTAGGCGGAGGCGGGCGCCGCAGGCGGCAGGGGCGCGGAGGCGAGCGCCGATGGCAGCAGGGGCGCGGAGGCGAGCGCCGATGGCAGCAGGTCGCCGAGCGGGCGCCGGGCGGGCGCCGAAGGCAGCAGGGTGCCGATGGCAGCAGCAGGGCGCCAGACGGTCGCCGAAGGCAGCAGCAAGGCGCCAGGCGGGAGCCGAAGGCAGCAGCAGGGCGCCAGGCGGGCGCCGAAGGTGGCGGCAGGGCGCCAGGCGGGCGCGGAAAGCAGCCGGGGCGCGCGGCCGGACCACACCCGAAGCAATCGACAGTCAGTTGCCGCCGTGAGCCGGGTCGAAGCTCCTGCACAGAGGCTGGGGACGTTAGGCTAGCAGCAGCGGTGCTAACCTAAAATTTGTTGCAGCGTGTGGCGCTGGTTGGTCCAACGCGGGGCCGAAAGGCGAGACCCCAGGAGCTACCGGGGGGCGGGCTGACTTGGCCGATTGTTGCTGCGGGGTACTGCTGTGGCTGCTGGGCTGCGGTGCTGCTGGGCTGCGGTGCTGCTGGGCTGCTGTGCTGCAGAGCTGCTGGGCTGCGGTGCTGCCGTTGCAGTCGGCCAAGGCGGTTGGCTGCCAGGACCGCACAGGGCCGACCAGGTAGGCCCAGCGTTCCGCGCTGGGAGTCGGGCTCACCAATGAGGCGGAAGGCCTTAATTAGTTCAATAGATGGAATGGCAGCAAAGATGTTGCACTGCATTGCGCGTATATTTATACATACATTAATATTTATACATACATTATATGCATAGCGAGATTATTGAGTGGCCGAGGGAGGTGCGCACATGTGGCGTGGCGTGATTGGCTACGCCAACCCCCCTGGCTTAGCGAGCCGGCTAGCGCGGTGCGCCACCACCCCACCTCAGCTAGACAGAGGTACGCGGGGGGGGGGGTTTCCAGTGCGGCTGCACTGGTGCTGCCGGTCGCACAGTCTGGCCGCCACAAACAGCAGCTTTCGTATCATGGTACATCGCCATGATGGCGGAAATGAGCAGCTCTGGCACGTTGTACGCACGGAGCACCTTTGGGAGCACAGACCTGACGACCGAGTCGAATGCCTTCTTGAAATCTAATATATGAAGACAACAATCAGGATCGACTGGCGTATTCATGCTTCCTCGATGACTCGCCAAAGAGCCAGGATTTGTGTCACAGTGCTGCGATGGGGCCGGAAGCCGTTTTGCTCAGGACGCAGGTACGGATCCAGCACGGGCTGCAACCGCGATAACAGCATCCGGTTGAACAACTTCGCAGCGCAGGACTGAAGGCAGGTACCTCGATGCTCATCAAGCCTCGTGGTGCCCGGCTTCTTAGGAACTGCGACGATGTGCACCGTGGTCCATTCATTGGGTGCCTCCTCACCGAAGAGCACGCGATTCATCACTCTGACGACCTCACTGACCACACAGTGGATGCGCAGCGCCTCGATGCGCACCTCGTCTGGACCCAGCGCTTTCCCGCCCTGTGACTGTTGGGCGAGCCTCACAACGTCGGCTGTGCTGACTGGTGCTAGGCTGAAGCTCTCCTCTGCGGGCAACGGCATCTCCGGCGGCAGCGTCAGACTCTCTGGCAGCGGTGGTGGCAGCGCGTTGACAATGGTGGCGAAGAATTCACGCAGCTCTTTCCTGCGCTCGTCCGCAGAGTCGCCTGCCAGGTTTAGCGGAATGCACCGCTTTCGCCCTGTCAGAGCATTGATAGCCGACCAGACCACGCGGCCTCTGGCATCAGGCCCAGCGGCAGAGACGGCCCGAATGGTGTCATCAACAGCAGCCTGCTTGTGCTGTAAATGGGCAGCCGCCAAGGCCTCCTCTGCCTCGCGGGTTGGTCGCCTGCTCAAACGGAGTCGCTCCAGCTCTTCCCTCGCTTGCCGAATCGTGGGGTCGTATTGCCATACCGGCTGCTCACTCTAGGCCGGTCTAGAGCGGGACTGCTTGTTCCGCGGCGGCTCGAACTGCAGCGCACACCTCGGCGTACTCGGCACCTCCACGCTTGCCGCCGAGCGCAGTGATGAAAGCGCTAGCAAAGCGGCTGTGCGTGTTGGCGTCCCTGAGCGCGCGGTAGTAGCGCCGCGGTGGCCGCTTCGGTGGACGATAGAGCGGATTGTGACGACGACGAAGGTCGCAGACGAGGAGTCGATGATCGGACCGCAGAGCAAGCGGCGTGATGGCGCGGCAATTGACGACGCGGCGGCGCTCGAGGAAGCGCACCAGCACATGATCGAGCTGTGCCTGCCTCCGTTTTGCATTCCGGCCACGCGCTTTCCGCCGCCTGCGCTTGCAGCCCAAAAAAATTTGCGAGCCTGCCTAGCGTCTTGCGGAAGCGGGTGTTGGCCGACACCATGTCCTGCCTCTCTAGGAAGTCCTCCAGCGCTCCGGTGTTGCCGTTCTCACGCGGTGTGACGAACAGTGACCACTCGGACCTACGCTAAACCGCGTTCAGGTCGAGGATTATCAATGTATCACGCTGCGCCGTTTCCTCCAACTGTACCGAGAGCTGCTCAAAGAATTCTTGAGCCTCGTCAGGGCGTTTGGCAGGAGGCGCGTACGCACAGAACAGGCGAGCGTTCCGGCCGCGAAGCCGAACGTCGACCCGGAGCAGCCGAGGGGACAGAGAGACGCAGTGACAGCTCTGCTGCAGCCTCGGTCCGACCAGCGCTCCAACTCCTCTACGGCCTCGTTGGTCTGCTGATGTATATTAAAGGGTCCATCCGGCGCCCAGATCCTCACAGTGAAGCCCCGTATCAGCCCTGATAGATACCTCCTGCAATGCGAAGACGTCACAGCTTAGGTCGTGCGCTAGCTTTGCCAGAGCCCCTCTCCGCCAGGCGGCCTTGAGAGTGCGGCGATTCAGCGTCCCGACCCGAAGCGTGCCCTGTGGTACAGCTGGGGCTCGATGTAAATGAGCCTCTCGGTCCCTGGCACCACCCAAAGGATCAATATGGGCCAGAGCGGCAGCAGCTCGACGGGCAGCACCACGTTGCCGACCGCGTCGATTTCGCTCACGCCGACGCTCGCTTCGCTGCCCCCGCTTGGTCCTGCCGCTGTTGGCCGCCGCAGCAGTTAAGAGCGGCTCACCGCCTGACCACTTAGAGGTAGCGGCATTTACATGCAATAAATTTAGTCTTCACATTAAAAGATCGCCAATGATTCCCAATGACTGACATTGGACAGTTCTACTGAACATCGGGGTCTGTTCCCAATGACTGACATTGGACAGTTCTACTGAACATCGGGGTCTGTTCCCAATGACTGACATTGGACGGTTCTACTGAACATCGGGGTCTGTTCCCAATGACTGACATTGGACGGTTCTACTGAACATCGGGGTCTGTTCCCAATGACTGACATTGGACGGTTCTACTGAACATCGGAGTCTGTTTCCAATGACTGACGTAGGACAGTTCTACTGAACATCGGAGTCTGTTTCCAATGACTGACGTAGGACGGTTCTACTGAACATCGGAGTCTGTTTCCAATGACTGACGTAGGACGGTTCTACTGAACATCGGAGTCTGTTTCCAATGACTGACGTAGGACAGTTCTACTGAACATCGGAGTCTGTTTCCAATGACTGACGTAGGACGGTTCTACTGAACATCGGAGTCTGTTTCCAATGACTGACGTAGGACAGTTCTACTGAACATCGGAGTCTGTTTCCAATGACTGACGTAGGACAGTTCTACTGAACATCGGAGTCTGTTTCCAATGACTGACGTAGGACAGTTCTACTGAACATCGGAGTCTGTTCCCAGTGACTGACATTGGACAGTTCTACTGAACATCGGGGTCTGTTCCCAATGACTGACATTGGACAGTTCTACTGAACATCGGGGTCTGTTCCCAATGACTGACATTGGACAGTTCTACTGAACATCGGGGTCTGTTTCCAATGACTGACATTGGACAGTTCTACTGAACATCGGAGTCTGTTTCCAATGACTGACATTGTACAGTTCTACTGAACATCGGGGTCTGTTCCCAATGACTGACATTGGACAGTTCTACTGAACATCGGGGTCTGTTCCCAATGACTGACATTGGACAGTTCTACTGAACATCGGGGTCTGTTTCCAATGACTGACATTGGACAGTTCTACTGAACATCGGAGTCTGTTTCCAATGACTGACATTGGACAGTTCTACTGAACATCGGGGTCTGTTCCCAATGACTGACGTAGGACGGTTCTACTGAACATCGGGGTCTGTTCCCAATGACTGACATTGGACAGTTCTACTGAACATCGGGGTCTGTTCCCAATGACTGACGTAGGACGGTTCTACTGAACATCGGGGTCTGTTCCCAATGACTGACATTGGACAGTTCTACTGAACATCGGAGTCTGTTTCCAATGACTGACATTGGACAGTTCTACTGAACATCGGGGTCTGTTCCCAATGACTGACGTAGGACGGTTCTACTGAACATCGGGGTCTGTTCCCAATGACTGACGTAGGACTATTCCCACAAAAAACTTTGGCAATAAATTGTTAGCCTCAATTTTGTACACAGTTCTCAATGTAGTTGTGCGTTAGTTGATGCGAAGAGGAGAGAAAAAAATTTTGTAGCTCGTAGTTGGATTGTCAGCAAAGTCCCTCTTGGCGAGTTAAACCCCGCGCGTTAGGCAGACTCAGTTAGGTCTGTTTAATTAGCTCAAATATTTATGCATTCCGTCGCGCGATTTGGAAGTGCAAAGGAAGAAAACTTCCAAGCCTATGTTTAGGCTCTCTTGTCTGCGGGTTGTTATGGCAACGCTTCAGCATTAGGAGCTCTTGCTTATGTTTACGGTGCGGAGGTCCAACAGCCTTCTCGGCTGGGAATTCGCTAATGAGAAAGCCTTCTTGTAGAAGGCCAATTGTAAAGCAGCTGAAGAGGTAAGCTGAGTGCCAACACGGCTATTCATTCTTGGATGAGAAAAAAAGAAGACGAAAAAACACTTTAGTCAGCTAGTCTGCTTTATAATGCAGCTTTTTCGATGTTAGCTGGAATTAGAATTACTCAATAGAAAGTCATAGTCCCATTTTTAATAGCTAGAATCAGAACTTTTAGATAGTTAGAATCGAATGTTAGACAGCTAGAATCAGAAATGTTAGATAGTTATAATTAATTGTTAGACAGCTAGAATCAGAAATGTTAGATAGTTAGAATCAAATGTTAGACAGCTAGAATCAGAAATGTTAGATAGTTATAATTAATTGTTAGACAGCTAGAATTAGAACTGTTAGATAGTTAGAATCAAATGTTAGACAGCTAGAATCAGAACTGTTAGATAGTTAGAATCGAATGTTAGACAGCTAGAATCAGAAATGTTAGATAGTTAGAATCAAATGTTAGACAGCTAGAATCAGAAATGTTAGATAGTTATAATTAATTGTTAGACAGCTAGAATTAGAACTGTTAGATAGTTAGAATCAAATGTTAGACAGCTAGAATCAGAACTGTTAGATAGTTAGAATCAAATGTTAGACAGCTAGAATCAGAAATGTTAGATAGTTATAATTAATTGTTAGACAGCTGGAATTAGAAATGTTAGATAGTTAGAATCAAATGTTAGACAGCTAGAATTAGAAGTGTTAGACAGCATTTCCATTTATATATTTTTGAATAAGAGCAGATGACTCATTAGTTGTTAATAAATAATCTGACATCTGAGCGTTTCTTTGACTTTTTTAAAAGCCTCTCATTCATGGCTTCGAGAGACCGCCGTAGAGGCCGAGAAATCGAACGCCATCGTTGCTGCTATTATTAAACAGGCTGATGAAGCTAGTCGGGATGCTGAACGACGAAAATAGCCAACATTCAAGGACAGCGGACGTAGTTCTCGTCAGAGCGTACAGGCAGTACGGATGGCTAGAGCACAGGAGCATGCATTCCAGCTGAGATCTGACCCGATGTGGAGCAGAGGCTGTCAGCAGGCCAGCAGTGGATGAGGCAGAGAAGCTCGCCTGCGTCTCGGTGACGACCAACTTAGACGAATCTTTGGTGACTGTTTTGAAAAAAAGTGATTATCAATTAGCAGCAATACCTTCTTTGTCAATTAGTTTTGAACAAGGCCAACACTCACAAGCGTAGATGTCAATCTCGCAGAAGTGAAACCCAGTCAGTAAATCGGGCACGCCAGTTAGGTTCTTGTACACGGCCAGGTACCTGCCGGAAGTTGGTCGGGCGCAGGTGAACTTCAGAGGATTGTCCGCGACTGTAGGCACGTCAGTCCTGAAGTGGCACGGGTCGAGCAGGTCGATGCTGAAGTCTGTCCACACCGTCAGATCGGAAGTGATTCCTGTGTAATGATTTGTTACGTTGGTAGCTTCACAGTTAAATGACTTAAAGGAATCCTGTTATCTTATAAATCAGCTACATCAGGTCACTTACCAACGCCACTGTGCGTAAATCTCTGCGCGCAGTCGTTATCCAATCTATTCCAAATGTTAACCCCACTGATGAGATAAGTCTGGCCCATGTCCAGCAGCCACCAAGGTCCCGGATCATCACCGCTAGCGTGAGTGCAGGTGACACCAGATACGTAGGTACCACTGCGATCACCGTTGTTCACTAGATTTGGATTGTCTTCCGTCTGGTATTTCGTCGACTGCTTTGCGGTCAGATTTTTTGGTACCATGAAGAAATTGCGACAGTCTGAATTAAAAGTAGAAACATTGAACTTTCCGTAGTGATGCAATTATACAATAAAATGGGCATTTTTTGCGGAGACAAACCTGTAATGATCGGCAGACACATAGCCAAGAGAATCAACCCAATAATGTTCATGATGACGCTTGTTTTCGAGACGAATTGGCTTGAGTTGCAGCTTCTACGGAAATCGTTAATTCTTTTAAAATACAGAAAGCCGTTTATATGTGTCTGAGCATGCTGACTAAGTCCTGCCTACAGAATTGGAAGGATTTCATTGGCTAGGCAAAAATTAAAACCTGTAAAAGTTAAACTCTTCTCAACCGTCGCAATCTTCTGAGGTTTAACAAATACAACTGTTAGTTCTGGATTCGATTTGATATCCGAACCGCTAGTAGCACTCAGAAGTTCCGAATCCTGAATCAATCAAGAACCCTAGCTATTGACAACACTTTTTTTTCGCGTGAGATCCAAAATTTCCCCACAGAATCTCCAGATAAGATCTTAACAACTGACCCAGTCGCAACAGCCTACCAAAGATTTTGCCTTTATAAGTAGTCTATCCCGAGAGCCGAAGACGCGAGGTATTTAAGTGGAATATCGAAATTATGGCATACCTATTTAAAGCTATTTAAAACCACAGATTTTGCGAAAGTTACCTGGATAATTCCCGGAATCCATTTCAACTTGACTTTACTGGACGTAAAAAGACGGAGTTGTTGGGAGGAGCCTTACAGTTTTAGTCATATAAAATTGAGTATTTGATTGAGAAAATGAAAAATACAAGAGCTAGGCCACAAATTTCAAGGTGAGCAAAACCAAAAGTGGTTTGACACTTCGAATTAACTGACCCAAAAAGATGTCATGTCAGGCTATATGAAAATTTCCGGGGTAAACGTCCGGCTGGTGCGAAGCGCTTGTACCTGCAGCCGAGCACCAAACCCGGCGATCAATGGTTCTATCGTCCCATTGGAAAGAAAACTTTCTCGAAATTTATGAGTAAAATCCTGTATTAATAGAGGCCAGCATACGCAAACGCGTCACTAACCACAGCCAGTCTCGGTCTCACTGCGCTGAGCGGGTACAAGCGGACTTCCGAAGTCCAAATTGCACATTCCAGTGAAATTATCGACGGAAAGTAACTTGGGAACATCGCAGATGGTGCAGGCCAGGTTACTCTTGCCAACTGTTTCCATATATCCCTCGTGACTTTGCAACTTCATAAATTCCAAGAAAATGGACTTGAAAGTGGTTTAATAAAGCATATAAATGAACTTCTGTTTGGGCTAATATCCCCAAATGAACCTTTCTCTCTCCATGAAGTTAATAACTGTTACAGTCAGTCAATCACAGTGCCATTTCAATCCTTATACTCGTAACAATGTTTTTGGTTTGCCTTGCAAACTTTTTTTAAACACAATCATCATCACTGAAGCACCTAAATTCAACAATTTAGTGGTACGAGGGCCTGATTTGTTCAAACTTTACCAATGCATCATCCTAATCAATGCAAGTCGCTACGAGGGTAAACTGTTAAATATTCTAGGGCCTACCGAGAGAGCGCCCATCCACCTCCTGGACTCTCCGGATGGGGACTGTGCTGCGGACACCGGCTTACGACGTACTCTTGCTGTCTCTGTTGACGTATTTTTATATATTCGTTTAATTGGATAAATTTTCATCCAATGAAACCGTAGCGATTCTCAACATTTTTTCTCCAACCAGACGAGTCTGCAGATTAGCTTGGAGAATTAAAAAGGAATAACTGCCTCGAAAAATGTCCTCGCCATTCTCGCTCAGCCAGCTGCATAGGCCCTTTTTGACTCACAGAATTGTTTTTGAATTGTTTAAAAATAATGAACTTCAAATTTCGTTTTACTTTGGCGGATATCACCTTAATTCTACTGTTTCTAACCGGTAGTCTGGGTGAGTAAGAATTCACTAGATTATGACATTACCTGCCTAAAGAGGTCAATATAAAGTGTGCTTTATGGGCGGCTATAGGCCGCGTACAAAGTGTGTTATGGGGTGGCGAGGTTACGTCAGCGTTGGGGGGGGGGTTGTCGCGTGGCGGCTAGCTATTTTAAACCCACAACTTGTGCTCTGCTTGCGGTGTTGCCCACTCTGCTCAATTTTTGCGCGATGGCTAAGCCTTGCCAAACTAGCCAAGCTAGCCTTGCCCGAGAATTGAAAGCTCAACTCTCCGTGGCTGGCCAGCCAACTACTGGTAACAAACGAACTTGGTTAGCGCGCCTGAAATGTTTACAAAGCAAAGACCCTGAACAAGACGACTCAACCAGCAGACGAGAGGAATCAACTGACAGCGCTCGACAACGGGTCAGGACCTGCGCGATGAGATCGAAGCGACCGAGGAACGCATCAGGCTACTGAGGCTCCAAAAGGAGGAAGCGGAGTTGGCAGTCGAGCTCAGCGCAAGACGCCATGGCACTAAGACGGATGGTAAGCCGGCTTTTTCTGCTAGCTGGGCGCAGCTCATTCAGCCCTTGAGAATATTCCCCTCCTGGCGCAAGATGCTGACCCCACCAAGAGAAGGCCACTTCTGATTCCTGACTTCGTCGAAGACTCCGGAAATGTTAGCACTGGCTAACATTCAAGACATTCAACATTCAGTGAACGAGAGGGGCTGTCTCATAAAACTTCGAGACTTGTAAAACTGCTTCTGCTGCGCCTGCAAAGTTTATTGACATTCAATTTTCAATTGTGAACTGCAAATGGATGTGCATTCAAAGACTGGGCAGCGACATGCCATCTTTACACTTTGGAGCTCCGGAACCAAATCGGCTGACATCCACAGGCAACTTTGCACAGCTCATGGCGACCATGCTGTCAGCAGGATGACAAGTCTGCCAACCAATGAATGATTTTAATGTTGTTCGCTTGTGTGATAATTTGCTTGTTATCTGTTTCACCTGCTTCTGTACTGTACTGTACTGTTGTGTTTTTTGTTTTTTCTGGAGTAATTACGCTCGTGATAAAAGTTTTCTGTTGACATTTTTGAGGTTCTGTAAGTCTATGACTGACCTTTCTCTACTTAATCGTCCATATCTCTTGAAGCACAGATCCAAATCTCTTGCAATTAATGTCATTTTAAAGAAGAGACTTGCCGCTTTCAAATGACACCAAGCACATGCAAGTGTGACTGTCCATACGTCCACACCAAGCAAAAGTAACACTACTTTCCGGACGCCCCTCGTATCAAACAGAAGCCGCTGGAGCAGATTAGCATCGGCGAGTGGACAAGTGCGAATGCGAGAATTCTCCAGTCGCTGATTGAATCTGGCGAGATGATTGACTGGGAAGCGCGCGCTGCTCCAAGGCTGCATGAGTACCCTGCCTACAACCGCCTGTGAGGCGAGCTGCTGAATAGTGGCTTTGACGTCAGTAATGTCCTGCTCTATCATGACAGCTTCCGACTGGGACAACGAGTCTTTCCAGTTGCTCTCACCACACCTGCTTGCTCCAAATCGACTCAACGCCATAGACAGCAGCTTGCAACGTAGGAAGCAGCCAGTCAGAATAGGAGGAATCGCCAAATCTGTCTGCTCTTCAACCGCGACACTGGCTGTATGTTCGGTGAGGAATGCAAATTTCAGCATATTTGCGTCATCTGCAGAAGGGACCATCCGGGTCATCTGCACGCTTCAGCGTCAAAAAAACTAGATGACCGACTACCCGCCATTGTAAATAGTTCATCAATCCGCGATTTTATTCCTGAAAATTTTCCTACATCCAGTTGTGGTGACATGCCGTTTTCTGAATGGTCGAAGTATCTTAATAAAGACAGAGATGCCGAGTTTCTCTTAAATGAAATTAGTGCCGGGTTTATGATCACTGATGATACCAAATTCTGTGAAAGCTTTAAGCCTAACTACAACTCTGCGCTCGCGTGCCAAGAGCTCGTTGATAAGCAAATTATAGAAGAGCTAAGAACAGGCCGTTATGTAAGTCTTCCACAAAGCCTACGAAGGTCAGCCCGCTAGCAGCGATCGTGGATCCCTAAGGACAGCTCATCAATCCGGCTGATCCACGACGCCAGCGCTCTGTATGGAAATTCTATTAACAGTCACTACCATCAGCAGAATCGCATTCGCTTTCAGTTTATCGATGGAGTTTATCGTCTGCTCCGTCTTGGCTGCTTTGTGGCTAAAGTCGACATCAAGCATGCCTGCCGCTCCGTTGGCATTCACCCTGCTTGCTACCCGGCGGCCGGTCTGTAATGGAAATTCAAAGGGGCCGACTCACCTTGCTACCTGGTTGACACCCGGCTGATGTTTGGCGCCGCTGCCTCCGTGTCCATCTTTCATAGAATCTCGCAGGCTATTGTCCGGATTATGCAGCGGTCTGGCTTTAGCAATGTCGTTGGATATTTGGACGACTTTGGCCTTGCCTTTGACAGCAGAGCCAAGTGTGAAGAGGCCTATGGGTTCTTAAGTGGGCTTCTCCAACGTCTTGGGTTCGACATCAACTGAGAGAAGAGCAGCGCCCCAGTCCAGACCGTCACCTACCTCGGTGTGAAAATCGACATGAGTTCTTTTTTCTTTGCCTGCCTGATGATAAGATCGATCTGACTGTCAACCTCGTCCAGCAGATGAAGCTGAAGTCGAGGTTAACTAAGCGGGAGCTTCAGAAGCTGTGTGGAAATATTAACTGGTGGTGCCAGGTCGCTCCACCCCTGGGTAGAAGTTTCTTGCGCAACCTTTTTACCAGAGTCAACTCTCTAGCCCATCCTAGGCACTGCATCCGCATGGATGAGTCGCTGCGTGGCGAGCTGGAGTGGTGGTCCTTGGCTATCCGCAAGCTGAATGGCCGCGAGCTCTGGCCCAAGAATCTCAACGAGTGGATGCTGGAGAGTGACTCCTCTGAGAAGGCGGGCGGCTGCATCGTCTGCAGCCACTAATTTTGTGCCTGGATCTTCATCGACTAGGAGGACTTCAATGGCCAGTTTGCCAAGTACCTGATCAACTACAAAGAAGCTCTCGTGCCGCTTCTCACTCTGATGGTGCTCCGCCCGCTGCTGAGTCAGTGCAAAGTTTTATGCTACGTTGACAATAATCCAGCTGTCTGCATTCTCAACAAGGCTGCTTCTAAAGACTCTGAGCTGCTGCGTTTGCTTCAGACTGTCGGTCTCTTCTGTTTCGCTAACAAAGTTGCGTTAAACTTCTTTCATGTGCCGGGCTGGTTTCAGACTTATGCTGACCCTATTTTGCGACTTTACTCTAGAAGTGGCCTCATTAACTTTTGCATGCGTTTTTATGGCACTGTGCAAGTGTGCCCGCTTGAATTTGCTTCCTACACGCTGGCCTCTGCTACCTCCCATTTTCTGCTTTCACAAGTCCTGGCCCTGCGGTGTGGCGGCTTCGGGAGCGGGCGGCTCGTCTGATCGAGTTGTCTCTAGCGGAGTCGACACGGCTGACCTACGAGTCTGTTTGGCGATTCTGGTGTCGCTTCTGTCAAGGGCTAAATGAACAACCTGAGCAGCCCACGGTGGAGCTTTTCGTACTCTAGATGTCCGACATCTCTCTTCGCCTGCTTCGACGAAATTGCGCGAGCTTCAATTCTGCCACTCATCCTAAAAGGAATTAGACGTGACCTAAGCAAGTCGTGGACCCCAGCCACTAAGCAGCCGCTCAGGCCGGAGAATTTGATGCACATTCGACAGCAGCTGCTGCTGTCAGATCCGGCAGATGCTGCTCTGTGGGCTCTCGTGCTCACGGGCTGGTTCAGCATGCTCCGCCTCGATAATCTGTGCAACCGCAAGAAATCGGGTGACTCGGCGAGCACGATCAGGATCTCTGATGTCAAGTTCAGCCGCGCTGGTGTTACCATCTATGTCGCTCATTCACACCACCCAGCTCCCGGTCATGGGTCCGAGCTCAGCAGCTGCTCTTAAGTTGTGTCTTGTGGCTGCGCTCCGACATCACTGGCAGCTGAATCGCCTTTCTGATGCGTCTCAGAGTCTCCATATTCTTAGTTTCGTCAGCACCGCGATCCTGCCGGCCTCTGACTCAGCGGGGGGTCCGCCACCGCCTGCATCGTCTGTCTTGCAAGACCGGGCTGGAAGCTTCTAGCTTCTCGGCGCATTCGCTCCGGCGTGGTGGAGCGACTTTTGCTTTTAATGCGGGGCTGAGTGTGGACCGCATCAAACTGTTGTGAGATTGGCGCAGCTCGGTGGTTTCTCAGTGAAGTGAATCCGGTGATTCAGCACTAGTTCATCACAAAAATGACAGGCCGTTCTATTGAGGCACAACTTAAAGTGCAAATTGGGATAGCTGTAAATCAAAGAAAGCCCTAAAAGGGTCCTAAATAAAATGGGTGACGAGATAAGAACGCTTAACAAGGGGAGAGGCAATAAAACCATAGACAACGTTTTGGTTGCAACGCTTACATCACATCACGCGGTACATCTCTGATGGCAGTGCCGGTAACCTAGCAGCCCGTCAATCTATGTCTGCTTGCCTTGGCTCCTACTGTTCATCTTTTGACTCCTCTCTCCTCTGACTCGCCTGCTTTTTGGAGTTTGGGGTTGCTCCCCTGCTCGTTGCTTTGTGCTTGCTGTCCTCCACATTCTGCTTTCTGTCTTCGTTATTCGCCTAACCCTTAAAGAATTCATTTTTCCTTCTCATTCAGCCACTCGAACAGTTTTCGTTCCGAAACACAATACGGCAAAGATGTCTTCGAAGCTCAACTCAGCGGACAACCCGGATCATGGAAACGATGGTAACACCAATCCCGAGCTCATTCTTAATGCTCAATGCTTTCATACGCATCCATCCGATCCGCTACCCTGGTGGATGGTGGACATGCAGCAGGTCTACCTTGTCTCCGGTACCGTGCTGTGGAATCGAATAAGCAGCATTGACAGTGTCACAAATCGAGCTACAAAACTGAGTGTTGGTGAGTGTCTTGGTTTCGTTGCTAGCAAAATATTCTCTGTTTAAATTGTCGAGTGAACTACTCTTGAAATTTTTCTCAGTTGCTACGTCAGTGGCATCCGTCTGGACAAGCTTCAACAAGGACCTGTTCGACCTGTGCGCCTACTATGGCGGCACTCCCACTGTCGATGGCAACCCGATCAACCTCACCTGCGTGAAGCCTGTCGCTGGCAGGTACTTCGCCATCTACAAGAACGTCTCTGGACTCTCGGATGCATCTTTTCACTTGTGCGAGATCGACATTCTAGCTGGTGAGTTCAATCTAAGCTGACGATTTCTGCGAGTCTACTTTGAATCTCCTATCGTTAAAAGTACTTTGTACCAGATCCTAATACTTCTACATTAGAGCAGTCACTGCCGCACAAAAGTTAGCGCTACCTGACGCACCCAAAGTCACTGCGCGAACATCACAAAGCGCAACTTTGCCTGTTCGAGAAGCCGCTGGATTCAATGTCTCCGATCTTCTTTTCAGTCATGCCTGAAAGCGCCAACATCGCTTTCCACATGCAGGAGACGCAGCCCAGCTTCGTTCCACCACTGGCCACTCGACCGTACAGCTCTGCTGTGAAAGCCAGGAGCAACACCGAGTGCGCTCTGGACTGCCGCGACAACCCGCTGTGCCGCTATTTTCTGTTCTCTGCTGAAAGCAGCAGCTGCTCGATGTTCCAGTACTCCAGCATCCCAAGCGACTTCATCGGAATTTGGAACGAAGAGCAAAACGACTTCTGGTTTGTATTTTCAATCTGAGCGTGTCAGCAGACTTTTATAAAATAGATAACTTCGGAAACTGGATATTTGGTTCTAAATGCCAGCAAAATTACACGTTTAGCTAGGCTTGTAGGTAAAAGATGGTCAACGTGGGTTTTAATTGACTATTTATTCAGTTAGATCAAGACCTAAAGACTGTGCTTGAAAGAAATGATTTTTACCCTTTTGTAATTGTAACTATGTTAAAGTGTTTCTATATGACTTACTTCAAAACTTCATATTGGATTACTTCTCCAATGGAAATTCGCTTGGGACAATTTTTTTCTTTCTTACAACTTTGATGCGTCGCCAATTTTAAGTTACATTAAAAAACGAAATGTCCACTTTTTCTGGTTTACTCAAGATTTTTTGGATTCTTTGGATTTTCAGCTGCAGTTTAGTTTCTGCAGTACGCAAAATTTATGATTCATAATTTTAATAATCAAAGTGCCTAACGGATATTTATTGAAATTTATACTCCTGTGTTTGACAAAGCCAGGATTACTCCTGTATCTGCCTACATGTACCTTTTTATCGGAAGTGTCCATTGTTACATGGTGATATTCAGAGTCTTTATATTCCAGACGTGTACTCAATAAAGCCAAATGTTGTAGTGATTTTATGCTGTTGTGTCACTATAGCTACCCTTATTTTTTTCGGCCTGCTCGTACGCTGTTGCGTATGATTAAATATTCTCGTACAACTCTAAAACCCGATTGTCTTCAGCTATTGCTAATTGAAAAAAATTGCCTTCAAATTGTTTTCTGATGTTTTTTGTGTTGCATACTAAAGACAAATATGATATCCAAGTGATAGAGGAATGGCCTGCCACCTCGGATAACTAGAATGTTTACGGTAACCCTCACTGCACTAGTCAGTTATGGCATGGCCACATGCACGCGGGCTTGTCTGCTCTTTGGCGCTAAGTCCCAGAACCGACTAAGTAGAGCTCGTACTGTGATGGTTGCTGATAGTGCCTAAGATGGATTCGTTTCTTTTCGTCAATAACGAAATCAAATTAAAAGCGATCGTTGTCGTGGAGCAGTGCGGTTTCTTGCCGTGGTCAAACCGTGGTCTACGTAATTCAATGTTCATTAAAAGCCTTCTAAGCTTACTCAGTACAGTTATAGGTACCGGTGCTTATTACATTTCTCCTCAAGTGAAGCAAACAGTCGACGACAACGGAAATCAGTTACCAATAGCAATCAACAGAGTTTTCTGGCAAATAAAACAGAAATGCATTAGCTAAAATTGATTTCAAAATAGAGAGAAGAGGCAATTAAAGTGAATTCAATTTTGACTGATAAAAAGTATTTGAAAGCGATAAGTAGATAAAGTAGTCTTTTGTTGTTGCCAATCCATTTAGAACCTGGAAATAAATTGATTTTTAACTAGCGAAAATATTGAAATCCCGGTGCGTCAATGAGGCCCTCCAGCTTCGCGCAATACAATTGTATTAAATATCTCTTCGCAATCAGATCAAACACAATTGTTTCAGATCTAACGAATACGAGTCATGCAATGGCGATGCTAAATTTAGCTTTTTCGGACAGCAAGCTCGAGACTAACTTTTAACTCAAAATTCTCAAACTTTATGCGCCTTAATTGTTCTTTAAAAACAAATAATTTCGTTTTGCTACTCCCGGAATTATCTGCACAGTAGTATGATAGACTAACAGACCGCCTGCTGAGAATGTCGATTGCCAAAAGCCAATCGATTCGTGTACGGCTCGTACGCTCGTACAAAGTCAGCCCGAGACACGTGCTCCTGCTTACGTACACGTGTCCGTGTTTGTGTTGTTTCTCACAGATCCGCGATCACAAGTACGAGTAAATGTATGTGGAAAGATTATGTCAGAATTAATTTGCTACTTAATGATTTAAAATCCACTCTATGCATTAAAACTTGTATATCGTGGACAAGCCCCAAATGAATGTGTTTGCGTATGGAATCGACCAGGGGGTTGTGGCGTGAGATTCAGGCGCGTTTGTTATTGAGCTGCCCTGCTCAGCTTCAAATGGTACTAGTACTACTCAACCAAAAATTATGTCGGGGAAATTTCCAATCCATAATTGCAAAACAATGAAGTCTGCGAGATTAAGCATCATTTACGAGAATACTTCAAGTAGTACCTGCCCAAGGAGCCATGTGGAGGTAGAAAGTGAAGTTCACTTCCTGGTTAAGTGCAGTTGGAACTTTTATAATGCTCGCCGTGATAAATTTGAAAATTCGAATAGGAAATCTCAAATAAAGCATCGAATTTTAAATACCTTACTGGTGAAGATGAGTCATTTTACCAAATGACTCAAGAAGATAGAGGCAGTGGAAAGTTTTAGCAATTTAAATCCATCAAAGAAATGACACAACTGCCAGAATGCAGCTGTTCTGAGCAACATGGCAAAAACATGATTCGTCAATATTCCTGCAACATTGCTGCAAAACAATTTGCAGAGCGGGTGAAGAGCGAGTTGCTAAAGAAAAATAAACGCGCGTCTTCTCGCTCTTCAGCCATTCGCCTTCTCTACCTGTCTAAAGAATTCTCTCTCATGAGACGAACACAAACCAAGCTTGACAATCCTCTTGGTAAGCCCCAGGAGTCCAGGACTAATCTTTAATCAGAATTTAAACCAGGTAACCGGATATTCGGAACTGCGTCATATCATTAGGTGCACAAAATTAACTAAGAATCGGTATGTACGCGCTCCTGAGAAATTTCAACTAGCAAAAATAAGATCGCAGACGTCCCCCTCTTAGCTGTTCCACCATTTATTTTCCGATTCCCCTGTGCCGGATAGGCCTCGGAGGCAGATCAGACAGGTGGTGTACTAAAAACTACATTTCCAAATTAAGTCGCTACCTGTCGGCTGACCGTCCCCATTTTTACCTGGCCGTTGACATAAAAAACGGTAGGCAATTAAAAACGCAACTAATTAATCAGCATATCTACAATAATTGAGCCCAGGCCCAGGAGACCAGGGTTGCTCAGCATGAATGCCTCATAAAATATTAATACATGCAGCAGCGATGGGACCAGCAGGCTTTAATTTGCTGCAGAAGCACTATAGTAGATATACTCGTACATGTAAATTTTGCCAGGCTGTGGCATAAAATAAATTTAATCAATAATTTTTAGTATGTAGAATTGCTTGGGCGAGTAAATGAATTCATATACCAAGACGTACCATTTTTAATAAATGTATCATCTTATTTACATGCTAATCAAAATGATTGACCGAAACTTCCCGCCGGACACTACACTGAGTGACTGGCATTAAAAAGATTTTTTGTTTAAATTGCTTAAGTCATTATTAGCAAGGGATTTAGTCAAAGAACGGAAAATTAATTCGTTTCTAGGAAAATCTTGCAAGGCTGGCTTTTGTAATAACAATACATAAAGCGATAAGCAAACGTTTATTTTACAAAACTTCTGCTTTGTATAAAAAATATGTAGCTATCTTTTAAATTATTATTGTCTCGCAGTGTCATTTTACCAACAAATTTAATTTTTTGTAAGCTAGAATAATTAGCTAGAAAGAAAAGTGCATATCTCATTATTGTAAAAAAGCCGGACTTAAAAAAGGAAAGCTAATTAATAAAAATCGTGATATGAATTTTAAAATATTTTGTACATAACTTTGTACATTATTTTAAATTATAAGGCTTTTTTAATTCAGCAGTTAAAGAAGCAATGAAGCAGTCACAACAAGTAAGCCGTACTCATTTTAAAAATGGAGAATTTTATCTCTTTCAAAGAAAAACCATTTTTAGTTAGTTTTGAGTATAAAATTAAAAGGTGAAGATTAACGTGGATGGCTCAGCGATAAGTAAGCAACTACGGTATAGCCAGTCTTCAAAGATTTTCTTAAGAGACGGAACTTATCCGTTCTTTCTACAAGCCATCTTGCAGTAGCAATCGATACCTTCTCTCGGTAATTTAACCGTACTTTAAACTGCTGACTGGGTAAAAATTTGGCATTCAAAAATGACGACTCAGCCAGAGAACTTCCAAAAACCGGCTTCCTTTCCGTTCCACATTCCGATGAAGTCGCTTGGGATGCTGGAGTACTGGAACATCGAGCAGTTGCGGTTTGCACCGGAGAACAGAAAATAACGACAGAGGATGTTGTCACGGCACAGCGCGGCGCACTCGGCGAGGTAGCTGACCGACTGGCTGGTCATGTACGGTCGCGTGGCAGCTGGTGGAATGAAGCTGGGCTGCTGGCCTCTCGAAAAGAATTCCGTCAAATTTGTGCCAGTGGAAACGACTAAAATTGAAGAAAAAAGGAATTTCAATGCTGGATGATTCTACCCACCTTTCAGATCCTCCGTAACTTCTACCTATACTAATCCTCAATTGCTCAATGCTAAAGGGATTAAATATTCGAAAAACATGCTTTTTGCAAAGGTCAAGGAGACTTGTGCTACAGAAAAAAACGGACTGACTGAATTCTGATTCTGATAAAGATTGCATCACACAAGGCTTTTTATTTATCGAAAACAGTGTGGAAGCATAGCACGAGACGATTTAGAGAGATTGCGTAACCATATTGTTAACTTTAATTGAAACTGATACTGACTGACTGAGAAATTGATTATGCCATAACTGCATCGTGTGATTTCTACTCTAACTAACTTGTGAGTGTTGAATCATAAATGCTACAATGCATTTCAATAGAGAGCTAGCCTGCATGTGAACAGGCTGATTTGCTAATGCAGCGACCTGGGTTCGAATCTTTGAGTAGTGCAAAATTTTTTAATTATTTTTATATTAAATTTTAAAATACAAGAAGCGTCATAAAAGATTCTCAGGGGAATGCTAAGCTGTCAAGCCTCGTATAAAATATCTGAGATCAAGAATCTGGAGAAATTGCATTAAGGCTTGCGACGCTTGAGGGGGGATTTCTGAGATGTCAAAGCTTCAAGGGAGAATTGCTGAGATGGCAACGCTTACTGGGGAGGAATTGCTAAGATGTCAAGGCTTACTGGGGGAATTTCTGAGATGTCGAGGCTGACTGGGGAAATTGCTGAGATGTCAAGGCTTACTGGAGAGGAATTGCTACGATGTCAAGGCTTACTGGGGGGATCACTGAGATGTCAAGGCTTACTGGGGGAATCACTGAGATGTCAAGGCTTACTGGGGGAATCACTGAGATGTCAAGGCTTACTGGGGGAATCACTGAGATGTCAAGGCTTACTGGGGGAATCACTGAGACGTCAAGGCTTATTGGGGAATTACTGAGATGTCAAGGCTTACTGGGGGAATCACTGAGATATCAAGGCTGACTGGGGGAATCACTGAGATGTCAAGGCTTACTGGGGGAATCACTGAGATGTCAAGGCTTACTGGGGAAATTGCTGAGATGTCAAGGCTCACGGGGGGATTTTTTAAATTTCAAGGTTCACGGGGGGAATAGCTGAGCTGTCAAGGCTTACGAGGGGAATTGCTGAGGTTATTGCAAGAAGAAGCTACATGCAGTTTATTAAAAAACTTGTATTGCATTCATTGTTGGCTCCTCAACGGGGGGCGCTGATTGCTAATAGGTATACTCAGCAACATTGAAGAGTCGCCACTCTATGCGCCAGTGAGCGATTTCTCTTGGGTTATTCTAAAAAAAGATACGAGAAAACTGATCGGGGTAGCTTTAATCCGTCCAACCCTCGCACACCGCTCCCCAACTTAATTCCTCAAATCAAGTCTGTCGCGACGTAGCTAAGTTGCGTCAGTCGCAAGGATTAATAGACTTTACCTGCACTCTCGAAAGTGGGGACCACAGACGGAATCATCTATGATGGCGACTTTTCGATGTTGCTGAGTATACATGAGCAGCTAAAGCAGGAAAACTATTGAAAGATCGATATTTTATTGGAATTATTGAGCAAAAACTGCCACACAACTTTTTTTTTCACAAGATATTGTCAAGTAAAAGTCCCACAGGAGTGTACAGCGGCCCTAACTTTATTTATCGTTAGGCATGTACACTTCACTGTGCCTTGGGGGTTGGACCGCAAGGGGTCTAGGACACAATATGACCGCCACAATATGACCGCCCCAAAATTTTGCCGCCGCAATTCCGCCACCGGCAATTTGATCGCTCTATTTTCTGCGGCAAGGTTGGACATTATTTAAAACTGTGAACATGCCAGCTGTTGTTATGTTATTGAGACTTTTTGAAGAAGTGACATTTCCAGATAGCTTAAAAATGTACTCTGACTATACTTAACTCAAAGGAAGGGTTTTTTGTTTGAGTACACTTGCAGAGGTTTTAATCGATGGGGACGCAACTCTAATGTGGGGTTTGCGATGTCCAAGAGGTGATAAAAGTTGAGCTCGTGTCATTATTCTCTTCTTACGTCTGCGCAATTTTATGGTAGCGCAACTATTGTGGGGGCGCATAGTGGGCCACTACAACTTGCAGGCCTCCTTCTTAATACGAAATTGCGTTTTTGAAGCCCAAAACGGGGCCGAACAGAAGACCCAAGCTAAAAATGCTACTTCAGAAATACTGAAATGTAAAAAAATCATTTTATCTATTCGACTCACTGGTAAGAATATCGATTTCGCACAGGTGAAACGATTTATCCGTGAGTCCAGAGACGTTCTTGTAGATAGCGAAGTACCTACCAGCGACCGGCTGCACGCAGGTGAGGTTGATCGGGTTGCCATCGACAGTTGGAGTGCCGCCATAGTAGGCGCACAGCTCGAACAGGTCCTTGTTGAAGCTCGTCCACACAGCCGCATTGGATGAGACAGCTGCAGTGAGGAGTTACACATTTTAGTTATTCGGCATCATTTTTCAGATTACGAGGCAACGAACTCCGGCACCTACCAACACTGAGTCGTGAAGCTCTGTCATTGAGATCAGGATAATCGGTGGAGAGCCTGTTCCACAGCACTGCTCCAGAGACGAGGTAGACCTGCTCCATATCCAACATCCACCAGGGCAGCGTATCAGCTGGATCAGTGTGGAAGCACTGAGAACCATGGACCAGTTTCCCATCGGTGTTGCCATCGTTTCCCAGCATCGGGTTCTCCCATGAATAAATCTTAGTCGACATTTTCGCAGGCTTGTTTTTCGGAACCAAGGCGTAGCGAGCCGCTGCAATTCATTTGATTTTCGTTCATTAAATGTTGGTGCAATACGTGTATTGTACAATGTCCGAAAGTGTTGACTTATGTCGCAAAGCTTACCAAGAGCGGTCTCAAAAAGTAATAGTAATCCGATGAGAGCTGCGTTTGTTAGTCTTCGATTCATCGCTGCTTTTCACGAGCTTATTTAGTGGCTTTTAACACAATGAGACTTTCGATTGAGTCAATTGAGCTACCCGCTTCAGTTTTG
The DNA here is from genome assembly GCA_002269645.1 of Macrostomum lignano. Classification (NCBI taxonomy): domain Eukaryota; kingdom Metazoa; phylum Platyhelminthes; family Macrostomidae; genus Macrostomum; species Macrostomum lignano. The sequence goes on from NIVC01001182.1 coordinate 184,205, forward strand.
GGTAAAATAGTGAGAGCCGTAACTGCAGGTCGTCCAGTTTCTGTCGGTCCTATATAGCCCCAATTTCAGGTAAAAGCCTATTGGCTACCACTTCAAGTACTTGTAAGCCCTGTACGTGGTTGAGACCATGGACAGCTAAAGTAGAAGATCACTACAATCGCAACTTGTGTACATTTTGCTGAAGGAATGGTTTTGTCGGCAAAATGCATTGGTAAGATAAGAACTTTCCAGTTCCTATCTCTACAACCTGTAAATTAACAATCCTTGACTTTTGAGCTTCAAATACTCAATAGTCCTGGTTAATAAAGCAGGAGGGCAGCTCCTCGTCCAGTCCTTGTGGCCCGTCCATCCGCAACGATCCCCGCTTCAAAAGACTTCCCACTCCAAGCTGCGCTAATGGTATCTTCATCCATCTCAACGCCGCTGTCCTCTCTTCTCTACTTTCTCCTAATTCTCTCTCAGCCTGAGACTTCTGTTGTATCTTCTGTGTACGGCGATGGGCTTCGTCGAACTCGTCATGCCTTTATAGAGCTGCCTTCAGAGTCGAAATGATTGGCGGTGATTAACTGAATGCAGAATTCCCTGTTTGCGTCAACTTGAGTCAAATAGCTTCTCGGTCAGAGTACCCGTAAGTTTGTGGCCACCCAGATAACCATTGAAGAGAGTTTCTCGACAAATAAAGCTCTGCTCTATACCTGATGTCTTTACTCAAAAGTGTTTTTTTGTTACTCACCGGTAACAAATTAGACTCTCGCACCACACTAAGGGGGGCTTGTCATATGGTTGTTAAAAATAGGTAAAACCGCAAATAGGATTTAAAACCGAGGTCTCCATTTCCATGGGAACGCTCTATTTAGTGATACTGCATTGATAAAAGCTTGCATTGATCGAAGCTTTTAACTAACTGTAGGCTTCGAGCTAAATTTAAAATTGAAAATGAGTGCTCTCAATTTTGTATGCTTTATTACTGAACTGAGACCGATAGCAATTAAGCAGCTGGATTATGGTTGCCTTCCCTACTTGCTTCATCTCATCTGACATTAAAACTCAACAGCAGAAACGTTTTATCTCTTGCCTTTGTCATCATACGGATTCCTTCGTGGAATTGCATAGAAAACAAATCGCGGACTCAATGAGCTGCGAAAAGGGGCCTATAACAGCACCGTTGGGTAGGAGTAAAAATGTTCGAATGAAATACATGTTGCTTTTGACATTGAACAGTCACTAATGATGTTTTCTGAAGGAAATTTCTTAGGGACATCTTATCACTTTCCTCGTGATTTCAGCAGCATTTCAGTAATGAGCAGTCCCCTCATGAGTCTTCTGCTTCCCGCGGAAGCAAGTAAGACAGTCGATGAGCATCGACTTACCAGCTGAAATATTTGTATGCTTGATTGAAACAAATTTTATGTAGCTCCTGTGTAAGTGTGTGCCTGTGGGTGTGACTGCTTGCGCTTGTGTGCCTGCTCAGGGGAGTCGGCGGAATGGGAAGTAATGCCTCTCGCCGGTTGTGCGACAATGTCGCCTATGAACACTGCCCCTCTGACTAATAAAAAGTAGTGCGGATAAATGATTACAAGCATTTGGTTTGTTACATTTTATATTTAAATTTTACTGTATACTGATGGTATTATCTTCAAAGTAACGAGGGCAACATGCAGTACGAGCGTACGATTATTATTACGATTATTATTACGATTATTATTACGATTATTATTACGATAGTTTGTTACTACTACTACTACTACTACTACTACTACTACTACTACTACTACTACTACTACTACTACTACTACTACTACTACTACTACTACTACTACTACTACTACTACTACTACTACTACTACTACTACTACTACTACTACTACTACTACTACTACTACTACTACTACTACTACTACTACTACTACTACTACTACTACTACTACTACTACTACTACTACTACTACTACTACTACTACTACTACTACTACTACTACTACTACTACTACTACTACTACTACTACTACTACTACTACTACTACTACTACTACTACTACTACTACTACTACTACTACTACTACTACTACTACTACTACTACTACTACTACTACTACTACTACTACTACTACTACTACTACTACTACTACTACTACTACTACTACTACTACTACTACTACTACTACTACTACTACTACTACTACTACTACTACTACTACTACTACTACTACTACTACTACTACTACTACTACTACTACTACTACTACTACTACTACTACTACTACTACTACTACTACTACTACTACTACTACTACTACTACTACTACTACTACTACTACTACTACTACTACTACTACTACTACTACTACTACTACTACTACTACTACTACTACTACTACTACTACTACTACTACTACTACTACTACTACTACTACTACTACTACTACTACTACTACTACTACTACTACTACTACTACTACTACTACTACTACTACTACTACTACTACTACTACTACTACTACTACTACTACTACTACTACTACTACTACTACTACTACTACTACTACTACTACTACTACTACTACTACTACTACTACTAATACTACTACTAAGTAGGTTAACAAGATACGAGCTATACTACAGCCAATGCGAAGAGAGCTTGGATTTAAAGTCGTACTGTTATTCCCAACCAATCGGGCTGATCAATGCGCGAATGTCAATGAAAAGCCTTGAAATAAAAACCGTTAGGAACAAGTTTCTGGACCAAAAACAGTTTTTCTTCAATCCTAACACATCACGGCGAAGTCATGGACTTGAATGTGGTCTTCAAGCTTAACGAATTCATGCGGAGTAATGCAAACATTTCAGGCGGGTATGCCCACAACTTGGGCATGCTGTTTTTTCATTACTATCCGTGTAAGTTTCCCAGTTCTATACTAGTTTTATTGATAATCCACAAATCGATCAAGCCATATGTACGAGCGAAGTTGATTTTTCAGTTTTTGTTCCAATATTATGCTTGGTCGCTGTATTTGGTTCGATTGGCAATGTTCTGGTCATTATGGCCGTGCTCAAAACGAAGGTAATTAGTCATCTTTTCTAACTGTGAAATTGCTATTCAGATTAAAAAATAAAGTAATAAATGTGCAAAACTTTGAACATCTGGCAGAGTCTGAGAATAAAAGCAACTACTTTGTGGTTAATCTGGCTGTTGCTGACTTGTCTGTCACCGGCTTTGTGGTGCCCATGAATGCTCTCGGTAAGACATACAGACACTGAGACACTGGGATAGTCACACAGCCAGGCACCTGGACACAGACACTGAGCACAAACGTACAATGAGTCAATATGACATTTTTAAGCTCTATAACACCCAGAAAATGAAACACTACACGCATGAACCGTAAACCAAAGACAAAGACCAAGCCAAAGCCTATACCCAATCAGCAATTATTTGCAGGAGTTCTGGACGGAGAATGGGTATTCAGCCAGCACCCAGTCCTCTGCAAGGTGATCGGAGCGGTGTGCCTCACCAGCTGCTTCTGCTCTATGCTGAACATTGGCGCCATCGCACTAAATCGTTACATGTGCATCTGCCATCATGATTCCTATGGGCGAGTGTTCACAAAGCGTAGCACCATTGTTTACTGCGTTGTTCTTTGGCTGTTCAGTGCAGCCTCGCGTAAGTTGAAACGTCTGGGAGCGGTTTTTGACTAGCGCAAAACCGGTAACTGGAGGCCAACCCACTATTTTTATGGGCAGATGTGCAACCGACAGCTCAGCCGCTGCTATTGCTCCAAGGACTGTGGATGGTCGTCACACACACCCTCAATTACCTCAGCTAATGCTGGCACCCATTTTACAGCTGGGTGAACTGAAGCAATGCAGAGTTAAGTATCTCTCTCAAGGACACAGACTGTTTCGAGTAGGTCGAGAATCGAACCCCCCGACCTTTCAGTCGTGATTCCGACGCTCTAGCCACTAGGCTACAACCTGCTGTACTCCCGTGAAAGCGTGTGCATGCTTAAAAGTGATGGGAACAAAAACAGAAAAAACAGCAAAACAGCTTGCCAATCCTCAAAGCCAGGCCAAGAAGCTGAAAAATCGGGCAATCAAATCACGGGGATACCTGGGACGACGCGGAAAAGAAAAACTGCTTTTGCTGTTGTGTCAGGTGAAGACTGGTTATGGATTAAATTGAAATTAATGGGATCGAATTAGTCCCTATGAAAGCTCCTGGATTATTGGGTACTAAGGAAAAATCGAGCAAGCTAAGTGTGGAATTAACTATTTACGGATTTTGGTTAGACCAGAAATGACAAATTATTAAAAGGATTATAGTGAAGGATTTAGGCGCTAATCCATGAACAAACCTGCATCTTGAAGGAGCTTTTGATGCAAAATTTGCGCGTGCTTGTAGACCGAACAGTAAAACCGGTTATGACTGACATGGCTGCCACACAAAAATCACCAAAGAGTAATTGAATATTATGATAATTCGAGTCTTTGAAAATATTCTTCGACAAATAGAGCATATCAAATTCAATCAATTGCTCGCATTTCAGCTTATAGCTAAACCGAAGGCGTTTATTTGTCGTAGTGCATTTAGTATGCCTTTGAGAAATCGGATTTTCCCCGACCGAATTTGTCTATGGCGAAACCCCGTTGAGCGCTATGCGTACTGGAGATACGATAGATGTACGTTCCTTACAGGCCTCCGGTTCATTTGTAAGAAAACCGGGTGTAGCTCTCCATGACACAATGGAATCATTGATTCACCAATAAAAATTGGGGCCACAGCCAAGGGGACGCCCCCACCCCCCTAATCGGCTGGCAAAGCATGTGGCGCCTTACTTGGTAACCTGTGGAAAGAGTTCAGAGATCAATATATCATTCGATCCCGCAGAGTCGCCGAACTTCTACGGCTGGAGCGAGTACACCTTCGACCGGAAACAGTTCATCTGCGTATTTAATCGGCTAGCGTCTCTGAGCTTTGCTCTGTTTTTCATTCTGGCTGGCATCTACGTTCCCCTGGTGCTAATTGGCATCTGCTACGCTCTTATCTATCGTCACGTGATTCGCGTACGCCGGCGCGTCGCTTGCGCCGTTTCTACGAATAGCAACACGGAGAATCCCCAGTTAGTGAAAGAGGTCCGTCTGTTGAAGACATTTTTCACTATTTTTGTCACCTTCTGCGCCTGCTGGGTGCCGTACGCTACGGTGACGGTGGCCGATGTTCGGGACACATTTCCGCTGCAGTTGCACGCCTTCACTGTGCTGATTTGTCACGTCAACTCTGCGCTTAACTGCATCATCTATGCGGCGTCGAATCGACAGTTTCGAACTGGCTATGCCAAGCTGCTGTGCGGAGCATCTTGCTGTGAGTTTTACAGTTTGGCTGGTGCCGAATGAACAGCATGCAAGGGTTAAGCCGAATGCTAATATTCTCCATCATTACTAGTGTTGAGGTTTATTCCAATTGCCAGGCAATAGTGCAAAAATCTTGTATTGGTTGGTGCCAAACCTCATAATTTCAAGACTTTGGGAAAAAGTTGCGATACTATGGTTGCTGGATTACGTGGATCAAATGAAGTTACTGAGATGCCCGTGGGGAGTTATTTAGATGCCAAGATTCACATTAGGTTGCTGAAATGTGAAGTACTCATGTGGGGAGTTGCTGAGATGCCAATACTCACAGGGAGTTGCTGAGATACCAATACTCACAGGGAGTTTCTGAGATGCCAATTACTCAAGTGGGGAGTTGCTGAGATGCCAATTACTCAAGTGGGGAGTTGCTGAGATGCAAATACTCACGGAGCATTTCCTTGATGCAGATGCAGAAATGCGGAGGTCCTCCCCAAGGCTAACCTGCCAACCAACCCTGAGGCAGCCGTCATCAATGCTTAATGCTGTCATTCTATTTACAAAATATCACAAGAGCAATTACTTAATGCGACATGACTTTTCAGGATGGCCATGGATGCAGAGTGGCCTTAGAAAACAGACAGATAAATCGATCGGCTGAGCTCTTCGACACACACACTCTCTCTGACACAATTAGTACTCATACTGGCCTCAAAAAGTAGCATAATAGTATTCAAGTCGCTACAAGCAGCTCCTGCAGCTGCGGTAGGTCAAACACACTGAGAGACGAACGCGGGAAATTGACAAAGGAAATCGAAATCAGCTAATCCGGAGATTAGGCTAATCTGTTCTAACTGGCTCACCAAACTTGAATCTTGTCAATTTCAAGGTTCTGCTGGATCATACTATAGTACTTCTACAGCAAAGGAGATTCTTGCCATCCGGCGAGACATCTGTTCCATCAGCTTTTGACCAAAAATGTTTCGAACGAAATCGTCAGTGCTACTGGCAGTATTACAAATGAATTTTAAAAACAAAAACAAATGCAAGCGAGATTGGGCATGTTTTCAGTTAGATCGTAGTTTAGCACTATAAAATGAAAATAATCTTTACTGTCTGAACTCCTTCCTAATTGAAAACGGAGCAAAGTAAATGCGTTTAATCCGAGATTCATCTGCTCAAAAATAAAGAATATATACGGTCTATGCGATACGAATTCTGTAGTAACGAATTTATTAGTATTTACGACGTTATTCAATAGGTTGTACCATAGACAGCGAATTCGGTAGAAAACTATCTTAGGGGACTCTTATGTGAAATATGGTGTAACTCGCCAATGCATATATAGTTGGCTGTAGCTGCGTATTTCAGTGAAGTTCGAACAAAGCGATACCGTCTTTTAGCACGTCCTGAATATTTCAAATCCGCATATCTGTATGTACATCCCCAGGTAACAGACCACTGCATACAAATCAACCAGCTGGAGTTGAGATGTCGTTGCATCGATCAGCAGCTGCTGCGCCTCACTGAGGAGATCTGGCATGGACATTGATTCAATCTGGTCGCGGTTACATACACTCGTATATACGGGAATGCAATTTCACACTTACCGACTCTGCAATGCATGCAGCACATGCCCACCATTGACAACTAAAGCAGACGGACGTTATGCACTCGATTTTCTTGGAAATGAGCCGGAGAGGTGGCAGGCCGGTAAGGAACTTCGCTCAGTCAATAGCAGCAGTATGTTTTTGCTCTCGTCAATCATAATTTCGGCTATGACGAAATCTATATGTCGGCTATGTTCTGCACACTGTAGCGATCTACGAAAAATATGCGTTCCTTATCGGCTCATTTCTAAGAAAATCAAGTGTGTAGCGCCTTCTACATGTACTTCAGCTGTCCATGATGTGTTTACTCTTTCATGTACATGCATGTTGGCATATACATGTATATGAGCGTATATATCCAATTATCCAAGGCAAATTACATATACGTTTTTAGACCGATTATTTGCTACTATTCGAAAGGGCTATCAGACACACAATTTTTTCGTGGTAACTAGATATGTAAATGACATGAATACAGAATAGAGATGTACCTAATTGTTGACACCTAATTAAATTCTCAACGTGCTTTTCATCTTGACTGTTGAGCTCTCGCGTCGATTTGATCGATTTACGTGTAGATATTCAAAGACAAATTAAATGTGTACCATAATGAAATACGACGTGCACGCGCTAAGCAACTTGCAGCGACTGCTCTACCACCCAGCCGTTTCGTCATGACTAATTATCATATGCACTGTCACGTCTTATCAAATTGCGGTAACAATTACATGCATGTACATGGACTGGAATTAGGCGTTCAGTGAATAAAAAATTGTCTTCCCTTTAAGATATAAGTCATCTATCTATTAAAAATTCATAAGTTACTTTGTACCTGCTGTAAATTTTTTGTAACAATAATTGTAATAAGTGTAATAATAATAATAATAATAATAATAATAATAATAATAATAATAATAATAATAATAATAATACTGTAATAATTACATGTTTAACGCAGAGTATTAGCTGTACTTGTGAGCATTTGCATGTGCATGTACTCGTACATGTATAAATAACAACAACAACAAAATAAGCAGCCCCACAAGCATAGGTCACAGTTAGAGCAGGGCACGTCAGATGGCGCGCCGTAGATCCTGGAAGCGAACGAAGCCCGCTCCGTTGGCAGTGTCGGGCGCCCCATTGCAGTGTCGCACAACAGGCAGTCCACGTATCGACGGGTCGGGCCTGACCCCGCCTGAACGGACCCTGCAAGGTGAGCAGCAGGACGTCCTGAACAGGTTGGGGGCAGTAGCCCTCGGCCCGAATCACGTGGCCCGCCAGTTGAAGTCGCCGCCGGCGCAGGATGGTAACCATGGACGGGCGCTGCAGCTTTGGCCCGATACTGTAAATGTACTGTACAATGTAAAGAGTAATTGGACTACTCAATTAGAAGGATGGAAAATTTTCTTGGAAAATTTTATGAGGGCAGGTTTACTGAAAAAATCACAGCTCTATCGATATTCATAAGCTTTTCGTTTGTTAAATTGCTTTATATGTTAATTTTATATCCTACGGTGCAATCATCCGTCCACGCACTGTGCCTAAAATCATTAAAAAGCACACAGCACATAGTACTCATCGGTTTTTTGATCCTTTTTTAATCATTATTTGTCTAATTACTGCCTGCATGCATGTGTAACAAAATGTGTGTAGCACGTACTATATCTGATATAAAATACAGCTAGTAATAGATTCATAAAACCTATGAGTCTAGTTGTACCATTTTTTATGATTTTAGGCAATAGGCAATAGGACATAGCACAAATAAGTTTATTGCTCCGTTAAATACAGTACTCAACGTGCCGATAAGTTTTCTTCACTGGTTTGAGTCGACTCACAATCCTCTCGTACTTTAGGATAAAAGTTTGTCGTTAAAAATTTAGCACCAAGCAATGACTGTTAAGTTTTATTTTTGCGCAAAATATTTTATGATAGTTTGCATTGGTTTCATTCACTTAAAATGCTCATAATACACAAAACAAATATTACGCTGCCAAACTGTGTTTATATTTTTAACATACGTTTCACATAGACAATTTAAACGTCAGCTGGGCGCGATAATTTTGATATCGTGGGCACGGATGTGCTGAGTGAATTACGAACGGACTAGTCGAATCATTCCTGAGCTGTGGCTGGAAATTTACTGTCGCTAACTGGTCAAGAATAAAATTTATAAGTATAGTAAAGTGCTGCATTTAGAGCTTTTTGCAAATTTAGGTAGACAACATTCGCTATGCACAGTGTGAAATATATTATTCTTCTTACTTTATTATGTTTAGTTTCTGACTCATTTTCTGATACCACGGAGCCCTTTGCGAGATTCGAGTACAAATTATCATTTAAAGGACCCTATCTGACCCAAAAGGATGGTTCTATTCCATTCTGGGAGTATGGAGGACGTAAGTTGTTTTTTTCAAACCATTTTATAAGTAAAGTTACTGTCCTACTGAATGCTTTTCATATAAGAAACAAAGATTAGTCTTGAAATTTTATTATGTCTTACAAAATTTTGGTAACTATATTTAAAAAGTGAATATTTCTATCAGTACTAGTACTATACCTCACTAGTATGGTTTTTACTTGAAAAAGATTATACATTTTTAATTTTGTATTAAGACAATTTGTACAAATTCTATCCAGTGTTGGGGCTTTATAGCTTAGCACTGATATTTTTCTAGCTAATAAAAAAATTAAATTTAATTTACACAAGATAAAATTGAATTAGTTAACTTGTTATATTAAAGTTATTATTAAATTATAAGTACATACTTTGTACATTCAGAAGTTGTGTCTGTCATATTACTCTTTTTGAGTGCTACAATTTTTTGTTTGTATGGTTCGCATTGCAAGGTTAAAAACTTTAGTCTTTAAACTCATAGTGTAATATTTCAATTGATAATAGAATCATTAATTTGCTATTTAATATTTGTACATATATTAAATTAATAAATTAAAGCATTCCCAAATAATTTTCACTTTTCACAAAAATTTTGAATTTTAAAAACAAAAATTTTATCTTAATTTCAAAAAATTCTTTAAACAGATGCCATCGCTGGTGACAGCTACATTCGCCTAACGCCGTCCATGTCTGGCAAACAAGGCCACGCCTGGACCAAAAAACTCGCCGATTTCGCCAACTTTCGTCTGGACATTGCTACTCGAGTTTCTGGCGTCGGTCGACACGGCGGAGACGGACTCGGCATCTGGTTTGTAGACGAGAAACCAGACTATAACTTGCCCAGCGTCCGGGTATTCGGTGGTGCCAGCAACTGGACAGGATTAGCTGTACTGCTGGACACCTACGATAATGATGGCAAAAATGACAATCCAAAGATTGGCGGCTTTGTTAGCTCTAATAAAGCCTTGGCTTGGAGTCACGACACTGACGGTCTCGACCAGGACATCGGCCACTGTCTGAGGAACTACCGGAATCGGCCTTTCCCCGTCCGGCTGAGGCTGCAGTACCTCAATAAGCGGCTGACGCTGCACGTTAACAATGGAGTGGCTAGCGAGGATAGCGAGAGCGACTATGAGGTGAGTCGGAGCGCCATGTCAATAATAATAATTAAATTGATTACACCTGCCCTAATGGGCAGATGTGCAACGTGCAACCGACAGCTCAACCGCAGCTATTGCGCGGCGCATCTGACAGCTGCGTACGGCTGTTCAGTCCAAGGACTGGGGGGTCACCACAAACCCCCAATTACCCCAGCTAATACTGGTAACCATTTTACAGCTGAGTGAACTGAAGCAATGCAGAGTTAAGTGTGTAGTTCAAGGACACAAATTGTTCCAGTGGGATCGGGAATCGAACCCCCGACCTTCAAGTCGTAGTCCGATGCTCTAACCACTAGGCTACAACCCCCATGGTCAAACTGTCAGTATTAGCGCTAATTCAAACAAACTGTCAGTATAAGCGCCAAGTGAAACTGTCAGTATTAGCGCCATGCCAAACTGTCAGTATTAGCGCCATGCCAAACTGTCAGTATTAGCGCCATGCCAAACTGTCAGTATTAGCGCCAAGTCAAACTGTCAGTATTAGCGCCATGCCAAACTGTCAGTATTAGCGCCATGCCAAACTGTCAGTATTAGCGCCAAGTGAAACTGTCAGTATTAGCGCCATGCCAAACTGTCAGTATTAGCGCCAAGTCAAACTGTCAGTATTAGCGCCATGCCAAACTGTCAGTATTAGCGCCATGTGAAACTGTCAGAATGGGCGCCAGAGCCGACTACCCCCAACGCACTGTTTTGCAGTTGTGCTTCGAGAAGGACAACGTTGAACTGCCAGGCAAAGGCTACTTCGGCGTCACGGCATCCACTGGCGGTGTGTCAGACGACATGGACGTGTACAGCTTCGTGGTTCACTCGTTGTCAGTCAAAGGCGCAGCTGACCAAAGCGAAGCGGCCATCAAAGCCAGCGAAGAGGAGCGCAAGAAATACGAACAGGAATACGAGGAGTATTCTAAGAAACTGCGCGATCAAATCGACGCCATCGCCAAGAGCCACAGGGAAGCCGTTGAAGGTCAAACTGGCTCGGGCGGCGACGCGGGCAAGCCGGGCGATTCTGCGGTCGAAGATGAAGCCGCCAGGCAGTACCGGCAGATCTGGGAGGAGCAATCGAAGATCCGGGCTTCAATTCACGACGTGGCCTCAGCGGTGGCCAATGCTAGGCACGACTTGGCTACCAGCATCACGGAGGTCACGCATTCTGTAGACGCAGTCAAAAGAGAATTGGCCGACGTGAAAACTGCCGCTAATGCGGCCGCTGGTGAGATACTACTCACATTGGGGTCTATACTAGTAGTATGATTGTATTTCCTCTGTTGATAATTAATTATGTTCATTTTAAAAGTTCTCTCTCTCTCTCTCTCTTCATCTCCCTTCTTTCCTTTCCTTCTTTTTTATTAGCGGCAGGGGGCAGTGTGCACTGCATTGCTGCCCATTCCGCCGACTCCCCTGAGCAGGCACACGAGCGCGCGGATACGTACGCACAGGCACACACTCACACAGGAGTGTACAGCGGCCCTAACTTTATTTATCGTTAGGCATGTACACTTCACTGCGCCTTGGGGGGTTGGCTCTCAAGGCCGTTAATTGCACGAGCATAGCGAACAGACACACGATAATCCATACAGACGCACGATAATTCACATAGACACGATAATCCATACAGACGCACGATAAGTCACATAGACACGATAATCCATACAGACGCACGATAAGTCACATAGACACGATAATCCATACAGACGCACGATAAGTCACATAGACACGATAATCCATACAGACGCACGATAATCCAGACAGACACACGATAATCCATACAGACACACGATAATCCATACAGACACACGATAATCCATACAGACACACGATAATCCATACAGACACACGATAAGTCACATAGACACGATAATCCATACAGACACACGATAATCCATACAGACACACGATAATCCATACAGACACACGATAAGTCACATAGACACGATAATCATACAAACACACGATAATCCATACAGACACACGATAATCTACATCGATACAGGACAATCCATACAGACACACGATAATCCATACAGACACACGATAATCCAGACAGACACACGATAATTCATACAGACACACGATAATCCATACAAACACACGATAATCCATACAGACACACGATAATCCATACAGACACACGATAATCCATACAGACACAGGATAATCCACATAGACACACGATAATCCATACAGACACACGATAATCCATACAGACACACGATAATCCATACAGACACACGATAATCCGTACAGACACACGATAATCCATACAGGCACAGGATAATCCACATAGACACACGATAATCCATACAGACACACGATAATCCATACAGACACACGATAATCCATACAGACACACGATAATCCATACAGACACACGATAATCCATACAGGCACACGATAATCCATACAGACACACGATAATCCAGACAGACACACGATAATCTATACAAACACACGATAATCCATACAGACACACGATAAGTCACATAGACACGATAATCCATACAGACGCACGATAAGTCACATAGACACGATAATCCATACAGACGCACGATAAGTCACATAGACACGATAATCCATACAGACGCACGATAAGTCACATAGACACGATAATCCATACAGACGCACGATAAGTCACATAGACACGATAATCCATACAGACGCACGATAAGTCACATAGACACGATAATCCATACAGACGCACGATAATCCAGACAGACACACGATAATCCATACAGACACACGATAATCCATACAGACACACGATAATCCATACAGACACACGATAATCCATACAGACACTCGATAAGTCACATAGACACGATAATCCATACAGACACACGATAATCCATACAGACACACGATAATCCATACAGACACACGATAATCCATACAGACACACGATAAGTCACATAGACACGATAATCCATACAAACACACGATAATCCATACAGACACACGATAATCTACATCGATACAGGACAATCCATACAGACACACGATAATCCATACAGACACACGATAATCCAGACAGACACACGATAATTCATACAGACACACGATAATCCATACAAACACACGATAATCCATACAGACACACGATAATCCATACAGACACACGATAATCCATACAGACACAGGATAATCCACATAGACACACGATAATCCATACAGACACACGATAATCCATACAGACACACGATAATCCATACAGACACACGATAATCCATACAGACACACGATAATCCATACAAGCACAGGATAATCCACATAGACACACGATAATCCATACAGACACACGATAATCCATACAGACACACGATAATCCATACAGACACACGATAATCCTTACAGACACACGATAATCCATACAGGCACACGATAATCCATACAGACACACGATAATCCAGACAGACACACGATAATCTATACAAACACACGATAATCCATACAGACACATGATAAGTCACATAGACACGATAATCCATACAAACACACGATAATCCATACAGACACACGATAATCCAGACAGACACACGATAATTCATACAGACACACGATAATCCATACAAACACACGATAATCCATACAGACACACGATAATCCATACAGACACACGATAATCCATACAGACACACGATAATCCATACAGACACACGATAATCCATACAGACACAGGATAATCCATACAGGCACAGGATAATCCACATAGACACACGATAATCCATACAGACGCACGATAATCCATACAGACACACGATAATCCATACAGACGCACGATAAGTCACATAGACACGATAATCCATACAGACGCACGATAAGTCACATAGACACGATAATCCATACAGACGCACGATAATCCAGACAGACACACGATAATCCATACAGACACACGATAATCCATACAGACACACGATAATCCATACAGACACACGATAATCCATACAGACACTCGATAAGTCACATAGACACGATAATCCATACAGACACACGATAATCCATACAGACACACGATAAGTCACATAGACACGATAATCCATACAAACACACGATAATCCATACAGACACACGATAATCTACATCGATACAGGACAATCCATACAGACACACGATAATCCATACAGACACACGATAATCCAGACAGACACACGATAATTCATACAGACACACGATAATCCATACAAACACACGATAATCCATACAGACACACGATAATCCATACAGACACACGATAATCCATACAGACACAGGATAATCCACATAGACACACGATAATCCATACAGACACACGATAATCTATACAGACACACGATAATCCATACAGTCACACGATAATCCATACAGACACACGATAATCCATACAGACACACGATAATCTATACAGACACACGATAATCCATACAGTCACACGATAATCTATACGGACACACGATAATCTATACAGACACACGATAATCCATACAAACACACGATAATCCATACAGACACACGATAATCCATACAGACACACGATAATCCATACAGACACACGATAATCCATGCAGACACAGGATAATCCATATAGACACACGATAATCCATACAGACACACGATAATCCATACAGACACACGATAATCCATACAGACACAGGATAATCCATACAGACACACGATAATCCAGACAGACACACGATAATCCATACAGACACACGATAATCTATACAAACACACGATAATCCAGACAGACACAGGATAATCCACACAGACACACGATAATCCATACAGACACACGATAATCCTGACAGACACAGGATAATCCATACAGACATACGATAATCCATACAGACACACGATAATCTATACAGACACACGATAATCCATACAAACACACGATAATCCATACAGTCACACGATAATCCATACAGACACACGATAATCCATACAGACACACGATAATCCATACAGACACACGATAATCCGTACAGACACACGATAATCTATACAGACACACGATAATCCATACAGTCACACGATAATCCATACAGACACAGGATAATCCATGCAGACACACGATAATCCATACAGACACACGATAATCCATACAGACACACGATAATCCATACAGACACAGGATAATCCATACAGACACATGATAATCCATACAGACACACGATAATCCATACAGACACACGATAATCTATACAAACACACGATAATCCAGACAGACACAGGATAATCCACATAGACACACGATAATCCATACAGACACACGATAATCCTGACAGACACAGGATAATCCATGCAGACACACGATAATCCATACAGACACACGATAATCTATACAGACACACGATAATCCATACAAACACACGATAATCCATACAGACACACGATAATCCATACAGACACACGATAATCTATACAGACACACGATAATCCATACAAACACACGATAATCCATACAGACACAGGATAATCCATGCAGACACACGATAATCTATACAGACACACGATAATCCATACAGACACACGATAATCTATACAGACACACGATCCCCTGATTCCACAAGCCAAGCTGAGATACCAATTCAGCCCCAAATTAATGTGACTGCACTAGGAATCGAGCCTGGGCCGCTGGCACATGAGAGCGCCGCACTAGATCACTGGGCTACGGTCCCTATCATTCAAATAGACTAAATCAAACTAACAGTGTGGCACCAGTTACATAATTATCATCTAATCCCCAGCCGGCAGTAACAGCAAAGCCAGTGGAGGCAGTGCCGACGCTTACGCAGTCAAAGAGCTGCGCGACATCCTGACCAGGCTAGCTGACAAGGTGGACCATCTGACCAGCAGGCATTCGGAACTGTCCGAACGCGTTGGTCGATCTGTTCAGCTCAATCAGCAGAATTCCGGCTCACAGGGCGACCAGGCCTCATCAACCTGCGCGACCACCTATGGGCTCTACTGTGCCATTCTGCTACAGACTGCAGCCTTTGTCTGCCTGGGCATGTTCTATTTGAAACGCCAAGATGCTGCTAAGAAGTTTTATTAAAGCTTTAATTAATATTAATGGAACTGCAGTCTTGTTGGGTGTCGGTGTGTTCCTATAAATTATTTATATATTTATTTTGTGCTTTACTAAACTTCAGAAGATCCTGTTTGATTGTTTTATAATATAGAGTCCCGACCCCCCCGTCTTGAGGCTGAGGACAGAATGTCTATGGCCGAACCTCTCATAGAACCTGATTTCTGACTCTTGGTGCCGATATAATCCACATTAATTAACACTGTTCTTATTAACGCCTTTCCCCTAGATTGTCCTGTGGTTCAACTGTTTTGTTGCTTGTTTTTCTTTGTCAGTATTTCTTGCTCTTGGTGTGTTTCAGAACCTCTTTTTGTTTGCTTTAAACTTTTACTCTTTTTCCAATACGAAATTAATGATTTTTGTTTAGCATCGTCAGCTTTCCAGTAGATTAAAATTAAGATTAAAGTTTTTAAGGCAGTCATTCGATTTTAAATGTTTTACAAGAACAAGCTAGTTGAAATTTTCTTTGTTCACTGTGTTTTTTCTCCTGGTGAATTGCAGCTTTTCTGTGTGTTTCTGTCAGTTTAATTGCTTTTCTGTCTAGTCTTTACTAGTGGTGTTTGGGTTCTGAATATTTTTTGACGAGAGCTTGTTATTGGGTACGTGTCCTAATATTCTAGTGCTGTCTCTCTCTCTCTCTCTCATCTCATGTCTCATCTCAGGCTCACCTCTCCACTCTAAACCCTGCCTTCATTGCAATCTTTAATTTCTCCCTTCATCTCACTTTCTAGTCTCTCCCTTCATCTCGCTCTCTAATCTCTCCCTTCATCTCCCTCTCTAGTCTCTCCCTTCATCTCCCTCTCTAGTCTCTCCCTTCATCTCCCTCTCTAGTCTATCCCTTTATCTCCCTCTCTAGTCTCTCCCTTTATCTCCCTCTCTAGTCTCTTCCTTTATCTCCCTCTCTAGTCTCTTCCTTTATCTCCCTCTCTAGTCTCTCCCTTCATCTCCCTCTCTAGTCTCTCTCTTCATCTCCCTCTCTAGTCTCTTCCTTTATCTCCCTCTCTAGTCTCTCCCTTCATCTCCCTCTCTAGTCTCTTCCTTTATCTCCCTCTCTAGTCTCTTCCTTTATCTCCCTCTCTAGTCTCTCCCTTCATCTCCCTCTCTAGTCTCTCTCTTCATCTCCCTCTCTAGTCTCTTCCTTTATCTCCCTCTCTAGTCTCTCTCTTCATCTCCCTCTCTAGTCTCTCCCTTTATCTCCCTCTCTAGTCTCTTCCTTTATCTCCCTCTCTAGTCTCTCCCTTCATCTCCCTCTCTAGTCTCTTCCTTTATCTCCCTCTCTAGTCTCTTCCTTTATCTCCCTCTCTAGTCTCTCCCTTCATCTCCCTCTCTAGTCTCTCTCTTCATCTCCCTCTCTAGTCTCTTCCTTTATCTCCCTCTCTAGTCTCTCTCTTCATCTCCCTCTCTAGTCTCTCCCTTTATCTCCCTCTCTAGTCTCTTCCTTTATCTCCCTCTCTAGTCTCTCCCTTCATCTCCCTCTCTAGTCTCTCTCTTCATCTCCCTCTCTAGTCTCTTCCTTTATCTCCCTCTCTAGTCTCTCTCTTCATCTCCCTCTCTAGTCTCTCCCTTTATCTCCCTCTCTAGTCTCTCCTTTTATCTCACTGTCCAGTATCCCTAATCTCACATTTAATCTCTTTTAATCCCACTTTGACTTTTGAGCCGCTAGTCAAAGAGTTTTAATTAATCTGTTTTGCCCTGTTGGTGGAAGGAGTTTATTTGCAAATGCAATATTTTACTAGCAGTAGCTAGTAAATAGAAGTAAATATTAAAAAAATATTCTTCCATAATTTCATCGCTCTATCGTTTTAATAACCATAATTTCAATAAATATGCGTCCTATGGCACACGCTTTGAAAATTGTGCAAGCCAAAACACGGTTGAGTCACAGCGACCAATCAAGAAATGTTCCAGGAAAAGATTGCTGAAAGCAGAAATTACTTTCTTCTTAATTTATTTCTTGCTTTGATAAAACTGGACTGCTTCTTGACAGATTTATTGCTTCGAAATCTTTCATTCAAGAGAGCAATCATTCCTTGAGATGACGGGGCATCAAATTTTGGGCTCAATCGCGTTTTAGGCGATTATTTTATTGATTTTTCAATTTCACTTGCCACGACCGCGGCTATAAAATGCTGGGAC
Source organism: Macrostomum lignano (assembly GCA_002269645.1). Classification (NCBI taxonomy): domain Eukaryota; kingdom Metazoa; phylum Platyhelminthes; family Macrostomidae; genus Macrostomum; species Macrostomum lignano. The sequence goes on from NIVC01001182.1 coordinate 202,913, forward strand.
TTCGGTGCAGACTCCAGGAAAATTGCAAGGAAATTATTTTGCTAAGACTGGCTTCTGTTTCTTTGAGACACGCACTGAAGACTGAGGGTGAGCTGTGCTTACGGATACGCTTGAGTGTTTATGTGGCTATAACAGCCCGCCTCTCACCCCTCACTAGCCCTCTCTCACCCCCCGTTCCCCCTTCTCGTTCCTCTCTTTCAGCCTCTCTTTCCCCTCTTCTCTCCTCCTTCCCCTCTCTCACCCTCTCCTTCCCCTCTTCTCCTCTCATTCTCCTCTCCTTCCCCTCTCTCACCCTCTCCTTCCCCTCTTCTCCTCTCATTCTCCTCTCCTTCCCCTCTCTCACCCTCTCCTTCCCCTCTCTCACTCTCTCCTTCCCCTCTCTCACCCTCTCCTTCCCCTCTTCTCCTCTCATTCTCCTCTCCTTCCCCTCTCTCACCCTCTCCTTCCCCTCTCTCACTCTCTCCTTCCCCTCTCTCACCCTCTCCTTCCCCTCTTCTCCTCTCATTCTCCTCTCCTTCCCCTCTCTCACCTTCTCCTTCCCCTCTCTCACTCTCTCCTTCCCCTCTTCTCCTCTCATTCTCCTCTCCATCCCCCTCTCACCCTCTCCATCCCCTCTTTCACCCTCTCTTTCCCCTTTTCTAATCTCCTTCCCCTCACCCTCTCCATCCCATTTCTCACCCTCTCCTCCCCACTCCCACCCCTCTTTCCTCTCTCTCACCCTCTCGTTCCCCCTCCCACCCTCTCGTTCCCCCTCCCACCCTCTCGTTCCCCTCCCACCCTCTCGTTCCCCCTCCTTCATCTCCCTCCTCTCGTTCTCTCGTTCCTCGTTTCTCGTTTCTCGATCCTCTCGTTCCCCTCCCACCCTCTCGTTCCCCTCCCACCCTCTCGTTCCCCCTCCCACCCTCTCGTTCCCCCTCCCACCCTCTCGTTCCCCCTCCCACCCTCTCGTTCCCCCTCCCACCCTCTCGTTCCCCCTCCCACCCTCTCGTTCCCCTCCCACCCTCTCGTTCCCCCTCCCACCCTCTCGTTCCCCCTCCCACCCTCTCGTTCCCCCTCCCACCCTCTCGTTCCCCCTCCCACCCTCTCGTTCCCCCTCCCACCCTCTCGTTCCCCCCCACCCTCTCGTTCCCCCTCCCACCCTCTCGTTCCCCCTCCCACCCTCTCGTTCCCCTCCCACCCTCTCGTTCCCCTCCCACCCTCTCGTTCCCCCTCCCACCCTCTCGTTCCCCCTCCCACCCTCTCGTTCCCCCTCCCACCCTCTCGTTCCCCCTCCCACCCTCTCGTTCCCCCTCCCACCCTCTCGTTCCCCCTCCCACCCTCTCGTTCCCCCTCCCACCCTCTCGTTCCCACTCCCACCTTTTTTCCTCACTTTCACCATTTTCCCCTCTCTTACCAGACTCTTCTTGTCTGGTCTTCACCACATATATTGAATCCACATTTACATATCCTGCAGGTAACTGAGCCACAAATAAACAAATAAGATAGTCAATTAACGCCAACAGCGTCGTGACTTCAAGCCAATCGAGACACTTCAAAAGCCCCAACGGCGCCATGTCTCACGCTGATTCAAACCCAGCCAAATCGATGAAATTTTCTTCAACGCTTCAAGCCATTTGTCCACAGTGTCCTTTGTTCCCTATGTCTACCTGTGCCAGCACTGGCTACCCCTGTTCAGCGGCTACCTTCAGTAGCGAGTCACAGCAGCACGGATTGATCTGCAGTGCCGCTGCAGCCGCCGCGGCCGCAGCTGCCGCCGCCGCTGCAGCAACCAGCTGGGCCAGAAGTAGCGGTGAGCAGACTGACAATCCAAATCATGCCCGCTGCTGCTCCTGCTCTGAAGAGTCTGCAAATTTGGCTCAGGATTTCAAGATTTGTGAGTACTTGAGAGTATAATTTTGCAGCTGCTTAAAATAATGGGGGATTTTGTGTTTTTTATATGGTGCATTTTGGTTTTGGTACATTAGTATTGTGGTTTCGGTACAGGGTATTGTGGTTTCGGTACAGGGTATTGTGGTTTCTGTACAGGGTATTGTGGTTTCGGTACAGGGTATTGTGGTTACGGTACAGGGTATTGTGGTTACGGTACAGGGTATTGTGGTTTCTGTACAGGGTATTGTGGTTTCTGTACAGGGTATTGTGGTTTCTGTACAGGGTATTGTGGTTTCGGTACAGGGTATTGTCGTTACGGTACAGGGTATTGTGGTTTCTGTACAGGGTATTGTGGTTTCGGTACAGGGTATTGTGGTTTCGGTACAGGGTATTGTGGTTTCGGTACAGGGTATTGTGGTTTCGGTACAGGGTATTGTGGTTTCGGTACAGGGTATTGTGGTTTCGGTACAGGGTATTGTGGTTTCGGTACAGGGTATTGTGGTTACGGTACGGGGTATTGTGGTTTCGGTACAGGTATTGTGGTTTCGGTACAGGGTATTGTGGTTTCGGTACAGGGTATTGTGGTTTCGGTACAGGGTATTGTGGTTTTGGTACATTGGTATTGTGGTTTCGGTACAGGGTATTGTGGTTTCGGTACAGGGTATTGTGGTTTCGGTACAGGGTATTGTGGTTTCTGTACAGGGTATTGTGGTTACGGTACAGGGTATTGTGGTTTCTGTACAGGGTATTGTGGTTTCGGTACAGGGTATTGTGGTTACGGTACAGGGTATTGTGGTTACGGTACAGGGTATTGTGGTTTCGGTACAGGGTATTGTGGTTTCGGTACAGGGTATTGTGGTTTCGGTACAGGGTATTGTGGTTTCGGTACAGGGTATTTTGGTTTCGGTACAGGGTATTGTGGTTTCGGTACAGGGTATTGTGGTTTTGGTGTAAAGATGTTTATCGCATAATAATTTTTTAGTTTTTTATTCTTATGCCCAGAATAGAGCCAAGCTTAGAGCGCAAGTTGCGCGATTGCATTTTGTATAGCAATATATTTCAAACAAAAAGTTTCTATGAAACAGTGAATATGCTCGGGCCCAGATCGATAATCCTTAATTTAATGAGGATACGCTCGTAAAAATTTAAAACAAAGAAAAGTTTATAAAATGGGAATAATATTTATTCGGTTTTTGCATAAAACTAAATTTTTAATTCTTGGGGCGATCGAAGCCATGAGGTAGACAATTAAGTTTAAATATCCGTAAGATTAATAGCGATGGGCATGTTATCGTTTCTGAATCAACTACTGAGAGTGTGAGTAGTAGCGGATGGCAAGTGAAAAATTATTCTACAAAAACACAGATTCATATTATCAGGGATTAAATGTTTTGCGATGAAGATTAAAAAGCATTCCTTAGCGACCTGTTACCACCGAATAGATGTAACATTCCTGCAGTCAATCAGATAAACTTTCCAATCAAACAGTTGACATTCCAATCAAACAGGTGACATTCCAATCAAGCAGATAAACATTCCAATCAAACAGGTGACATTCCAATCAAACAGGTGAACATTCCAATCAAACAGGTAAACATTTCAATCAAACAGATAAACATTCCAATCAAACAGACAAACATTCCAATCAAACAGGCGACATTCCAATCAAACAGATAAACATTCCAATCAAACATATAAACATTCCAATCAAACATATAAACATTCCAATCAAACAGATAAACATTTCAATCAAACAGGTGACATTCCAATCAAACAGATAAAGATAAACATTCCAATCAAACAGGTAAACATTCCAATCAAACAGATAAACATTCCAATCAAACAGATAAAGATAAACATTCCAATCAAACAGGTAAACATTCCAATCAAACAGATAAACATTCCAATCAAACAGATAAAGATAAACATTCCAATCAAACAGATAAAGATAAACATTCCAATCAAACAGATAAAGATAAACATTCCAATCAAACAGGTAAACATTCCAATCAAACAGATAAACATTCCAATCAAACAGATAAAGATAAACATTCCAATCAAACAGATAAAGATAAACATTCCAATCAAACAGGTAAACATTCCAATTAAACAGATAAACATTCCAATCAAACAGATAAAGATAAACATTCCAATCAAACAGATAAAGATAAACATTCCAATCAAACAGATAAAGATAAACATTCCAATCAAACAGGTAAACATTCCAATCAAACAGATAAACATTCCAATCAAACAGATAAAGATAAACATTCCAATCAAACAGATAAAGATAAACATTCCAATCAAACAGATAAACATTCCAATCAAACATATAAACATTCCAATCAAACATATAAACATTCCAATCAAACAGATAAACATTTCAATCAAACAGGTGACATTCCAATCAAACAGATAAAGATAAACATTCCAATCAAACAGGTAAACATTCCAATCAAACAGATAAACATTCCAATCAAACAGATAAACATTCCAATCAAACAGATAAAGATAAACATTCCAATCAAACAGATAAACATTCCAATCAAACAGATAAAGATAAACATTCCAATCAAACAGATAAACATTCCAATCAAACAGATAAACATTTCAATCAAACAGATAAACATTTCAATCAAACAGATAAACATTCCAATCAAACATATAAACATTCCAATCAAACAGATAAACATTCCAATCAAACAGATAAACATTTCAATCAAACAGATAAACATTTCAATCAAACAGATAAACATTTCAATCAAACAGATAAACATTTCAATCAAACAGATAAACATTTCAATCAAACAGATAAACATTTCAATCAAACATATAAACATTTCAATCAAACAGATAAACATTCCAATCAAACAGATAAACATTCCAATCAAACAGATAAAGATAAACATTCCAATCAAACAGATAAACATTCCAATCAAACAGATAAAGATAAACATTCCAATCAAACAGATAAACATTCCAATCAAACAGATAAACATTCCAATCAAACAGATAAACATTTCAATCAAACAGGTGACATTCCAATCAAACAGATAAAGATAAACATTCCAATCAAACAGGTAAACATTCCAATCAAACAGATAAACATTCCAATCAAACAGATAAAGATAAACATTCCAATCAAACAGATAAAGATAAACATTCCAATCAAACAGATAAACATTCCAATCAAACAGGTAAACATTCCAATCAAACAGATAAACATTCCAATCAAACAGATAAACATTTCAATCAAACAGATAAACATTCCAATCAAACAGGTTAACATTCCAATCAAACAGATAAACATTCCAATCAAGCAGTTGACATTCCAATCACACAGGAAACGTTCCAATCAAACAGGTGACATTCCAATCAAACAGGTAACATTCTAACAGGTAAACAGGTAAAACTCCAATAAAAATTATGATTACAATCAAACACAGGTACAATCAAACAGGTACACTGAGTCTCCAAACTTAAGAAAACATCCCTACTAATGGCGCTTGTGTAATGTAAATGAAGCAAGTTGTTTTCAATACAAACAAAAGCAAAAACAGTACTCAATAATAGCAGGAAAAAGCATGATGCAATAATGTCAATAATAAAAAAGTGACTAAGTTTTGCGGGCAAAGTGCAGTTCTGTGTGTTTACAATTTAACGACACAATTACCAAGGACCACTGTACGAGATTATTTTTCCATCAAACTTTTAATTCCTTTGTTTTTTCTTTCCCATCACAAAACCAATGATTGCATTCAAGTAACACGCTGTTCACGCTAAATTAAAGGAATGGTAATCACCTTCACTGGCCCGGATCAAATTAAAATCATTAACAGCATCTTTGAGCTTTACGTCCAGTTATACCACAGAGGTCCTTGGCAAATTCAACAAAATAATACGAGGTCAAATATAGATTGAAATGGTTTCATCTCCTGTCAGTCTGCCAGTCATGCTGCTGTTTGGAACTGCTTCCAGTAAAGTAAACCGTTTGCCCGCTTCAGGGCGCGTCATCCCCAGTTTCCGTAGCATTTATTGCCGGCTCAAGATGATGAAGGAAATCGCCTTCCTCATCGTCAGCCTCCGCTAACAATGATGGCGCCGCTGTGGACAAATCTTCCAATGTGCTAAAGTCTTCTTCTTTCATCAACGTTGCTGCGGACTCTTTGACTGTTGTTGCAGTCTTTGTAGCTTGGGACGAAGACTCGTAGAGGTGCGTGGTTGAAGTTGAGGTTGAAGTCAATGATGTCGTCTGTGGGGCCTGCGTGCTGCTCACTGTGCTGCTCACAGGCACTGTAGGAGGGTGGCAGGTGTCGTCGTGGGAGCAGCAGATGTGTCCGTCCTAAGGTCATGTATAGGGTTGGGTAATGCATCACATTGTGGAACGGAATGGTTAAAATATCCCCTGTCACTCAATCCCCTGTCACTCAATCCCCTGTCACTCAATCCCTTGTCACTCAATCCCCTGTCACTCAATCCCCTGTCACTCAATCCCCTGTCACTCAATCCCCTGTCACTCAATCCCCTGTCACTCAATCCCCTGTCACTCAATCCTGTCACTCAATCCCCTGTCACTCAATCCCCTGTCACTCAATCCCCTGTCACTCAATCCCCTGTCACTCAATCCCCTGTCACTCAATCCCTTGTCACTCAATCCCCTGTCACTCAATTCCCTGTCACTCAATCCCTTGTCACGCATTCCCTTGTCACTCAATCCCCTGTCACTCAATCCCCTGTCACTCAATCCTGTCACTCAATCCCCTGTCACTCAATCCCCTGTCACTCAATCCCCTGTCACTCAATCCCCTGTCACTCAATCCCCTGTCACTCAATCCCTTGTCACGCATTCCCTTGTCACTCAATCCCCTGTCACTCAATCCACTGTCACTCAATCCCCTGTCACTCAATCCCCTGTCACTCAATCCCCTGTCACTCAATCCCCTGTCACTCAATCCCTTGTCACTCAATCCCCTGTCACTCATTCCTCCGTCACCCACCCGGCACTCGCAGGCCACACAGTCCATGTTGTCCAGCTTCCATTTTGCTCCATCAGCCAGTCTCCTGCCCTCGTGCAGGCAGCCAACGCGTACATATGACCCGCCTAGTAACGTTGGTTGCTGTTGCTGCTGTTGCCTTGACAACCGCCGACTTCGACTGGTCTCCGACTCTCTCGGCGCTCTGCACGGATCGGCGTGCGGGCAGATTGGGCAGCAGGCGCCCGGGAGCATGACCGGGTGTGGGCAGGAGTTCGGGGGACAGCTGATTGGGTGGCACTGCACCTCGCCGTTCTGAAAGTAGGAAAATTATCATTTCTTCTGAGTTCGGAGTCGCTTTATGACGAGAATCTCAAGTTGGAACCTGAAACTCGAACCTCCTCAAACTGACACCTCAAACTGGAACCTCCTCAAACTGAACCTCCTCAAACTGGAACCTACTCAAACTGGAACCTCCTCAAACTGAACCTCCTCAAACTGGAACCTACTCAAACTGGAACCTACTCAAACTGGAACCTCCTCAAACTGGAACCTACTCAAACTGGAACCTCCTCAAACTGGAACCTCCTCAAACTGGAACCTACTCAAACTGGAACCTCCTCAAACTGGAACCTACTCAAACTGGAACCTACTCAAACTGGAACCTACTCAAACTGGAACCTCCTCAAACTGGAACCTACTCAAACTGGAACCTCCTCAAACTGGAACCTACTCAAACTGGAACCTACTCAAACTGGAACCTCCTCAAACTGGAACATCCTCAAACTACTGGAACTTACTGGAACCTTGATAATTACCTTCAGACAAAATATTGTAAAAAAAGTAGTGCTAAACTGCACCAGAATGCCGGCATCAATCTTAGCTCTTACCAAACAGTAGCAGTTCTCACAGTCCCTGGTCCATCTGCTCCCAGTCTGGTAGGCTCGCTTCTGCAATGAGTCCCAGCAGGACAAATTTCTGGCTTCGCTAGTCAAACACTGGGGGCAGCATTTTTTCTCCCAGTTTCTTCTGATTGAGGCGCAATCGCAAGGCATCTTGCTGCAGTTCAAGAATCCAGTCTAAAATTTATTGGAAAGGAATTTATAGAAGGTGGCAATAAAGCTACTTTAAGTAGCAATTCACGCCTGTTGTACTCAAAATATAAACATCAAGTCGTACCTGACAAGAGCAGCTTAGGCATGGATCAATCAAATCTCTCACTGTTGTACCGCTAATAACTCTTAGGCGACGGTGCGGACTGGCCTTGTAGGTGCAATCTGGAAAATCGTGTTTTTGCAAAAAATAATTAACCAATTATATCTTGGCATTATTATCAGGAAAATCGGTGTCGTTTGTCTGTCGACTGCACACTATTTAGGGGCTTCCTTTCTAATTCTAACCCCACCGACTGCAAACGTTGTCTATGGGTTTCCTTTCTAACCCTACCGACTGCGAACGTTGTCTAGGGGCTTCCTTTCTAACCCCATGGGCTGTGTACGTTGTCTAGGGCTTCCTTTCTAACCCCACCGATTGTGTAAATTTTATTGGGGCTTCCTTTCTAACCCCACCGACTGCAAACGTTGTCTAGGGCTTTCCTTTCTAACCCCACCGACTGCGAACGTTGTCTAGGGCTTCCTTTCCAACACCACCGACTGTACATTGTCTAGGGGCTTCTTTTCTAGCCCATCGACTGTGTCCATTGTCTATGGTCTTCCCTTCTAACCCCACCAATTGTGTACATTGCCTAGGGGCTTTCTTTCCAACCCCACCGACTACGTACATTGTCTAGGAGTTTCCTTTCTAACCCCACCGAAAGTGTACGCTGTCTAGGGCTATTTTTCTAACCCCAACATCTGTACACACATTGTCTGGGGATTTTCTTTCTAGTTCAAAACTTTGCTTATCGTCTCAGAGTGCATCTTTCTTTTACCCATGCTATGTACTGTACGTACTCAACAAATCAATTAAATTCAAGTCCTTTACCGGTGCTGCAGCGGCCGGATCTACCATTACACAAGCAGCGATAGCCTCCAATAGTGTTAATGCACCGGGTGCCGTAGGAACAGGTGAAATCTTTACCACGCCTGCCGGCACATTCGTTTTTGTCTGCAAAACATGCACAAGCGGTTAAAAATGGTCAAAAAGTAAAGCGAAACAACATTTTTTTCAAGGACGCTGGGACTGTGGACCATTTGCTACGAATAGGAGGCCTGCAGTGCAGAAACAACAGTAAGATAACCGTGTTTTAGACACACTCTCCCTAAATCATGACTAGACGCTGAATTCCTTTGCTTGGTACAAGCTCTGAACACAGCCTTAGAAAAGAAATCTTGGTTGTAAAAAAAATTGTTTCACTATCAATGCAGGCTGGTTCGTTATGGGTACAGCCTCCGAGCTTTAGACATGCTATTGATGACTTTCCCTGCATTTATAGTATAGTGGCGCATACTTCACACGCAAGACAGGGTCCACGGAAGCCTGATTAGCTAAAAGTACATTTACATGTTACACGTGCCCAAATGGATGTCAGGCTTGCAGTGTTGGGGGCTTGATGTGGAATTTCCACGGGATAGGAGGTTCGAGAGCTCGAGACTTCACAAGCTCGATTCTTCAAAGCCCGACTCTTCACAAGCTCGATTCTTCACAAGCCCGACTCTTCACAAGCTCGATTCTTCACGCGCTCAATTCTTCACAAGCTCGATTCTTCACAAGCCCGACTCTTCACAAGCTCGACTCTTCACGCGCTAAATTCTTCACGAGTTCGATTCTTCACGAGTTCGATTCTTCATGAGCTCGAATCTTCCCAAGCTCGATTCTTTAGAAGCTCGATTCTTCATGAGCTCGATTCTTCACAAGCTCGATTCTTCACAAGCTCGATTCTTCAGAAGCTCGATTCTTCACAAGCTCGATTCTTCATGAGCTCGATTCTTCACAAGCTCGATTCTTCACAAGCTCGATTCTTCAGAAGCTCGATTCTTCACAAGCTCGATTCTTCACAAGCTCGATTCTTCACAAGCTCGATTCTTCACAAGCTCGATTCTTCACGAGCTCGATTCTTCACAAGCTCGATTCTTCACGAGCTCGATTCTTCACAAGCTCGATTCTTCACGAGCTCGATTCTTCACAAGCTCGATTCTTCACGAGCTCGACTCTTCACAAGCCCGAATCTTCACAAGCTCGATTCTTCAGAAGCTCGACTCTTCACGAGCTCGATTCTTCACAAGCTCGATTCTTCACAAGCTCGATTCTTCACAAGCTCGACTCTTCACAAGCCCTGTGTGAGCGCGCCTTGCTCAGTGGTCAGCGGAACTGGACGGTCCAGTTGAGTTTTCCATTCCAGATTTCAAGACAAAGTGCTTCGTGACTGGTGCTGTTATCCCTCTGTCTGCACCCCAATTTCTCCTTCAAAGAGAGATACTTGTAAGCCGAAGCAAACCAACACCCAGTTGTAAATTATCCGGCTCGCGGAAAGTTCACAGCGCTGGACTCCTAATTCATTCATCCTATGGCAGAGCTACTATAGGAAATAAAATAATAGAATGTTTCCGCGAGATAAGAATTTTTCTGGGGGTTGTAGCCTAGTGGTTAGAGCGTCGGATTCACGACTGAAAGGTCGGGGGTTCGATTCTCTCGACCCACTCGGAACAATTTGTGTCCTTGAGCAAGACACCTAACTCTGCATTGCTTCAGTTCACCCAGGGGTAATTGAGGGTGTGTGGCGACCCCCCCCCCCAGTCCTTGGACTGAACAGCCGTACGCAGCTTTCAGATCAGCTGCGGCTGAGCTGTCGGTTGCACATCTGGCCATAATATTAATAAATAATAATCCACTTGTTGGTAAACTTTTCACCTTGAAAGTAACCTCAAGACTTGCTTCGTTGGCAATTCAAGGATGGTGACAGATTGGAAATTTAGTGCTGACAAAAAACTGAAAACTATAGCTTGGTAAAAGTGAAAAAGTTGCACTAATCCACCCCTTAAGCACCTAGAGCCATAGCCAAATTCACCAGAGAAGTTCAGAGCCAGAATAAGGATCAAGTACGGTGCTTTGTGCAAATCAATCACTCAAGAGTTTCCGCATCCCGTTTCGAAGTGAAAGGGGAGATCCGGTGCTGGGTTGAAAATGAAAGATTAGGAGGAAAAAATCAGGAAACGAGCCACTGATGCTTGCGGCAATGTCAAAGTACTTTGAGCCCCGTTCGGACCATTGATGGCGCTTCCAGAAGGGGCAAAGATGAATTTGTGTTTCTCGTCTGCTGTTAATAATACAAGCATTTTTGCTGACTTATGGATTCCCATTTGGCGGGGGAATTCCGGCTTCCTGTTGTGCGTCCTTTCTCTGTGATCCGCCTGCTGTCCTCTCCGAGTCGTCCCTTTCCCTTGTTTTCCTTCTGCTTTTGCACTGCGTCTGCTCTCCGGCTCTGCTGCACTCTCTCTACTCTCTCCCTCTCTTCTTCTCTCTCATCTTCCCTCCTCTCTCCTCCCTCTCCTCCCCCTTCTTGTCTGTTCTCTTCTCTACTCCCTCCACTCTCTTTTCTCTCCCTCCTCTCTACCCTCTACCTTTCTTCTCTCCTCTCCTCCCCTCTCATCTCTCCTCTCCTCTCCTCTCCTCTTTCCCTCTCCTTTCTCTCCTCCTCTCCTCTCTCCTCTTCTCTTCTATCTCTCCTCTTCTCTCCTCTCCTCTCCTCTTCTCTCCTCTTCTCTCCTCTTCTCTTCTCTTCTCTTCTCTTCTCTCCTCTCCTCCGCTCTCTCCTCTCTCTTCTCTTCTCTCTAGTGAGGGCAGACACACAGCCAGACATAGGGATTGTGTGAGAATACAAAGGTCATTGCTAAAATAGATGATTGAAGTATTATTGAAAAAACCGGGAATCGAGAGACACAGTAGAGAAACTCTCGGACACAGCTTCGGACAGGCGGTCACTCGGACACACGGCTGTGTAAACAAACATGACAGGGGAGGGCGCCCACCGACCCCAGCAAGTCCCGGCCAATTCAAAGAGAATTCCAAACGAATGAAATAAAAGCCAATGCAGCACTGCCCTATTCATTTTTGACAGGCCAGAATTAGGGAGACCTGCTTTCCGGTTCGGTGCAGCACTCGAAATTGAAGTGAGATAAATGGCATCCGTGTTGTAACTCGTATAGTTTACCGATATCTTATTAGAGTACATTTCCAAAGCAGAAACCATTGAACTTTGGCAGTATTGTTCAATGAAAAATGTGCGAGCGTATGCCCTAATAACAAGTGATTTTTAATTAGGATTAATCGATAATATTCCACTCGATAATCGATAATATTATTCACTTCAATGAATAATTCCACGTAGAATTTATTCAATGATTCTCTAAAAAATTAACGTTTATTCCTAATCAATTTAGTCGACAATTGTGAACAAAATCATCCAGCAACTTTCTAGCGATCAAATTAATATTTCCTCAATCAATTAAATAAATAGCTACCCAGGCAAATAAATCTACGACGTGTATCTCTCTGTCCAAAATCGATAATTCCCCAGGCTAATCAATCGATAATTTCACAGTCTAATCAATCAATAATTCCCCAGTCAAATCAATCGATAATCCTACAGTCTAATCAATCGATAATTCCCCAGTCTAATCAATCAATAATTCTCCAGTCAAATCAATCGATAATTCCGCAGTCAGATCAATCGATAATCCTACAGGCTAATCAATCAATAATTCCCCAGTCAAATCAATCGATAATCCTCCAGTCTAATCAATCGATAATTCCCCAGTCTAATCAATCGATAATTCCGCAGTCAGATCAATCGATAATTCCCCAGTCTAATCAATCGATAATTCCGCAGTCAGATCAATCGATAATCCTACAGGCTAATCAATCAATAATTCCCCAGTCAAATCAATCGATAATCCTCCAGTCAAATCAATCGATAATTCCCCAGTCTAATCAATCGACAATTTCACAGTCAAATCAATCGATAATTTCACAGTCTAATCAATCAATAATTCCCCAGTCAAATCAATCGATAATCCTACAGTCTAATCAATCGATAATTCCCCAGGCTAATCAATCGATAATTCTCCAGTCAAATCAATCGATAATCCTCCAGTCTAATCAATCGATAATTCCCCAGTCTAATCAATCAATAATTCTCCAGTCAAATCAATCGATAATCCTCCAGTCAAATCAATCGATAATTCCCCAGTCTAATCAATCGATAATTCCGCAGTCAGATCAATCGATAATCCTACAGGCTAATCAATCAATAATTCCCAGTCAAATCAATCGATAATCCTCCAGTCTAATCAATCGATAATTCCCCAGTCTAATCAATCGATAATTCCGCAGTCAGATCAATCGATAATTCCCCAGTCAAATCAATCGATAATCCTCCAGTCTAATCAATCGATAATTCCCCAGTCTAATCAATCGATAATTCCGCAGTCAGATCAATCGATAATTCCCCAGTCTAATCAATCGATAATTCCGCAGTCAGATCAATCGATAATCCTACAGGCTAATCAATTGATAATTCCCCAGTCAAATCAATCGATAATCATACAGGCTAACCAATTGATAATTCCCCAGTCAAATCAATCGATAATTCCCCAGTCTAATCAATCGATAATTCCACAGTCAAATCAATCGATAATCCTACAGGCTAATCAATCAATAATTCCCCAGTCAAATCAATCGATAATCCTCCAGTCTAATCAATCGATAATTCCCCAGTCTAATCAATCGACAATTTCACAGTCAAATCAATCGATAATTTCACAGTCTAATCAATCAATAATTCCCCAGTCAAATCAATCGATAATCCTACAGTCTAATCAATCGATAATTCCCCAGGCTAATCAATCGATAATTCTCCAGTCAAATCAATCGATAATCCTTCAGTCAAATCAATCGATAATTCCCCAGTCTAATCAATCAATAATTCCCCAGTCAAATCAATCGATAATCCTCCAGTCAAATCAATCGATAATTCCCCAGTCTAATCAATCAATAATTCTCCAGTCAAATCAATCGATAATCCTCCAGTCTAATCAATCGATAATTCCCCAGTCTAATCAATCAATAATTCTCCAGTCAAATCAATCGATAATCCTCCAGTCAAATCAATCGATAATTCCCCAGTCTAATCAATCGATAATTCCGCAGTCAGATCAATCGATAATCCTACAGGCTAATCAATCAATAATTCCCCAGTCAAATCAATTGATAATTCCCCAGTCTAATCAATCGATAATTCCCCAGTCTAATCAATCGATAATTCCGCAGTCAGATCAATCGATAATTCCCCAGTCTAATCAATCGATAATTCCGCAGTCAGATCAATCGATAATCCTACAGGCTAATCAATTGATAATTCCCCAGTCAAATCAATCGATAATTCCCCAGTCTAATCAATCGATAATTCCACAGTCAAATCAATCGATAATCCTACAGGCTAATCAATTGATAATTCCCCAGTTAAATCAATCGATAATTCCCCCAGTCTAATCAATCGATAATTCTCCCAGTCTAATCAATCGATAATTCCCCAGTCTAATTAATCGATAATTTATAATAATAACCAATCTAGTTAATCAATACTTTCCCAGTTAAATCAATCGATAATTATGATTTAATTAAATCGATAATTACCCCAAAGAATAAATCGATAATTCACCAGACAGTGAGCTCCTCACCTCTGCACAAACTGCCAAGCAAGTTGTCCCTCCCGGAGTCATCGAAGCCCCTCTTGCAGACGCAGTGATAGGTGCCGGGCAGGTTTTTGCAGTCGGAATTGGCGTGACACCTGTGAATGCCCAGCGAGCATTCGTCAATGTCTGGAAAGAAAGATTTGGCAATCAACTATTAGGATAGTGACTAAGTTTGATGATCGTTACCTCAGTGTTTCTGACATTCTGTTAGATTTTGTAGCAACTATCTACGAGTAGACATTATGTCACCTACAGCACCTGTTAAACATAAGTGGTGTGTCACCTGTGTGTCACCTTCTAGTCACGTCTGTCAAAAGTCTTCGTGGGTTAATAAATTCAGTACATAAATTCATCTCCATATGCGTATTTCGGCACTTTACAATATCGCTTTCAATACATATCGGCGCATAGTTAAAAACACTATCAGTTGGCCCTACCCAGCTCGCAGCGGCGACCGTGAAAACCGGTGGGGCAGGTGCAAACCCCGGGCCTGAGACAGCTGCCTCCGTTCAGACAAGCCGGCTGGCATATTGCTGTTGAAAGTGCAAAATCAGAATTATGCTATAAATATTTATGCATTAAGCTAATCTACCCTTACTGAAGCTAATATACCCTACCTGAAGCTAATCTACCCTACTTGAAGCTAATCTACCCTACCTGAAGCTAATCTACCCTACCTGAAGCTAATCTAACCCACCTGAAGCTAATCTACCCTACCTGAAGCTAATCTACCCTACCTGAAGCTAATCTACCCTATCTGAAGCTAATCTACCCTACCTGAAGCTAATATACTATACCTGAAGCTAATCTACCCTACCTGAAGCTAATCTACTATACCTGAAGCTAATCTACCCTATCTGAAGCTAATCTACCCTACCTGAAGCTAATATACTATACCTGAAGCTAATCTACCCTACCTGAAGCTAATCTACTATACCTGAAGCTACTCTACTCTACCTGAAGCTAAACTACACTATCTGAAGCTAATCTACTATACCTGAAGCTAATCTATCCTACCTGAAGCTAATCTACTATACCTGAATCTACTCTACTCTACCTGAAGCTAAACTACACTACCTGAAGCTAATCTATCCTACCTGAAGCTAATCTACCCTACCTGAAGCTAATCTACTATACCTAAAGCTAATCTACCCTACCTGAAGCTAATCTAACCTACTTGAAGCTAATCTACTATACCTGAAGCTAATATACTCTACCTGAAGCTAATCTACCCTACCTGAAGCTAATCTATCCTACCTGAAGCTAATCTACCCTACCTGAAGCTAATCTAACCTACCTGAATCTACCCTACCTGAAGCCAATCTACCCTACCTGAAGCTAATCTAACCTACTTGAAGCTAATCTACTATACCTGAAGCTAATCTACACTATCTGAAGCTAATCTACCCTACCTGAAGCTAATCTATCCTACCTGAAGCTAATCTAACCTACCTGAAGCTAATCTACCCTACCTGATGCTAATCTACCCTACCTGAAGCTAATCTACCCTACCTGATGCTAATCTACCCTACCTGAAGCTAATCTAACCTACCTATATTAGTTACCCCAGGTAAAGAACGAACGAGAACTTACGCAAACAATTGAATCCATCTCCATAGTAACCAGGTAAACAGGTGCACGAATGCGATCCAAGGCTGTTAGAGCAGGTGGCGTGTGTGGAGCACCGGTTCAAGCTGGTCTCGCTGCATTCGTCTGTGTCTATAAAAATAGAAATGAGTGCATATTTTGGAAAGACCAATTTTTGTAAATGAAGTTTCTGGCAGTAAACAACTACAAGGGTAGGTTTTTCTGTACTTTGAGTGTCACGTGTTGACTTATATTTCTGGTTGCTGCAATGTTTTTATTTCTTGTTAATGGTAAAATGTTGTTTATAATGAAAACTTTTCATACAAAATAGGTCAATGCAAGATTCTTGTCTAAATTAGAATTTGTAAACACTTCTGATATTGGGTTGTTATGCTTTGAATCGGGACACGTTGGCTATGTGCTAAGGTAGTTTTAGATAGGTTAGAGTGGCTTCAGGTAGCGTAGATTAGCTTTAGGTAGGGTAGATTAGCTTCAGGTAGGGTAGATTAGCTTCAGGTAGGGTAAATTAGCTTCAGGTAGGGTACATTAGGCTCAGGTAGGGTAGATTAGCTTCAGGTAGGGTAGATTAGGCTCAGGTAGGGTAGATTAGCTTTAGGTAAGGCAGATTAGCTTCAGGTAGAGTAGATTAGCTTCAGGTAGAGTAGATTAGCTTCAGGTAGAGTAGATTAGCTTCAGGTGGGTCAGATTAGCTTCAGGTAGAGTAGATTAGCTTCAGGTAGAGTAGATTAGCTTCAGGTAGAGTAGATTAGCTTCAGGTAGAGTAGATTAGCTTCAGGTAGAGTAGATTAGCTACAGATAGGGGAAATTAGCTTTAGGTAGGGTGAATTAGTTTCAGGTAGGGTAGATTAGCTTCAGGTAGGGTAGATTAGCTTTGGGTAAGGTAGATTAGCTTCAGGTAGAGTAGATTAGCTTCAGGTAGAGTAGATTAGCTTCAGGTAGAGTAGATTAGCTTCAGGTAGGGTAGATTAACTTCAGGTAGTGTAGGTTAGCTTCAGGTAGGGTAGATTAAGTTCAGGTAGGGTAGGTTAGCTTTAGGTCGGGTAGGTTAGCTTCGCGTGAGATAGATTAGCTTCAGGTAGGGTAGATTAGCTTCAGGTAGGGTACATTAGGCTCAGGTAGGGTAGATTAGCTTCAGGTAGGGTAGATTAGGCTCAGGTAGGGTAGATTAGCTTTAGGTAAGGCAGATTAGCTTCAGGTAGAGTAGATTAGCTTCAGGTAGAGTAGATTAGCTTCAGGTAGAGTAGATTAGCTTCAGGTAGAGTAGATTAGCTTCAGGTAGAGTAGATTAGCTTCAGGTAGAGTAGATTAGCTTCAGGTAGAGTAGATTAGCTTCAGGTAGAGTAGATTAGCTTCAGGTAGAGTAGATTAGCTTCAGGTAGAGTAGATTAGCTTCAGGTAGAGTAGATTAGCTTCAGGTAGAGTAGATTAGCTACAGATAGGGGAAATTAGCTTTAGGTAGGGTGAATTAGTTTCAGGTAGGGTAGATTAGCTTCAGGTAGGGTAGATTAGCTTTGGGTAAGGTAGATTAGCTTCAGGTAGAGTAGATTAGCTTCAGGTAGAGTAGATTAGCTTCAGGTAGAGTAGATTAGCTTCAGGTAGGGTAGATTAGCTTCAGGTAGTGTAGGTTAGCTTCAGGTAGGGTAGATTAAGTTCAGGTAGGGTAGATTAGCTTTAGGTCGGGTAGGTTAGCTTCGCGTGAGATAGATTAGCTTCAGGTAGGGTAGATTAGCTTTAGATAGGGTAGGTTAGTTTCACGTGAGGTAGATTAGCTTTCGGTAGGGTAGGCTAGCTGCAGGTGAGGTAGATTAGCTTCCGGTAGGATTGAGTAGCTTCAGAATTCGGCAGGGTCGGTTTCAGGCTGGTCGGGGCCTCACCTCTGCAAGAGTACTCGGTGTCCTTTGTGAAGCCGGGCAGGCAGTCGCACCTGAAGCTGCCAATCGTGTTCACGCAAACGCTGTGATTGCCACACCTGTTCTCCGTGGAGCATTCGTCAATGTCGACACAGTTTAGTCCGTTGCCACGGTAACCGGGTCGACAGACGCAATCGTATCGATTGTGCAGATTGACGCAGTCAGCGTTGGGAGAGCACTTGTGACCGCGGGCGCAGTAGTCGTAGCCTGCGGACGGGTGGAGTGAAGAATCTTATTCATCTTATCTCTCGTCCTTCATCTCATCTCTTCCTTTCTCATCTCTCCTTCTTCGTCTCATCTCCCCCATCCCTTTCATTTTATTTCTCTCCATTCGTTCATCTCAACGCTCCCTTCATCTAATCTCGCTCCCTCCTCTTCATCTCATCTCACCCCGTCATCTCATCTATTTCTTTTTATCTCATTTCTCTCCATTCCTTCATCTCATCTCATCTCTTCCCTTCATTTTATGTCTCTCTCCCTTCATCTCATCTCTCTCTATTCCCTTTATCTTCTCTCTCTCCTTTTATCTCATCTCTCTCCCCAACTTCTTTATCTCATATCTTTCTTCATCTCATCTCTCTTCATCTCCTTTATCTTATCTCTCTCCCTTCATCTCATCTTCTCCCCTCATGTTATCTCGTGTCATATTATCTCTGTCCATTCATTTCATCTCTCCCCCATCCTATCTTTCTTCTTTCATCTCATCTCTCTCGCCTCATCTTATGTTTCTCCCTTCATCTTATCTCACTTTTTCGTCTCTTCTATATCTCCCCCCCTGCAGTCTCACCCTCGCAGTAGGGGCAGCAGTCGAAGCTGTTGGTCTTCTGCTGCTCAAGCGGGCAGTCAGCCATGGGGCAGAGCTGCTTGTGATCTGTCGGCTCGAAGCATTCCATGCTCCCGTCCTGGTGGAAGGGGTGGCGGGTTTAGCAGTAGGGTTAAAGGAAGTTGTGTTTCCCGTTACTAAATTGGGGTGTTTCCCGTTGCTAAATTGGGGTGTTTACCGTTGCTAAATTGAGGTGTTTCCCGTTGCTAAATTGGGGTGTTTCCCGTTGCTAAATTGAGGTGTTTACCGTTGCTAAATTGGGGTGTTTCCCGTTGCTAAATTGGGGTGTTTCCCGTTGCTAAATTGGGGTGTTTCCCGTTGCTAAATTGGGGTGTTTCCCGTTGCTAAATTGGGGTGTTTCCCGTTGCTAAATTGAAGTGTTTCCTGTTGCTAAATTGGGGTGTTTACCGTTGCTAGATTGATGTGTTTCCTGTTGCTAAATTGGGGTGTTTACAGTTGCTAAATTGGGGTGTTTACCATTGCTAAATTGAAGTGTTTCCTGTTGCTAAATGGGGGTGTTTACCGTTGCTAGATTGATGTGTTTCCCGTTGCTAAATTGGGGTGTTTACAGTTGCTAAATAAGGGTGTTTCCCGTTGCTAAATTGGAGTGTTTCCCGTTGCTAAATTGAGGTGTTTCCCGTTGCTAAATTGGGGTGTTTCCCGTTGCTAAATTGAGGTGTTTCCCGTTGCTAAATTGGGGTGTTTCCCGTTGCTAAATTGGAGTGCTTCCCGTTGCTAAATTGAGGTGTTTCCCGTTGCTAAATTGGGGTGTTTCCCGTTGCTAAATTGGAGTGTTTCCCGTCGCTAAATTGAGGTGTTTCCCGTTGCTAAATTGGGGTGTTTCCCGTTGCTAAATTGAAGTGCTTCCCGTTGCTAAATTGAGGTGTTTCCCGTTGCTAAATTGGGGTGTTTCCCGTTGCTAAATTGGAGTGCTTCCCGTTGCTAAATTGAGGTGTTTCCCGTTGCTAAATTGAGGTGTTTCCCGTTGCTAAATTGGGGTGTTTCCCGTTGCTAAATTGGAGTGCTTCCCGTTGCTAAATTGAGGTGTTTCCCGTTGCTAAATTGGGGTGTTTCCCGTTGCTAAATTGGAGTGTTTCCCGTTGCTAAATTGAGGTGTTTCCCGTTGCTAAATTGGAGTGTTTCCCGTTGCTAAATTGGGGTGTTTCCCGTTGCTAAATTGAGGTGTTTCCCGTTGCTAAATTGAGGTGTTTCCCGTTGCTAAATTGAGGTGTTTCCCGTTGCTAAATTGGGGTGTTTCCCGTTGCTAAATTGAGGTGTTTCCCGTTGCTAAATTGGGGTGTTTCCCGTTGCTAAATTGGAGTGTTTCCCGTTGCTAAATTGAGGTGTTTCCCGTTGCTAAATTGGAGTGTTTCCCGTTGCTAAATTGAGGTGTTTACCGTTGCCAAATTAGGGTGTTTACCATTGCTAAATTGGGGTGTTTACCATTGCTAAATTGGGGTGTTTACCATTGCCAAATTAGGGTGTTTACCATTGCAAAATTGGGGTGTTTCCCGTTGCTAAATTGGGGTATTTTGCTAAACCGTTGCTAAATTAGGGTGTTTACAGTTGCTAAATTGGAATGCTTACCGTTGCTAAATTGGAATGCTTACCGTTGCTAAATGAGGGTGTTTACCCTTAGTAAATAGGGGGTGTTGAACGCTGCTAAATAGAGGTGTTAAGTTTCGGGTCAATTTTGTGATGCTTGTGATGACTTATATGAGCCTAATATAGGTAATAAATTGTTTTTTCAACATTCGCGGTGACTACTCGTATTTATTAGTACAAGCTAATCGCACATATCAGCCTATACGGTCGTAATGCATACACTTAGCATATTAACTTCAGTGTAACACTTTAGTAGCGAAGCAGACAGACCCGTGGAAGTTTTTGATTGCACTCAGTGACCTATTTCTCTACCAATTCCAGATCCGGTAGATTGCCCCCACTCTCAGGGGACCAAAAGCTATAAAGCTAATGAGTTATGCAAATCAGGGAATTAATATGAGCGGACCAGAAACGCATGTCGGGATAAAACTCTTGTGTTTATATTTGCTTTACGGTCAGCCTGTGGGCGAACTGTTGTGATTTTAGTGGGCTTTCAGAAGAGTACGGTGAAATTGGAGATACACGGATGAGATTGGGTGAGATTAGAGATACACGGATGAGATGGGGTGAGATTAGAGATACACGGATGAGATGGGGTGAGATTGGAGATAGACAGATGAAAAGGGGTGAGATTGGAGACACAAGTAAATAGGGTGAGATTAGAGACGCAGATAGATAGGGTGAGATTAGAGACACAGAAAGTAGATGGGTGAGATTAGAGACACAGAAAGTAGGTAGGGTGAGATTAGAGACGCAGATAGATAGGGTGAGATTAGAGACACAGAAAGTAGATGGGTGAGATTAGAGACACAGAAAGTAGGTAGGGTGAGATTAGAGACGCAGAAAATAGATGGGGTGAGATTATAGACACAGGTAGCAGATTGGGTGAGATTAGAGACACAGGTAGTAGATGGGGTGAGATTAGACACACCGGTAGTAGGTGGGGTGAGATTAGAGACATAGAAAGTAGATGGGGTGAGATTAGAGATACACGGATGAGATGGGGTGAGATTAGAGATACACGGATGAGATGGGGTGAGATTAGAGATACACGGATGAGATGGGGTGAGATTAGAGATACACGGATGAGATGGGGTGAGATTAGAGATACACGGATGAGATGGGATGAGATTAGAGATACACGAATGAGATGGGGTGAGATTAGAGATACACGGATGAGATGGGGTGAGATTAGAGATACACGGATGAGATGGGGTGAGATTAGAGATACACGGATGAGATGGGGTGAGATTAGAGATACACGGATGAGATGGGGTGAGATTAGAGATACACGGATGAGATGGGGTGAGATTAGCGATACACGGATGAGATGGGGTGAGATTGTAGACACATAACACAGAAAGTAAATAGGGTGAGATTAGAGACGCAGATAGTAGGTAGGGTGAGATTAGAGACACAGAAAGTAGATGAGTCGAAATTGTAGACACAGAAAGTAGATGGGGTGAGATTAGAGACACAGAAAGTTGGTAGGGTGAGATTAGAGACACAGAAAGTAGGTAGGGTGAGATTAGAGACACTGAAAGTAGATTGGGTGAGATTAGAGACACAGGTAGTAGATGGGGTGAGATTAGAAATATAGAAAGCAGATAGGGTGAGATAAGGGACACAGAAAGTAGATGGTGTGAGATTAGAGACACCGGTAGTAGATGGGGTGAGATTAGAGACACAGAAAGTAGATGGAGTGAGATTAGAGACACTGAAAGTAGGTAGGGTGAGATTAGAGACACAGAAAGTAGATGGGATGAGAAGCGAAATTAGTGCTAGAAGGTTCTCAGTCTCAGTGTAACCAAAATTTAATTTTCTTTTTTTCGCTCGCTAAATAAAGAAATTCAAGAAGCAAAAGAAAGGAAAAAAGAAGGGAAAAGGGTCAACAGTGAACTGTTAGAGAGCCAAATCAGAGAGAGCTTCATTCGTTTATATTAAAACTTTGACCTGCCCATTCGTTTCTATAATGCAGGGAAAAATTGGATAAACACATCCGGTTGAAACTCAAGTACGAGCTGGCAGGGTTTTTCCACATTGCAGCTTTAGCCAATCCGATAGAATAAACAATTGCTTTTTTAGGGCGCCATGCTTGTGTAAGGGGCGCCATGCTTGTGAAAGGGGCGCCATGCTTGTGAAAGGGGCGCCATGCTTGTGTAAGGGGCGCCATGTTTGTGTAAGGGGCGCCATGCTTGTGTAAGGGCGCCATGATTGTGTATATGAGATGTCATGATTGTGTATGTGAGATGTCATGATTGTGTATGTGAGATGTCATGATTGTGTATATGAGATGTCATGATTGTGTATATGAGATGTCATGATTGTGTATGTGAGATGTCATGATTGTGTATATGAGATGTCATGATTGTGTATGTGAGATGTCATGATTGTGTATGTGAGATGTCATGATTGTGTATGTGAGATGTCATGATTGTTTATATGAGATGTCATGATTGTGTATGTGAGATGTCATGATTGTGTATATGAGATGTCATGATTGTGTATATGAGATGTCATGATTGTGTATGTGAGATGTCATGATTGTGTATATGAGATGTCATGATTGTGTATATGAGATGTCATGATTGTGTATATAACATGTCATGATTGTGTATGAGATGTCATGATTGTGTATGTGAGATGTCATGATTGTGCATATGAGATGTCATGATTGTGTATATGAGATGTCATGATTGTGTATATGAGATGTCATGATTGTGTATATAACATGTCATGATTGTGTATGAGATGTCATGATTGTGTATATGAGATGTCATGATTGTGTATGTGAGATGTCATGTCATGTATACACAAAAAAGCCAAGCCGCTACCTTGCACTGGCAGTGGACGCAAATCCGATTGTTAGACGAGTCAATCTCCGACAAGCTCGTGATGTTCATCCCGTGCTCGAATGCCCCTCGACTGCCGCTTTGAGCACCCCCGCCAACGATGCCGTGCAGGTCGCAGGAGCGAAGGCAGGTGGAGCAGCAGGAGCCCTTCATGCGGACTGGGAAGGCGCACGTGACCGGGGGCAGGGCTTCGGACCGCAGCTGATTCGGCCTCGCTAAATTGGTTTTAAATAGATTTTAATTGGATTTCAATAACGTGTAGTTTGAGATTTGCACTTTAGAAAATGTACTTTTTGGGATTTATTTTGGCTTAGAGTACTCTAGGGTACGTACTTTAGCGCAAGAATTATAACACAATCCAATAAAGCCATAATGCCCTAATTGTGTATGAAGGCGTACGAAACAATTAAGTAATTATCTACTTTGAGGCATGTAATTATGGCTATGTACTTTAATACATGTTCGAGCGTAATTTAGGTTATGTACTTTAGGGTGTGTACTTTTGAACAATGTACTTTAGGGGGTTGTACTTTTAAAAATGTTCTTTAGGGTGGAAAATTTAAATACGTAAAATCAATGAGGCACATACAATATTTTATGAACAAATAACTACAGGGAAAAAAACTTACAGTAAAAACTGCACAAGCTTTCAGAAAGCGCCCCAAAAGGGCCGTTTTTACCAAGAAATTACAATTAAAGATTCTGCATAGAAGCAACTACAAAATGCATTTTAAAGGTATTCAAGGTAGATGCAAAGCAAATTTCTCTCATATGTGACGCACCTGCTCGCTTTAAAAATTTTGCATTGGTCTTTCAAATTCGCCTGGCCAGAGGGAAAACCGACTAAGTAAGAAAAGCAATTAGCAAAGCAACACCTGTGGCGGAATTACCTGGCAGGAGCATTCCCGGCAGTCACCAATGTCCCAAGTCTGTCCGTCTTCGTAGTAGGTGCCATTGTGCGAGCACCGGACGATGCAGTCGCACTGGGCCAGTTGCTGTATGCGCCTCTCGGCCGCTTGTAGCTGATGATAAAAGTGCACGGGTTTCCGCTTGGTGTACAGTTGCAGAGATATGGGGTATGGTTCAAAGAAAAAGTGTTTGCACTTTTGTTCATGAAAAACAATTATGCTGGCGCTTTAGCAAAACTTTGAATTGGGCGCTTCTGTCTTTGAGTTGGGCGCCTCTGTCTTTGGATTGGGCGCTTCTGTCTTTGAATTGGGCGCTTTTGTCTTTGGATTGGGCGCTTCTGTCTTTGAATTGGGCGCTTCTGTCTTTGGATTGGGCGCTTCTGTCTTTGGATTGGGCGCTTCTGTCTTTGAATTGGGCGCTTCTGTCTTTGGATTGGGCGCTTCTGTCTTTGGATTGGGCGCTTCTGTCTTTGGATTGGGCGCTTCTATCTTTGAATTGGGCGCTTCGATATTTGAATTGGGCGCTTCTATCTTTGGATTGGGCGCTTCTGTCTTTGGATTGGGCGCTTCTGTCTTTGGATTGGGCGCTTCTGTCTTTGGATTGGGCGCTTCTGTCTTTGGATTGGGCGCTTCTGTCTTTGAATTGGGCGCTTCTGTCTTTGGATTGGGCCTCTATATTTGAATTGGGCGCCTCTGTCTTGAATGGGGCGCTTAGATATCTTTAAATTTGGCAGCTAACATTGAGCTGGGCACCCCTCATAGACAGTAGCATAAATATGCCGCATGTAATCCTTATAATATACAAGTCTAAAGCCTTGTATATTATGGAAACTGCAATTCCATCCTTGTAAAAAAATTAAAATGCCACCGTTTTGCTGGGCACTTAGTGAATTGTAAGAACATTTCTCTCGGATTAAAATTGCCAGCATTGCCAGGCACGGAAATAGTGCAATCCAATAAGGTAGGTGCAGCAGAGGCAGATGGCTAACACCCTCCCGAACTGTCTGGCTTGAAATTCGAACCGTATTTCTCTCGCCCTCTCTCATTTCGTTTTCCCAACTTCTTCTTCCCTAATCTTTGCTTAGCGGAAAACTTTGTTCGAGAAAGTCCGAAATCCCAATTTATCCCCAGATTTTCCCTTGGGGAGACTTTCTCGACTGCCGATCCGGCTCTGGCGGTTAGAGAGCCCCCCCCATTGGTACTGGATTCCATATTGGATAATGGAAGGAATTGTTGGGATGGCATTCGATTATAAGGGAACATTTTGGCGCAATTAATCCTACCGATTCCCGCTCCCTGAGCAAACTCCAACAAGCCGACTCGAGAAGAAACGAAAATTTAGAGAATTAAATTTGGTCCCGTATCGGCTTCAGTTCTTTTGGGAATTTGCAAATATAGAATTGGGATCCATCGGAACATCAGAAGCTTTGCAATCGCTAACCTGCATCTTGACGCGGTGCATCTCGGTCTGCAGCTGCTGCACCGCCTGAGCCAACAGCCTGTGCTGACCACACGTGGGACAAACTGAAATTTCCAATTTGTGTTATTATTTCAAAAGCGCTAGAATAGGCGTGTGAGAAAAGAATTATATTTAAAACCAGTTTGTTTATTTGATGTCCTGTACCTGTAGCCCGATTTTAGGAACGCGCTTTAATACTTAATTAAGGCTATATAAAGTCATAAACCAAGCCAGACAGACAGAACCTATTTTTATTAGAGGCTTGGCGTTGTTTGTACTTTAAGAACTTTAAGCGACATTGTCACACAACCGGCGAGAGGCATTACAAGCACACAAGCGCGCTGATACCAACGCAGTCCTACGCACAGGCACACACTCACACAGGAGTGCACAGCGACCCTAACTTAATTGATCGTTAGGCATGTACACTTTGGTGGGTTGGCCCTCAAGGCCGTTAATCGCACGAGCAGAGCCAAGCCAAGATTCCAATTCAGTCCCAAATTAATGCGACTGCACTTGGAATCGAGCCTGGGCCGCTGGCGCGTCAGAGCGCCGCGCCAGACCACTGGGCTACGGCACCCCAGACAGAGGCTAAGAGAACTGTTAAATTATATGAGGCTATAAAAATATAAGATGGCAATCCGATGAGAGAAGCGACGGCTGCTACACACACTGGAAACTTTATGGGATTATTCCTAACTTTAGTTCGGTGTTGGCTTTAGCTCCCACTAGACAGATAGACACAGGGAGGAAGGCGGAACGAAGGAAGGAAAGCATGAGACCCAGCATCGAAGATAAGAATCTTCTCCCACGAACACTGCTAAGGGTTCGAATTGACGCTGAAGCACTTATATAGCTTGATGTGATACCCATCAGTAAAACTCGAACTGTGTTGATTGACATGCAAACACGTGGGCAATGTGGATTAGAAAGTCTACTAGTTTAGTAAAGACTAAAAATACCGTCCGTCATTATGATCTTGATACCAGCATAGCGAGCACCAGACAGACAGAATTTTACAATTTATATGATTATTTTGCTTGGCAACTCACGTGACTCGGTGTGCGGGCACTGCTCCAGAGATCCGTGCTGACCGATCACCAGCATGGCCTCCTGCATCTCGCCCTGGGCGTTGAGTTGGCAGCATAGAAGATCAGCGTCACGAATAAGTTTTTTTAGAATGGAATTGGTGTCAGTGGAGACTCTGAGTGTCAGAAAAGACATTGGATGAGACACTAGGTGTCAGATAAGACTCTGGGGTGTCAGATAAGGCACTGAGGTGTCAGATAAGACTCTGGGGTGTCAGATAAGACACAGGTGTCAGATAAGACACTGAGGTGTCAGATAAGACACTGGGGTGTCAGATAAGGCACTGAGGTGTCAGATAAGACACTGGGGTGTCAGATAAGGCACTGGGGTGTCAGATAAGACACTGGGGTGTCAGATAAGGCACTAGGGTGTCAAATAAGACTCTAGTGTGTCAGAAACAACACTGGAGTGTCAAATAAGACTCTAGTGTGTCAGAAACGACACTGGAGTGTCAGATTAGACTCTTGGGTGTCAGATAAGGCACTAAGGTGTCAAATAAGACTCTAGTGTGTCAGAAACGACACTGGAGTGTCAAATAAGACTCTGGGGTGTCAGATGAGACACAGGGGTGTTAGATAAGATACTGGGGTGTCAGATAAGACTCTGGGATGTCAGATGAGACACCTGGGTGTCAGATGAGACACCAAGGTGTCAGATAAGATACTTGGGGTGTCTGATAAGACTTTGGGTTGTCAATGAAGACAGGGGAAGTCTGGTAAGAGACTGGGTTGTCGATGAAGATAGGGGGATGTCTGATAAGACTAAGCCACTGGAGTGTCAGAAAAGATGATGCCAGATGAGACAGAATTACATCGTTTACTTCTAACTCAGCACTCACCTCAAAGTAGGAATTCCATCGTCCTCGCTGGCCCAGCCACAGGTTGCTGCTGTGTCGGAACAGATCCTCCTTGATAGGCCGGTACAGGACTCGGTCGTAGATTTTCTGACAGTCGACGAGTAGCACCACTTGACTACCGCTGATGGTCAGAGCCACCTGGTGCCAAAGGTTGTCAGCCAGTTGATAGGCCAGCTTCTCAACGTTGATCATATTGGCGGCCTGGTTCATCACGTAGTGCAATCGGAGTTCCTCTTTGCGCCATGCGCTCTGAAGTTCTAGCAGTCTGGAATAATTAACGGGGATAATTTAGCCGATATGTATCGATAAAGGGTTTTCTCGAAATCATTCTGAATTGAAGTGAAATCCAACCCCGGAATTTTCAGTTAAACATGGAGCATCTGATGCTGTCCGATATGTATCGAAAACTTTTCTCGCTCTTTAGCAACGACAAAGCAATAGTTGCAGATTGGGGAATCGAACCTGAGACCTTGGGTATGAATGTCAGAGGACTTTAGTTGATATGTATAGAAATTTTCATACTTTCCCTGGCTAATACTGCCCCTATATAGCAGTCGAAATTATTGTGTTGCCGCGTGGAATCGAACCCCGGTCCTTCGGAGTGCAAGATCAATACGTTAGACCCCTTAGCTACGATCTACCCCGGCTTGTGCCCGAGTTAAAATGAATATTAAACGACTCTCACCGCCTGTTATTACTGCTAGTGAAGGATAGCAGACTGCCAACATTGGTGCTGTTCTGCTTCAGCGTGAACAGCAGGGTGAAGTCGCGAGCTCCATTCAACGCTCGAACAATCGCCCTGGTAACTGAGGCGCCGATCAGACCGTAGCGGTTTGGCGCTGTCGCGGTGAAAAAAGCATGGTACATGGGGTTTATTTTTTTCTTGCGGTGGTTCAGCGAGAGAGGGAGGTCGCGGGGGAGTGGGGCGGAGCGCCAAGTGTATGTTTAGTCACGAGGCAAAGGCGGTCAGAACATGGCACAGGAAATGCGAAAACATTGCTGTAGGTATCAAAGCACTTCAGAGAAAAATTATGCTGCCGCTTGTGCTTGAAATCAAGCCGAAATTTTGTAGGGAATAATGAGCCTAGGTTTCTTCTAGGGCGAATGCTTTATTGCTAATTCTCCATCACCCTCTATCCCCTCTCTATCTCCCTCTCTGTCCCCCTCTCTATCTTCTTATCTATCCCCTCACTATCTCCCTCTCTACCTCACTCCCTATCTTTTCAATCTCCCCATTTTTCTTCTCTCCTCTTCCATCCCCTACCTTTATGCTATCTTCTTCACTCACAACTCTAACATTTTCCATATCATATCGAAAAATAACGAAAAACTGCGATATTTTATAATTAGCTTAGAAAAAGGACCAAACTGTTCATATAATTATTCGTTAATAAGCTTGGCATAGATAATTCATGATTGACAGTTGAATTCACATATACGAGTCGGGCTCAGAGGAGTGCTACAATCTAATAATAAATCAATCATTGGATTCGATGCCAGTCCTCACGAATGGCATCGTACTCATGCTTAGCTGGGTTCAGTGCTGTCAACTCGCATGATATGTAGCAACTAAAGTTTGCGTTTCGACACAACAGCAGCTGGTGATAGAATGCTCAAAATTGGATACATTGCTGTCGTGTGTGAGCAGGTCGAATTCAGACACCGGAGCAGAACGAACGTGATGCTTGACTTTTCAAACCTTTCCACAAAATATGCCCTTTGCTGTCTTTCCGAAGCATTATTCCCAATTTTCGATATCTCCTATCTTCGGAAAATTCTCCATCCTCAACTTCTCTTTCCACCCTCCTCTACTTCTCTCTCCTCCCTCTACTTCTCTTTCCACCCTCTACTTCTCTCTCCACCCTCTACTTCTCTCTCCTCCCTCTACTTCTCTCTCCTCCCTCTACTTCTCTTTCCACCCTCCTCTACTTCTCTCTCCACGCTCTACTTCTCTTTCCACCCTCCTCTACTTCTCTCTCCACGCTCTACTTCTCTCTCCACCCTCTACTTCTCTCTCCATCCTCTACTTCTCTCTCCACCCTTTACTTCTCTCTCCACCCTCTACTTCTCTCTCCACCCTCTACTTCTCTCTCCACCCTTTACTTCTCTCTCCACCCTCTACTTCTTTCTCCATCCTCTACTTCTCTCTCCACCCTCTACTTCTCTCTTCACTCTCTACTTCTCTCTCCAGTCTCTACTTCTCTCTCCACTCTCTACTTATCTCTCCACCCTCTACTTCTCTCGCCAGTCTCTACTTCTCTCTTCACTCTCTACTTCTCTCTCCACCCTCTACTTCTCTCTCCACCCTCAACTTCTCTTTCCACCCTCCTCTACTTCTCTTTCCACCCTCTACTTCTCTCTCCACCCTCTACTTCTCTCTCCACGCTCTACTTCTCTTTCCACCCTCCTCTACTTCTCTCTCCACGCTCTACTTCTCTTTCCACCCTCCTCTACTTCTCTCTCCACGCTCTACTTCTCTTTCCACCCTCCTCTACTTCTCTTTCCACCCTCTACTTCTCTCTCCACCCTCTACTTCTCTCTCCATCCTCTACTTCTCTCTCCACCCTTTACTTCTCTCTCCACCCTCTACTTCTCTCTCCACCCTCTACTTCTCTCTCCACCCTTTACTTCTCTCTCCACCCTCTACTTCTCTCTCCATCCTCTACTTCTCTCTCCAGTCTCTACTTCTCTCTCCACTCTCTACTTATCTCTCCAGTCTCTACTTCTCTCTCCAACCTCTACTTTTGTCTCCAACCTCTACCCTTACTATCCACAGCCTCATTCCTCCATCAATGAGCCGTCAACCCCGCACCCCAGTTCGTCTCACCTCTGAACACCACAGCCCTGGCGTCGCCTTGAAACGGAGAAGCGTACTCAGAGAAACCGAGAGCACT
Source organism: Macrostomum lignano (assembly GCA_002269645.1). Taxonomy (NCBI): domain Eukaryota; kingdom Metazoa; phylum Platyhelminthes; family Macrostomidae; genus Macrostomum; species Macrostomum lignano. Next base: position 233,450 of record NIVC01001182.1, read on the forward strand.
GATTGGTGTAGGTCCCGATTTCAGAGCGGCGAGCAAGTCGAATATGACTCTGCCGTCGTGGTAGCCTGCCGGGCGTTAAGTGTTGGTTTGGTTGCCTTGACAACGGATGAGTATTTTCAGCTAATGAGTGATTTTTTACGGTGAGATTCTAGATGAGACTAGAGATGGAGATTCGACTCGATGTGAGATTCTAGATGAGACTAGAGATAGAGAATAGACTCAGTGTGAGATTCTAGATGATACTAGAGATGGAGATTGGACTTTAGTGAGATTCTTAATGAGACTAGAGATGGAGATTAGACTCGGTGTGAGATTCTAGATCAGACTAGAGATAGAGATTCAACTAAGAGGTGAGATTCTAGATTGAGACTAAAGACGGAGATTCGACTCGATGTGAGATTCTAAGATGAGACTAGAGATTGAGATTCGACTCGATGTGAGATTCTAGTTGAGACTAGAGATGGAGATTGAAATCAGTGTGAAATTCTAGATGAGACTAGAGATAGAGAATAGACTCAGTGTGAGATTTTAGATGATACTAGAGATGGAGATTGGACTTTAGTGAGATTCTTAATGAGACTAGAGATGGAGATTAGACTCGGTGTGAGATTCTAGATGAGACTAGAGATGGAGATTTCACTAGAGGTGAGATTCTAGATGAGACTAGAGATGGAGATTGAACTAGAGGTGAGATTCTACTCGTAGATTGAGACTAGAGATGGAGATTGCACTAGAGGCGAGGTTCTTAATGAGACTAGAGATGGAGATTTCACTAGATGTGAGATTCTAGATGAGACAAGAGATAGAGATCCGACTCGATGTGAGATTCACGATGAGACTAGATTAGATCTAAGAACTCTGAGATGAGTTATGCAATCAGGTTACTCACGCCGTACTCCATCTGGCAGAGTTTCAGCCACTCTGCTCCAGACAGAAGTTGTCAGGCAGTTTTGTAGCAGCAAAGTCAATACAAACAGCTTCATGTTGTGTTGCTTGCAGCACTGTAATTTTCTACTTCTTCAAGCCTTTCGTAACAAGAATCTGTCGTCTTAAAATTCTAGTTGGCTTAACAGCTGTCAAGAACTGTCAACACACAGACCAGCGTCCAGATGTAGTAGAGACAGACCTAAATAAATGTCAGTTCACTTTTCAAGTACTGTCCCAGCCGAGCCTCCGTCTGTACTCCAACCGTACTTCCAAGTTGAGACCGAGTTATTCGAGGACCGAACAAGACTGCTTGCTTGCTGTAACAACAGAATGGCACAAACAGTGTTAGGCGAAGCGTTTTATATAACAACTGCGGTTCTCTCCTTTCTTAGTCTTGGACTGTTCGTCAGGCACAAGCAGCGCAAGAAGGGGTGCCATGCAGTCAGACCGAACCCTCTTAGGCAAAACCCTCAACCCGTGCGCTGGAGAGAGTCTGCCAGAGATAGATGACGAATCAGCTGCAGGCTGGGGTGGGGTGGGCGGCAACTGCTATTGGAACCGTTTTTAGACGTGAAATAAGAAAGAAAAGGGAGAGAAAGATATGGAGGATTTTTTATAAGATACTATACAGTACAAGCAATTGTTCAGATTCAAAAAACAAATAGCTCGGACTATGATTACTAATACTAATAGTATGCATTCACTAAGGTTTAATAAACTACTAAATTGTTTAATTTCACCGTCCGTACCTTAAAGTGCAGCGTCTATAGAAATGCGCAGTTTAATGTGCAGTTCGTATTATCTAAGATCTGATAGTCAACTGCAGTACGGCGATGATATGCAAACTTGTGACGAAGGCCTCTGATAAACCATAATTTGTTATCGAATATTGTACTATAGCATGCTACGGGTATATATGGGTGTCTTAAAATCGTGCACATATATAGAAATAATTGGCTGTTAGTTAGTTAGTTAGGGAGATAGTTAGGGTGAAAGTTGCATAGGTCACCTTAAGACAGGAGTGTCACCTGTTAGACAGGAGTGTCACCTGTTAGACAGGAATATCACCTGTTAGACAGGTGTGTCACCTGTTAGACAGGATAATGTCACCTGTTAGACAGGAGTGTCACCTGTTAGACAGGTGTGTCACCTGTTAGACAGGATAATGTCACCTGTTAGACAGGAGTGTCACCTGTTAGACAGGAGTGTCACCTGTTAGACAGGAGTGTCACCTGTTAGACAGGAGTGTAACCTGTTAGATAGGAGTGTCACCTGTTAGACAGGATAATGTCACCTGTTAGACAGGAGTGTCACCTGTTAGACAAGAGTGTCATCTGTCAGACAGGAGTGTCACCTGTTAGACAAGAGTGTCACCTGTTAGACAGGAATATCACCTGTTAGACAGGAGTGTCACCTGTTGGACAGGAGTGTCACCTGTTAGACAGGAATATCACCTGTTAGACAGGAGTGTCACCTGTTAGACAGGAGTGTCACCTGTTAGACAGGAATGTCACCTGTTAGACAGGAGTGTCACCTGTTAGACAGGAATTTCACCTTTTAGGCAGGAGTGTCACCTGTTAGACAGGAGTGTCACCTGTTAGACAGGAATATCACCTGTTAGACAGGAGTGTCACCTGTTGGACAGGAGTGTCACCTGTTAGACAGGAATATCACCTGTTAGACAGGAGTGTCACCTGTTAGACAGGAGTGTCACCTGTTAGACAGGAATGTCACCTGTTAGACAGGAGTGTCACCTGTTGGACAGGAGTGTCACCTGTTAGACAGGAGTGTCACCTGTTGGACAGGAGTGTCACCTGTTAGACAGGAATATCACCTGTTAGACAGGAGTGTCACCTGTTAGACAGGAATTTCACCTGTTAAACAGGAATTTCACCTGTTAGACGGGAGTGTCACCTGTTAGACAGGAGTGTCACCTGTTAGACAGGAATATCACCTGTTAGACAGGAGTGTCACCTGTTAGACAGGAGTGTCACCTGTTAGACAGGAATATCACCTGTTAGACAGGAGTGTCACCTGTTAGACAGGAATGTCACCTGTTAGACAGGAGTGTCACCTGTTAGACAGGAATATCACCTGTTAGACGGGAGTGTCACCTGTTAGACAGGAATTTCACCTGTTAGACAGGAATTTCACCTGTTAGACAGGAATTTCACCTGTTAGACGGGAGTGTCACCTGTTAGACAGGTGTGTCACTGGTTAGACAGGTGTGTCACTGGTTAGACAGGAGTGTAACCTGTTAGATAGGAGTGTCACCTGTTAGACAGGAGTGTCACCTGTTAGACAGGTGTGTCACTGGTTAGACAGGAGTGTAACCTGTTAGACAGGAGTGTCACCTGTTAGACAGGAATATCACCGGTTAGACAGGAGTGTCACCTGTTAGACAAAAGTGTCACCTGTTAGACAGGATAGCGTCACATGTTAGACAGGATAGCGTCACATGTTAGACAGGATAGCGTCACATGTTAGACAGGATAGCGTCACATGTTAGACAGGATAGCGTCACATGTTAGACAGGATAGCGTCACATGTTAGACAGGATAGCGTCACATGTTAGACAGGATAGCGTCACATGTTAGACAGGATAGCGTCACATTGTTATATGTCACTGGTGTCACCTCGAGATGCGTAAAACCGAAAATTCATAAAAGTTAAACTACCCGTCATGTTAATAACTTTTTTTAATTATCGCACGGTTTGCTACTTACAGTAGGCTTGTAAGTACATGGCGCAGGTACTTAAGATCGAGTCAGATTTTTAACGAAACAAAACAATTCCATCAATAATCACCACTCTCCAGCACAGTCGGATCCCAGAAGGTGCACAGAGGTCAAAAGCGAGGCGGCAGATCCTAAAACCGGACAACCTCATCATCAGCAGCAGATTCTGTGGTCAGGCAAGAGTCAATCAGGCACCAGCAGCCACCTGCAGTATCAACAACAGGCAGTCGTGAAAATCAGACGACAAAGAACTAACTACAGTCGCCTGCAATTGTTGGAACTTGAAAAAGAATTCCACTTCACCAAATACCTGACTAGAGCCAGAAGAAGGGAGCTGGCAGACAGTCTTCAGGTGACGGAGAGGCACGTGAAGATTTGGTACCAGAACCGGCGGATGCGCTGGAAAAAGGAGCAGCGGCAGCAGCAGCAGCAGCAGATATGATTTATTTGATCGCTAAAGTAGCTCGATGGACAGGACAGAGGAATTGTTATTTTAGGTCATAAATTATCTAAATACCATCAGCTGAGCTTCCAGTTTGAAAATCAAACATTTTTTCAAAAAAAAAATATTAAAAATGTGAAATTTTTGAATAAATTTCACAAGCACCAGTGCCTTAAGCACCAGGGTCTTTAGCACCAGTGCCTTTAGCACCAGGGGCTTTAGCAACCAGGGGCTTTAGCAACCAGGGGCTTTAGCAACCAGGGGCTTTAGCACCAGAGGCTTTAGCACCAGGGGCTTTAGCACCAGGGGCTTTAGCACCAGGGCTTTAGCACCAGGGCTTTAGCACCAGGGGCTTTAGCACCAGTGGCTTTAGCACCAGTGGCTTTAGCACCAGTGGCTTTAGCACCAGGGGCTTTAGCACCAGTGCCTTTAGCACCAGTGCCTTTAGCACTAGGGGCTGGGCTTTAGCATCAAGGGCTTTAGCACCAGTGCCTTTAACACCAGTGCCTTTAGCACCAGTGCCTTTAGCACCAGGGGCTTTAGCATCAAGGGCTTTAGCACCAGTGCCTTTAACACCAGTGCCTTTAGCACCAGTGCCTTTAGCACCAGGGGCTTTAGCATCAAGGGCTTTAGCACCAGGGGCTTTAGCATCAGGGGCTTTAGCACCAGGGGCTTTAGCACCAGGGGCTTTAGCACCAGTGGCTTTAGCACCAGGGGCTTTAGCACCAGTGGCTTTAGCACCAGGGGCTTTAGCACCAGGGCTTTAGCATCAGGGGCTTTAGCACCAGAGGCTTTAGCACCAGGGGCTTTAGCACCAGGGGCTTTAGCACCAGGGCCTTTAGCACCAGGGGCTTTAGCATCAGTGGCTTTAGCACCAGTGGCTTTAGCACCAGGGGCTTTAGCACCAGTGGCTTTAGCACCAGTGGCTTTAGCACCAGTGGCTTTAGCACCAGGGGCTTTAGCACCAGTGCCTTTAGCACCAGTGCCTTTAGCACTAGGGGCTGGGCTTTAGCATCAAGGGCTTTAGCACCAGTGCCTTTAACACCAGTGCCTTTAGCACCAGTGCCTTTAGCACCAGGGGCTTTAGCATCAAGGGCTTTAGCACCAGTGCCTTTAACACCAGTGCCTTTAGCACCAGTGCCTTTAGCACCAGGGGCTTTAGCATCAAGGGCTTTAGCACCAGGGGCTTTAGCACCAGGGGCTTTAGCACCAGGGGCTTTAGCACCAGGGGCTTTAGCACCAGGGGCTTTAGCACCAGTTTAGCACTTTAGCACCAGGGGCTTTAGCACCAGGGCCTTTAGCACCAGGGGCTTTAGCACCAGGGCTTTAGCACCAGGGCTTTAGCATCAGTGGCTTTAGCACCAGGGCTTTAGCACCATGGGCTTTAGCACCAGGGGCTTTAGCACCAGGGCTTTAGCATCAGGGGCTTTAGCACCAGTGGCTTTAGCACCAGTGGCTTTAGCACCAGTGGCTTTAGCACCAGTGGCTTTAGCACCAGGGGCTTTAGCACCAGTGCCTTTAGCACCAGTGCCTTTAGCACTAGGGGCTGGGCTTTAGCATCAAGGGCTTTAGCACCAGTGCCTTTAACACCAGTGCCTTTAGCACCAGTGCCTTTAGCACCAGGGGCTTTAGCATCAAGGGCTTTAGCACCAGTGCCTTTAACACCAGTGCCTTTAGCACCAGTGCCTTTAGCACCAGGGGCTTTAGCATCAAGGGCTTTAGCACCAGGGGCTTTAGCACCAGGGGCTTTAGCACCAGGGGCTTTAGCACCAGGGGCTTTAGCACCAGGGCTTTAGCATCAGTGGCTTTAGCACCAGGGGCTTTAGCACCATGGGCTTTAGCACCAGGGGCTTTAGCACCAGGGCTTTAGCATCAGGGGCTTTAGCACCAGTGGCTTTAGCACCAGTGGCTTTAGCACCAGTGGCTTTAGCACCAGTGGCTTTAGCACCAGGGGCTTTAGCACCAGTGCCTTTAGCACCAGTGCCTTTAGCACCAGGGGCTGGGCTTTAGCATCAAGGGCTTTAGCATCAAGGGCTTTAGCACCAGGGGCTTTAGCATCAAGGGCTTTAGCACCAGTGGCTTTAGCACCAGGGCTTTAGCACCAGGGGCTTTAGCATCAAGGGCTTTAACACCAGTGGCTTTAGCACCAGGGCTTTATCACCAGTGCCTTTAGCACTAGGGGCTGGGCTTTAGCATCAAGGGCTTTAGCACCAGGGGCTTTAGCATCAAGGGCTTTAGCACCAGTGGCTTTAGCACCAGGGCTTTAGCACCAGGGGCTTTAGCATCAAGGGCTTTAACACCAGTGGCTTTAGCACCAGGGCTTTAGCACCAGTGCCTTTAGCACTAGGGGCTGGGCTTTAGCATCAAGGGCTTTAGCACCAGGGGCTTTAGCATCAAGGGCTTTAACACCAGTGGCTTTAGCACCAGGGCTTTAGCACCAGTGCCTTTAGCACTAGGGGCTGGGCTTTAGCATCAAGGGCTTTAGCACCAGGGGCTTTAGCATCAAGGGCTTTAGCACCAGTGGCTTTAGCACCAGGGCTTTAGCACCAGGGGCTTTAGCATCAAGGGCTTTAACACCAGTGGCTTTAGCACCAGGGCTTTAGCACCAGTGCCTTTAACACCAGTGCCTTTAGCACCATTGCCTTTAACACCAGTGCCTTTAGCACCAGTGCCTTTAGCACCAGGGGCTTTAGCATCAAGGGCTTTAGCACCAGGGGCTTTAGCACCAGGGGCTTTAGCACCAGGGGCTTTAGCACCAGGGGCTTTAGCATCAGGGGCTTTAGCACCAGTGGCTTTAGCACCAGGGGCTTTAGCACCAGTGGCTTTAGCACCAGGGCTTTAGCATCAGTGGCTTTAGCACCAGTGCCTTTAGCACCATGGGCTTTAGCACCAGGGGCTTTAGCACCAGGGCTTTAGCATCAGTTGCTTTAGCACCAGTGCCTTTAGCACCATGGGCTTTAGCACCAGGGGCTTTAGCACCAGTGCCTTTAGCACCAGGGGCTTTGGCACCAAGAGTGTCAGCACTAAACGGCCCCCAGCGCCAGAACCCTGAGTGAGCGTGTCAGATACGGCCTCTGTCCTCTGAAAACGAACTACACTGTAGTAGCTTACCATAGTACTAATCTGTTTTTTAGTTAGACGCAATACAGTTTCGCATGCATAATATTGAATCTGGAAGTTGAGGTGAGGTGAACCATATTGCCCAGCCAGAGCTAAAACTGAAAGCTTAAAATGCCGCCAGGTCTGACAATGACATGTAATAATTAGTAATCCATGAAGTGTCTAAGAAATTTCCTGCAGTATATAAAAACTCTAACAAAACGCGAATCAACTACTTGCAGTTCTGATACTAGCAATAAAACTACAGTATATATTACGCAAATTAACTGACCAAATATAATATGTACATCCCGCGCAAGCGTATTCCTGCAAACTAACCATGAGCTGTAATAACATTGATTTTGCTTTAATGTTAACGTTTTGATTGGCAAATATCAAATTTAAACCACTTGTTACAGAAGGGAATTTTTTATTTAACGAATTAATATTTGTTAAACAATGAAATTTACATCTAATAAACTCACTTATACTTGTAATTATTGTTACATTCAATAACTTATAAGTCACATTAAAATTGAACTTGTACACAAATAATTATATAAATAAACAAATACAGACATTACGCTCATATTTAAAAATGTCACAATGTCCTTTTGTTCGCGAATCTCAACCCAGCTCAGATGGACTTCAACAACTGCGCCGCTTCATCTCTTGACTGAAAGAAAAACAAAATTTGAATAAAATGATTTGTTTCAAAAAGATCAAAACAGCAAATTAAAACAAACCTGTTTGTCGTCAACCGTGTCGCCCTTATAATTGACAGTTCTCTGCAGATAAGTCCGCGCATTGGTCCTGTCACCTTTGCGCAGGTAGGCTTTGCCGATGTACAGCAAACTGCTGCTGTAGAAATTCGGGTCAACTGAAATTGAAAAGTGACTGTTGATTAGGGTCAAATTAAAAACTAATTCTATAGATTTTAGGTCACTGAGTCTCAGAAGACAACCTACGCTTCCGGTTAGTATATACAGGAACCTATACTTCCGGTTAGAATATACAGACAACCTACACTTCCGGTTAGTATATACAGACAAACTACGCTTCCGGTTAGCATATACAGACAACCTACACTTCCGGTTAGTATATAGACACCCCTCACTTCCGGTAAGTATAGAAAACCTACACTTCCGGTAAGTATAGAAAACCTACACTTCCGGTTAGTACATACAGACAACCTGCACTTCCGGTTAGCATATACAGACAACCTACACTTCCGGTTAGTATATAGACACCCCTCACTTCCGGTAAGTATAGAAAACCTACACTTCCGGTTAGTACATACAGACAACCTGCACTTCCGGTTAGTATATACAGACAACCTACACTTCCGGTTAGTATATACAGACAACCTACACTTCCGGTTAGTATATACAGACAACCTACACTTCCGGTTAGTATATACAGACAACCTACACTTCCGGTTAGTATATACAGACAACCTACACTTCCGGTTAGTATATAGACACCCCACTTCCGGTAAGTATAGAAAGCCTACACTTCCGGTAAGTATAGAAAACCTACACTTCCGGTTAGTATATACAGACAACCTGTTGCGTAGGCTTTGTATTTTATGTTTCGTTGTTAGTTATAGTTGTAGGTCTCATTTTAGTATATCGACGATATGTACGTCTCCGGGCCCCGCCCCCCATTATCGCTTAGTGTACATGCAATCTCAGCCCCACCCCAATCTTTTGTGTGTCATTTAGCAGTTAAATATAAAAGGAACGATGGCTTGAATTTGTTCGTGAGAGTGCGTTGTGGCAATAGTCAAAAACCTGCCGAGAGTTTGAACAAAAGTTATTTGTCTTTAGAACATAAATCTGGTAGCAGAGCGTGGTTGTGAAATCGAATGTCATTCGGAGACGAAAAGGCTGCGGATGCAGCAGCGGCAGCAGCAACAGCATCAGCATCTGAGCGAAATCAAGAGAGATCGGAATCGGAGCAACGAGTGGTGCAACTGAAGGGCAAAAAGGCTGTCGAAAAATGTGCCTTCACTAAGCAGCGAAACAAGCTACTCAAGTACCCCGACTCGGACGGCGTGACACTGGAGGGCGCGGAGAGAGATGGTCATCAGAGAGAGTTAGAGGCCGCAAAGTGTCAGAAAGCTGAACTGGAAGAGCGTCAACAGCGGTTGAGAGAAACATTTGAGGCTAAGCAAAAGGAGTTGGAGTATGAAATGGAGAGGCTAGACAGAGTGGTTGGAGTTCAGCGGCAGCAAGTTCAGTCGCGAAGTGTACACGAAGCGCGTGAGGAGTCGCAAACTACGGGGGAGGGGTGGCAACCCAAAGAGTGGCCAATCAACAATCCAGGCTGGCGGCCAACCCCAATTAGCGAAATGTACACTGCGCGTACTGGCCCGGCTGGAGTTAGCGCAAACGAAAGGCCTAGGCAATTTGAGTCAGAGTGGCGGGCTGGCCTATCATTTGGCGGAGCAGGGCAGGCGGCGGCAATGTACGCAGAGGATCAGTCAGCTAGGATTGGACAGGACATGTGGCGACAATTGCAGCGTGTGTCTATTCCTGTGTTCTCAGGAGACAAGCGGCAGTATGAGGGGTGGAAGGCTGCCTTCTATGCATGTGTGGATGAGTCGCCGGCTTCAGACGCGAACAAGTTGTTGCAGCTGCGTCAATCCCTGCAAGGGGAGGCACTTAAGCTTATTGTGAATTTAGGGTTCTCGGCTTTCGCCTACCGGTCTGCACTAGTGCCACTAGAGCGTTTAGAGCGAGAGTACGGTGGAGAGAGACGCAGATTAACGTTAGCTCTGGAAGACTTGGACAATTTTCGGCCGATTCAGACGGAGAGTGCAGCGCAGTTAAAAAAGTTGGCAGACCTGTTGGATGTGACCGTGAATAATTTGAAGGCGGCTGGGCGTGACGTTGAGCTAAGTAGCAATGGCCTGTTACATTTGCGCGTTCAGCGGAAGCTGCCCGCAGACACCTTGGCGCGCTATCACCGGTGGGTGGGCGAGAACTCTAAAGTAGATTCGCTGAGTGTGCTCCATCAGTGGTTGTTACAGGAGGCTGAATATCGGACGATTGCGTGGGAGGCGACGCGAGGAGTGGTACCGGTGAGCGATGGCGGTCGGGAAGCTGGAAGAAGTGGTCAGGGTCTCGTGAACCACAGCGAACACTGTTCATTCACAACGACGCCGCTGAAAGTCGCAGTGTCGAACCAACAGACAACCGTAGGTTATGTCGTCTCTGTGGAGAGCAGCATGGAGTGTGGGCGTGCCCTAGGTTTGCGCGTATGGATGTTGAAGCTCGATGGGCAGCGGTACGCGAGTGGAAGCTGTGCTTTGGGTGCTTGGGAAGCAACCACATGAGTTTGTCGTGCAGACGATTGCGAAGCTGCGGCATCGACGGGTGCAAGGCCAGGCATCACCGGCTGCTCCACCAAGCGCAAAAGAGTGAGTCGATGGCACGCCACGAAGGGGGGATGCAGAAGGTCCTCAAGGCGCCAAGTTCAGGCGAGAGGCCGAAGGAGACGATGAACAAGCAGCGAGAAGCCTGTACTTTGCTAGTTAGGGAGACCGCTGCGGTTGCGCTGCGAACCGTCCCGGTGATCTTGTCCAATGGAGACCGACAGGTGCAAGTCAACGCGCTTCTGGATGATGCGAGCACAAGAACATATTTGAACTCGGACGTGGCGGCCGAACTTGGGCTGGAAGAGAAGTTTGAGCAGATGAACGTTAAAGTACTCAACGGACAGGTAAATACCTTCCAGACAGCGCCGGTTGAAGTGGACTTGAAGAGTCTTGATGGAGCGTTTCGAGCTAGGGTTTTGGCGTACACCACGGAGAAAGTGACGGGTGATATGAAGGCCGTGGATTGGAGTCAGCTAGCGTCGCAGTGGCATCATTTGCGTGGCATTCCGTTCAGCAGAGTTGAAGGCAATCAGACGGTTGACATGCTCATCGGCATCGATCACGTTGATCTACACTTCGCCTGCCGTGAGGTCGGGGGTCAACCTGGAGAGCCGACAGCGCGACTGACGCCGATCGGTTGGACGTGTGTGGGACCGATAAGGGACGACGGACCGGAAGCTGGACGACAGAGGACTTTCCTATCGATTGCGGATGGAGACTTGGATGGCGTTTTAAAGCGTTTCTGGGAGGTGGATGAGGTCCCCGACGGTGGAGCGATGGTCACGTTGTCGATGGGAGAGCAAGAGACCGTTCAATTGACGAAGAGTTCAATGAGGATGGAGGCCGGTCGTTACCCGGTGGCGATCCCATGGAAGATGGATCCGACAACGTTGCCAGACAACAAGGATATGGCGCGGCAGCGGCTCGTTAATACGGAGCAACGGCTTAAGAAGAACCCGGAGCTGGCGCAGGCGTATCAGCGAGTGTTTGATGGACAGCTGGAGAAGGGCTACATTCAAGAAGTCGACGGAGCCGCCGGTCAGGGAAGTTGGTACCTGCCACATTTTGCAGTAGTGAGAGCGGACAAGGAGACAACAAAGACTCGCATAGTCTTTGACGCGTCTGCTCGCTGTGGCGGTCTCAGCCTTAACGATGCCATCCACACCGGACCGAAGCTGCAAAAAAATCTCGTCAGCGTGCTGCTAAGATTTCGCAAGCATCCGGTCGCGCTAGTTTGTGATATTGAGGAAATGTATCTTCGAATTCGGTTGGCTCCAGATGATCGCCGCTTCTTTCGGTTCTTGTGGCGCGGAATGCAAAAGGAATGTGAGCCAAAAGTATACGAGTTCTGCAGCGTGGTCTTTGGCGTCAACTGCTCCCCGTTCCTGGCTCAACTAGTGGCACAAGAGAATGCAAGGCAACATCAGGATCAACTGCCTTTGGCGGCAACGACGGTTTTGAGGTCCACCTACATGGACGACAGTCTCGACTCCATGGAGACAGTTGAGAAAGCAAAGCAGTTGTATGAGCAGCTGATGGAGCTGTGGAAGAGAGCCGGTATGCGAGCTCGGAAGTGGCTTTCGAACTCTGAGGAAGTCCTGCAATCGATTCCAGTTGAAGACAGGGCAGAACGCGCTGAGCTACTACTGCAGGGTGAATCACCAACCGCGAAGGCACTTGGCGTAAGCTGGAACGCACGGATGGATACGCTTTTAGTCAGTATCGATGACGGCAACAGCAAAGGCTTGATTACTACAAAGCGGCAGATGTTGCGATGCATCGCGGGGGTGTTTGACCCTTGCGGTTTCGTGGCTCCAGTTGTGACGCAAGGGAAGATTCTGTTGCAGAAGGTGTGGCGCTTAGGTGTTGGCTGGGACGAAGCGTTGGATCCGGACTTAGTGACAGAAGCAACTGAGTGGTCTAGAAAGCTGTCGGCGGCCAGTGAAATCTCGGTGCCACGCTGTCTAAGTGACCAAATGCATGATGTAGAGCTACACACATTCGTTGACGCATCGCAGGACGCGTATGGAGCTGTAATTTACCTAAGGAGTGCAGTCAATTCGGAAGCATCAACCGTGCGGCTCGTAGGAGCAAAGTCTCGAGTAGCCCCTCTGCAGACGGTCAGCGTTCCAAGACTCGAGCTGATGGCAGCGGTGTTGGGCGTAAAGCTGGCCAAAGTGGTTTCTGAGGCGTTGGAAGTGGAACGGAGCAAGATGGTATTGTGGAGTGACAGCCAAAACGTATTGTGGTGGATCAGAAAGCAAAGCCGAGTGCTCAAGCCGTTTGTCGCCAACCGAGTCGCGTTCATTCAGGAGGAATTCCGAATTAATCAATGGCGCTACGTGCCCACGAAGCTGAACCCAGCCGATGTGCTGTCGCGAGGCTGCAACGCGGAGGAGCTGAGCCGCAATGAGCTGTGGATGCACGGACCAGAGTTTCTGATGCGAAGTGAGCAGGTGTGGCCAGAGAGAACACTTCCAGCAGAGCCAGCGAAGCCAGAGACGAAATCGACGTGTAGGAACATAAGAACAGTGGACGTTGCATCGGAGGAGAGGTTGTTCTTGACGTCAGCCGAGCTAGAGACGTCGGACTGGAGACTGGACCCGGCGCGGTTCTCGAGTTTTCGGAGACTGCAGCGTATTACGGCCTGGGTGTTGCGCTTCATTAGAAACTGCCAGCGGACGCAGGTGCTCAGGGTTGATGGGGAGTTGACCGGAGAGGAACTGAATGACGCCGAAGAGCAGCTCGTGCGATTGGCGCAAAATGAAGGTTTCCGGATGGTTAAGGATCGAGACAAACAGTTGTCGTGCCTGAAACCCGTGATGGACGCTGCGGGATTGATGCGAGTAGACGGGAGGCTAAAGTTCAGCCAGCAGATGTCATACGATGCTAGGCACCCCATCATCTTGCCTCGAAGACACTGGATTACGAAGCTGGTGATCAAGCAGCATCACGAGGAGCAGCTGCATGGCGGAACCAACCAGACGCTAGCCGCGATCTCGGCCCGGTATTGGATCGTCAGCGCTCGAGAGGCCATTCGCGAGTGGGAACAGGAATGCGCAGTCTGCAGGAGGAGCAAAGCTAAGCCGATAGACCAGTTGATGGCGCCATTACCCGAAGTACGTCTCGAAGGGTCGTTGAAGGCCTTCACCAACACAGCCGTAGACATGGGCGGGCCGTTTCTGACTGTCCAAGGACGAGGCAGGGCGAGACAGAAGCGATACATCGCATTGTTTACGTGTCTGGAGACGCGCGCCGTACACCTGGAGGTGACATTCGGTTTTGATGCAGACTCCTTCCTAAATGCATTTTTTCGAATGGTCGGTCGGCGAGGACTACCGAAGCAGATGCATTCAGATAATGGAGGCAATTTCGTGAAGGGTGCTGAAGAGCTGCGGAGCTTGGAAGAGTTGAGCAGGTCAAAGGTGCAGCAGGCGGCTTCGAATCACGGAATCAGATGGCACTTCCAGCCTCCAGCCGCACCGCACTTTGGAGGAGCGCACGAGATCATGGTGCGAGCTGTTAAGCGAGCGCTGCAAGTTGTGCTCAGCAATGCGGAAGTGAACGACGGAGTTTCAGTCAGCGGTAGTCGGAGTCGAGGCACTGATCAATTCGCGGCCGATCACATACCAGTCAGCCAATCCTAAGGACGAAGTCCCACTGACGCCTAATCACTTCCTGCACGGACAGGCGGGTGGTCAGTTCGCGCCGGACATCTCAGCTGATGTTGCAAAAGACCCACGTCGACGCTGGCGGCGCGTTCAGGAGTTGGTCCGGCATGTGTGGCGGCGGTGGATGCAGGAGTGGCTGCCAGGCCTCCAGCGCCGAACCAAGTGGACCAAGTCGCAGCAGGACTTGCAAGCTGGCGACGTGGTGCTGATCGTGCAAACCGACTCTCCGCGAGGTCACTGGCCGCTAGGTCGGATTGTCAACGTCTTCCCCGGCCGGGACGGACGAGTCAGAGTCGTCAACGTGCAAGTCGGCCAGAAAGTGCTAGTGAGATCGGTAAATAAGCTGTGTCTGCTTGAGAGTCAAGCGGAGCCAGCTGACTGATTTTTGGCCTTGACGATGTGACACGTTTTTTTTCCGGAGCACAGCAGTTATTTTTGGTCTGCAGTCAGTGTTGCGTGACCTTTTGGTGCTGATAGCGTTTGCGGTCCAGGAGAGTGTAGCAGCTTGAAATTTTGTTTTCACATTTAGTGTTATTTTGGTGGAGGGTTTTTTTTCGTTTTCCTTTTGGTTTATGCACTTTGTGCTGGCTATAGACTGTTAAATTTAAGCGGTTTTGAACGCCTTTGCCCATGTGTTCTTTTTTTTCAATCGTAACACGCGCTTTTTTGGTTTTGTAGTAGCCGTTCAGGTTTATTGACATTATTTTTTATTGCATCGGAGGGTTCCTCATTCGAATATTTGGTGAATGTGCATTAACGGTTTTTGCTGCGGTGGCGGTGCATCTTCGCGAATTTGATTGCTGATTGTGTTCTATCAGGAAGGGGGGAATGTTGCGTAGGCTTTGTATTTTATGTTTCGTTGTTAGTTATAGTTGTAGGTCTCATTTTAGTATATCGACGATATGTACGTCTCCGGGCCCCGCCCCCCATTATCGCTTAGTGTACATGCAATCTCAGCCCCACCCCAATCTTTTGTGTGTCATTTAGCAGTTAAATATAAAAGGAACGATGGCTTGAATTTGTTCGTGAGAGTGCGTTGTGGCAATAGTCAAAAACCTGCCGAGAGTTTGAACAAAAGTTATTTGTCTTTAGAACACAACCTACACTTCCGGTTAGTATATACAGACAACCTACACTTCCGGTCAGTATATACAGACAACCTGCACTTCCGGTTAGCATATACAGACAACCTACACTTCCGGTTAGTATATAGACACCCCTCACTTCCGGTAAGTATAGAAAACCTACACTTCCGGTTAGTACATACAGACAACCTGCACTTCCAGTTAGTATATACAGACAACCTACACTTCCGGTTAGTATATAGACACCCCTCACTTCCGGTAAGTATAGAAAGCCTACACTTCCGGTAAGTATAGAAAACCTACACTTCCGGTTAGTATATACAGACAACCTACACTTCCGGTTAGTATATACAGACAACCTACACTTCCGGTCAGTATATACAGACAACCTGCACTTCCGGTTAGCATATACAGACAACCTACACTTCCGGTTAGTATAGCCCACCTTCCTCGGCCCTCAGCAGGTATTTCAACGCCTCATCATAACTGGACGATGGCGGCGTGGCAAAGAAGGCCGCAGCCAGTTTCCGCTGATACCAGGGCAGGTCGGCCACTTCAAAGCACCAGGCTCCGAGGCAGTGCAATACGACGGCGTCATCTGGCTTGGCCTCGACAGCCCGCTGAAAGTGATCCCGAACTAAATAGGAATTTTCTATTCGTTTCTTTGTACCCTCGAACCGGCCCGTGAGCTCCAGCAGAATCCCCATCCACTTGTGGCAGGCAGAGTTCTGTGGCTCCAGAGCCAGGCCTTGCTTGGCGAATTCGAATGCCTCGTAGGTCAGCGCTTTCCTAGCTGATTCGTCGTGTGTGGCGTTGGCCATGGCGCGGGCGCCGCGGGCTGCGCGCCAGAACACTTCGGCGCATTGGTAGACAGCAGAGCCAGTGGCGAGGGCGTTGCACAGCTGGCTGTAAGCCTCAGCTTCGAAACCAGATGTGTGCAGCTTGTCTACATTGGCTAGAAGCTGCTCCAGGCTAGCAGATTCGATTGTAGGCTGGTTTTCTGTGGTGGGAACAAATTGTGTTTCCCTATAATGAGGTTTATTGTACTGTATAAGCTTAGTTATGGGCATTTCTGTAGTTGCAGTCATAAAAGCAGTTTAAACAGAGTTTTTTGCATTTATTATTATCACTATCAGTAATTTTTTATAATAATTGATAATGAGAAACTATAACTATAAAAAAACTTCAAGGTACCATATTTCCATAGTTGCCATAATAGACCCTATCATAAAGCTATAATTACACTAAAACAATAGAAATGATATGTTATATTATTTATTTTTATCAAAATCTGGCTTTGGATTTGGATAAAAAATAAAACATCTAAAATAAAAGATATTAAATAGGATCAATCCTGTTAGGACTAGGTAAATAAGGTCAAGATACCAATTTTTTGGGATTTAAGACATTTTCAATAGGGTAAAAAACTATTCCAGCTCTAATAAAAATCCAGATTATTAAATATAAATAAAGGTAAAACAAAACACAATAGAAATATAAAAATAAATAAATTTTGATACCTTAAGTTAAAATTAAGGTATTGGGTAAGGTATAAGGTATATATAAGGTATAAAATAAGGTATAAAATTAATTAAATAGAATAATTAATCAACACAAAAAACATAAAAAAGCTTCATGAAAAAACAAATTAAAAATGTTACATTAATATTATTTTCAAATTCAATTCAAAACGATACTTGTTTCTTTAATTTTTATTCAAATAATTCTTACCTTTAGATTGAAAAAGTGAAAAGGCCAATAGATAAACTGGATTGCAAAATAGAATCAGCCACTTATGACCAGACTTTGATAGAATTGGAATCTAAAAAAGGTTAAGTATTTATATTTTTAATTGGGGTTAAAATAGACAATGTCTTACATTAGTTAATCTGATGAAGTAAGTAGTGTTTTTTTCTGCATTTCTATATCTACAATTACATATTCAAAAATAAAAACGCTTTTGCACTCACTTTGCCTCTTTTGAGCCTGAATAACGCTTCGTATTGGGTCTTTGTCCTCAGAATGTTCATAAATTTGGTTGGGTTCTGTCGCAAGCCATTTGCAATAAAACTTATGTAGTTTAAACTCAAATTCTTGAGAAGAAAGGATCGCAAAGCCATTTTAAGTCGGTTTAAAAATTGTTCACCTCCACCAAAATATCAGCGAATACAGAATAGAAGTGAGGCTAGTTGGCCTTTAAATGATTTATGTGAAAGATTGCCAAAAAATCTCGATTCACTTGTGACGGAGTCAAATTCTGTCCGATACTTCTGTTGACTTCGTCACACTTTTATCCTCAAATTGGTGAAATTTATAGAGATTTCTTAGAATAATTAAGATTTAAAACCGCTTAGGCAGTGCTTTCAAACAAATAGCACAATTTCGATTGTCAAAAACAGCCTATAAGAAAGGATTGTAATAGCTTAAATACATTTAATCTAGGTTTCAGAAAACTAAAAAATTTACAGTTCAGAGTAAGCTACATTTCCGACTAAGTTTGTCCTTCGTAGCCGAACATGTACATAGACAGTTTAACTTACAGAACAGGAGGCTCTGGCTTTGTGCATCTGTAACTTTACAAGGCGTTATAATTGTTTAAATCTTCAATAGTAAGAGTATTTTTAGATTAAGGATTCCATTAGATGTTTCACTAAAAATTAAAGCGTGTGCTGCAAAATCATGCTGTACCATCGATGGTAGACTTGACGTTTGATTGAACTTCTTCAATCAAAATATGCAGAAAAATCGTCCTTACACAGCTCAAGCATTGAATCAAGCAGAAAACGAACGTTCATACGACTTCCATTCCTCTGACTCAGTATGCCGATCATAGCATCAAATCATGAATTTTGTAGGTTAGCGTAACTGTCGCACTGACAGCTGCTTCGACAGGCGCACTGAAACGCTTTGGTGCAGGCAAAGCATGAACTCCGACGGCACTCCCGGCAGATTGTCCGGCCGCACCAGGGACAGATGTTTTCGTAAACGTTGCCAGAGATGCTGTGCTGAACGCAACGCTCGTTAGTTGGCAGCGACATCGACAGGCTGTCGATGCAGACTAGGCAAACCGGTTTCTCGCAAGAGTGACAGTACGGCTGCATCTGCTGTCTCTGCTGCGATTGGCTAGCTCGGACCAGCGACCTGCGTCCTCCTCCGCCGCCGCCATCGACTTTGCCAATCTCGACCATCTGGTGCAGCAGCATGCGACAGTCTGAACAGGCGATAGCCGTGCAGAATGTGCAGAGACTGCGGCGACATCTCGGACAGACGTCTTTACGGCACGTTTGGCACAGTTGGACCTGCAGTAGATAAATGGCCCTGTTTTTTTGTTTGCTTTTGTTTTAATTGATTGCAAGTGTACGCATAGTACATGATGTGACCTAGTCTATAAACCTAGACCGCTTTCTGGCTTGTTTGCCTTCGTCAGTGAGCCATAGCCCTCTTCCACGACTTTCGGTGTGCAAGACGTTTATTTTGCAGCGTACAATGTAGTTTTAAAAGTAACAGGCCCTTCGCCAACGTAGAAGCAAGGACCACTGTACTCGTAGCTATATACAGAGTACATATGTATATGTAAAAATTAATCGTGAAGTTTGAAAACATCACGTGACTTTTATGGATCACGTGACCGATTGCAATGATAGACACTCCCCAGTCTATCCGGAGGTGAGGTTGCTGCAAATGTACAGCCAAAAAATGCGAGATCGGCTATGGAGCTTCTATGGATCACGTGACCAATCACAATTATTGACGCCTATTGGAGTGAGGTTTCTGTACATTTTAAGTCATAAAAAAGCGAGATCAGCTAGGAGCTTTTGCAGATCACGTGACCAACTGCAACCGCAGACTCCCAGTGTAGCGGAGTGGGGTTGCTGCGAATGTACAGCCATAAAAAGCGAGATCAGCTAGGAGCTTTTACGGATCACGTGACCAACTGCAATCACAGACGTCCAGTGGGACAATCTTACCACTGAATAAAACAGCTCGCCCTTCTTGTCGGTCTTATAGGTAGTCAGCGGTACCAGCGGACACTCGATGGTACGCCGTAGTGCCACACTTTTCGGCGGATCGTGCACAGGATCCTCTGGAAGCCGATGCGCCGGACGCCTTTCGACTGCGCCTGGTCTGTAGAGCTCATTAATTGGCGCATTGCCCAACGATTCTAATTCGTCGCTCCAGGCTACACCCTCGGAGGTGATGGTCACCAGCTTGTTCAGGCTAGAAGCACCAGCGGTTGTGCCGGAATTCTTAGACCTGGCCGACTTCTTGCCTGACTTCTTTACGGGCCGCTTCTTTTTTATAAAGTTGATACAAAACGATTTAGAAGTAAGTATGAATAATTTTCAGTCATAAATTTATTACGAGTACAATATTTATTTCTATTTTTTTATTGCTTTGCTCCTTTGCACCTGTTTTGGGAGCTCCCGACTCTTGCTGATTCTTTTTAAGCCACTCTTAAACTCCTAAGTACCCCTCTGTCTCACCTCTCTAATACCCCTCTATCTCACCTCTCCAATACCCCTCTATCTCACCTCTCTAACACCCTCTATCTCACCTCTCTAATACCCCTCTATCTCACCTCTCTAATACCCCTCTATCTCACCTCTCTAATACCCCTCTATCTCACCTCTCTAACACCCTCTATCTCACCTCTCTAATACCCCTCTATCTCACCTCTCTAATACCCCTCTAACTCACCTCTCTAATACCCCTCTAACTCACCTCTCTAATACCCCTCTAACTCACTCTCTAATACCCCTCTCCCTCACCTCTATTCCCTTGTATTAAAATAGCTCAATTATGATTTTGTTAGCATTCTGATACTACTAAAAAAATCTTTTAAGCCTTGGTAGGCTCGTGAAAAGACCAACTCGTATCAATAAGTGCATTATAAGTGCCTGCAAAGAAAAAACAGGACTCAGACTCACTTTCGCTAGTTTCGTATTCCCACCGCCCAACTCGCGACTTTGCCCAGCAACAACCTTTTTGGCAGCTCTGCCTGCAGCGGGGCCTTTGCCTGCGGCCGCGCTTTTACCAGCAAAACCGTCTGTTTTTGCAACAGTCGCAGTTTTTCCTGCTCCGCTGGTAATGACGCCGCCAGCCCCACCGACCACAGTGCCGGCGGCGCCGCGTTTCAAGAAACGGTCCACCCTGACGGCGTCGATAACCGAATTTGTCGCTGCGCTGAAGTTCACCAGCTGGTGATCATTGTCAAGGTTCGCGTCCGGTTGCTCGCTGCCGGAAGATCTCAACAGGGCCGTCTTGTCGTTGGTGTCGTCGCTCTGTACGTGACGATGGCGTCTCCGACGGGATGTCGCTGATGACTTCGAAGTTCGAGTAGCAGTTGGAGTCGGTGTCCGGGCTGTTGTCGACGATGGTAACGAGACCAGCCGACTGGCTGACACAGCCGTCAGGGTGGTGGCGCAGGAGCGAGGGCTCCTCCTGCCGCTGCTCCTGGCGGAGCGACGAGTGCCCGACTTAGCGCCTGCGGATGACACTTCAGCTGCTGCTGCAAGGTGTGACACGACATCATTTGGGACCACCCGGTGAAGCGTTTGTATGAGTGCGTGTCTGCATACAGTCAGAGGAGTGAACAGAATTGCCCCAGAGCTGCCTCGCAGCTCATTGCCTCAGGAAAAATGACGTCGAATGTGTTAGCGCCAGAGTTCCCACTACTTTCCTACGATAATTTACATTTGTTGATTTATAAATACAGACAGCTCCAGAGACAGACAGAAAACAGAGACAGACACCAAGAAAAAACAGACGGAGCAAACCAACCTGGCACCAAGTCAACGGCCTCAATTGTAGGCAAAACCTTGACCGAAGACGCTGGTGCTTCTCTCAGTTCGTTGGCACATTCGTTTGTTCTTGAAGTCGAGGATCTCACATTGGCCGATGTCAGCTCATCAGCGGTGGCGTTGTTGCAGCGCTGCCGTTCGCTGCTCTCATCGATTCTCTTCAGCGGCTGCGTGCGCAACCCAGCGACCTCTGGACCAGCGTTAACCAGTTCGCCTTCAACGCGTTCACCTCCTCGCAGACAGCCGGCCAGAACTGACGACAAACGACGGGCAACACGTCGACGAGCTCCGTTGGCCCGCTGCAACCAATTCCTGGCGGTGGCTGCCGACCGGCTGGACTGAGTAGTCAGTGGCGATGCTAGATGGTTATATTTAGCTTCATTGGGCACCTCCATAGTTGCAGGAGACGCCTGATGCTCCTGCTGATGATTTTGACGCTCTTGAACTTCGTTCAATCTACGTTGAAGGAACTGCTCTAATCGACCAAAATCCATGTAGTGCAACCGTCGCCTGGTTGACGTGACGGTTGAACTTGTACATGTATTGTCCTCTGCTGCTGAATTGCTGCTAGCAAGTAAGCTTGGATTTTGTCTCTCCATGGCTTTGGGTAAGCTGCTCATGCTCAGGACGGCTCTATAAGATCAATTCATTTATTATTGAAGAATTTCTTGTTTGTCTTGTCTCAGACAAAATAGATGCAAATTTTCAATCCTCATCATTCTCATTTCCAATACCATAGACTGCATATAAATAACTCGTACATGTAACTACGAAATCTGATTCTCGTGCTCAAAGACCAACAGTCACCAGCTGTGCGCACGCGCATACTGCGCCAGCCACCCAGATCATCATCAATTACTGGGACAGCCTCTCAGATCCTCATCAGTTGCTGGGACAGCCTCTCAGATCCTCATCAGTTGCTGGGACAGCCTCTCAGATTCTCATCAGTTGCTGGGCCAGCCTCCCAGAGTGTCAGTTGCTGGGCCAGCCTCCCAGAGTGTCAGTTGCTAGGCCAGCCTCCCAGAGTGTCAGTTGCTGGGCCAGCCTCCCAGATCCTCATCAGTTGCTGGGACAGCCTCCCAGAGTGTCAGTTGCTGGGCAAGCCTCCCAGAGTGTCAGTTGTTAGGCCAGCCTCCCAGAGTGTCAGTTGCTGGGCAAGCCTCCCAGAGTGTCAGTTGCTGGGCCACCCTCCCAGAGTGTCAGTTGCTGGGCCAGCCTCCCAGAGTGCCAGTTGCTGGGCCAGCCTCCCAGATCCTCATCAGTTGCTGGGACAGCCTCCCAGAGTGTCAGTTGCTGGGCAAGCCTCCCAGAGTGTCAGTTGTTAGGCCAGCCTCCCAGAGTGTCAGTTGTTAGGCCAGCCTCCCAGAGTGTCAGTTGCTGGGCCAGCCTCCCAGAGTGTCAGTTGCTGGGCCAGCCTCCCAGATCCTCATCAGTTGCTGGGACAGCCTCCCAGAGTGTCAGTTGCTGGGCAAGCCTCCCAGAGTGTCAGTTGTTAGGCCAGCCTCCCAGAGTGTCAGTTGCTGGGCCAGCCTCCCAGAGTGTCAGTTGCTGGGCCAGCCTCCCAGATCCTCATCAGTTGCTGGGCCAGCCTCCCAGATCCTCATCAGTTGCTGGGCCAGCCTCCCAGAGTGTCAGTTGCATATACATACATACATACAAACTTTTTAGATTTATAGTTATATAGACTACAGAATATCGTCTCGAGTGAAGAGAAAACCAAATAGTTCGCTCATTTCAAAAGTTTTTAAAGAAGCTTCAAAATTCCATTAAAATCCTGTTGCTTATGGGGAGAATTTCTGAGATGCTGAGATAGGTCTCAAAATTGGGAGTGGTTTGTAGGACAAACATTAAAGAAGAAAACTTGAGGTTAAGCCATGGCCGGATGCCTTTTTGCATCAAACATCATTTTCCTTGGGAAATTTTCAATAGTGACTGTACAAGGCCAAAGTCTGTACATGGTTGCTTAAAAAATCGTTCTCTGTTGCCTTTCCAACGGGGCGGAGATTTAAAGGTGGTCGGGTTTCGGGGTCGGGTTTCGGGGTCGGGTTTCGGGGTCGGGTTTCGGGGTCGGGTTTCGGGGTCGGGTTTCGGGGTCGGGTTTCGGGTCGGGTTTCGGGGCCGGGTTTCGGGGTCGGGTTTCGGGGTCGGGTTTCGGGGCCGGGTTTCGGGGTCGGGTTTCGGGTCGGGTTTCGGGGTCGGGTTTCGGGGCCGGGTTTCGGGGTCGGGTTTCGGGTCGGGTTTCGGGCCGGGTTTCGGGGTCGGGTTTCGGGTCGGGTTTCGGGGTCGGGTTTCGGGGCCGGGTTTCGGGGTCGGGTTTCGGGGTCGGGTTTCGGGGCCGGGTTTCGGGGTCGGGTTTCGGGGTCGGGTTTCGGGGTCGGGTTTCGGGGCCGGGTTTCGGGGTCGGGTTTCGGGGTCGGGTTTCGGGGTCGGGTTTCGGGTCGGGTTTCGGGGCCGGGTTTCGGGGTCGGGTTTCGGGGTCGGGTTTCGGAACCCCGAAAAAATTGCCATCCCAAACACCCCTGCTGGATTTGAGTTAGAGATATTGGGGGTTTTTTTCTTTAGGAGACTTTAGAAGGGAATCATTGTTTTCGATATTTCTAAGTGTTTTAAAGTTCCAGCCTCCCCACTCCTACGCAGATTGCACTTTTTTCAGTTTCTGTACAGCCAAAGATAAGAATTAATTACTCAAAAGTAATAAGAAAGTAAAACAGACAGCCCTGAATGTAATCAATAAAGTGAGCTCAGCAGTTAGAAAATTTACTATTCATATTCCTTACAGAGATCGTGATCATAAAATCCTTAATGGGACTTCCTGCTCAGATTGCAATAATTTTTTATGTTGCTGGATTAAAATCTAGGGAAATAGAAATTTTATTGTAATCTTGACAGGAAGTCGAATTTGAGAACTGCTGCTTGTCGATTTTTATGGAATCTTGAGTCTATAAATAAAAATTTCAGCGGCACGGACACCCAATCAATTCTTATACAATACAAGATTATTGACTCCAAACAGCTTCAAGAAGCAGGCATGCGAGTTCTGTTTGTTCAGGTTCTGGTTCTCATCGTTTCTATGGTAGCAGTTGAAGCTTTTAATTTCAATCAATATAAAAGCCCCCAGTGTCTAAGTGACAACTGCTTTTGTTTCAACGAAATATGCTATGGAGATTCCAGTTGCAACGTAGGGGACACGTGCAGTGCTACGTATAGTTGGTGGCGGTGGTGGTGGTGGGGGTGATGAAGCTCAATAAGTTTCTATCGGTGTTCTGCGCTACTGACGCTACTGATGCCGTCGGGACGCTTCTCAGACAAACCTGATCATGAAAGATCTATATGCGGAATATGGAAAATATACAGGGAATAATTGAATACATGAGCTCACTTCAGTGACTGCATTAAGCGCTGTTTGTTTTACTCGGTTCCTTTTTGCAAGTTTCAAATTTGTTGGGAGAAGATTTTTTAGTCTTATTGTTTTGAGTAAAGAGCCTCAAAGAATAAATTGCATATTTTCTTATCTTTTCGGTTGTAGAGAAACTGAAGACAGAAGAAATGTCAACCTGCGGCCCCTCATTGCGGAGGCAGCAAAAAAAATAAACACTTTGAATGAACCACAATAATGTCGGTTTTTGACCTCGCACAGTCACTATTGTTAATTTCTTAAGGAAAATGATGCAAAAAAGCATTCACCTTAAAAGCCAGACAAAGAATTTTAGAAATTCTCCTCGTGAGCCTTGACATCTCAGCAATTCAAATCGTGAGCCTTGACATCTCAGCAATTCAAATCGTGAGCCTTGACATCTCAGCAATTCTCTTCCTGAGCCTTGACATCTCAGCAATTCTCTTCCTGAGCCTTGACATCTCAGCAATTCAAATCGTGAGCCTTGACATCTCAGCGATTCCCCTTATAAGCCTTGAAATCTCAGCAATTCTCCTCATGAGTCTTGACATCTTAGCGATTCCCCAGGAATCAATTATGATTGACATGGCGATTCTTTCTGATTGCGTGTCCATTGAGGTATACATCGTTTGAAAAGTACATTTATAAAGGTGAAAAATGTAAAACAAAGGCTTTTCCGTTTAGAAAATTAAAAAATATGATGGCACGTATCGCGTTGTGGCTTTGAAGGTGTTTAGCTGGCTTTTGGGGGGAAACCTTTAATGCGTGTGATTCATGCGTGTGTCTTTTTTCCAACTATAGTCTTAGCTGGGCCAGCCTCCCAGATCCTCAGTTGCTGGGCCAGCCTCCCAGATCCTCAGTTGCTGGGCCAGCCTCCCAGATCCTCAGTTGCTGGGCCAGCCTCCCAGATCCTCAGTTGCTGGGCCAGCCTCCCAGATCCTCAGTTGCTGGGCCAGCCTCCCAGATCCTCTGCAGTTGCTGGGCCAGCCTCCCAGATCCTCAGTTGCTGGGCCAGCCTCCCAGATCCTCAGTTGTTGGGCCAGCCTCCCAGATCCTCTGCAGTTGCTGGGCCAGCCTCCCAGATCCTCAGTTGCTGGGCCAGCCTCCCAGATCCTCTGCAGTTGCTGGGCCAGCCTCCCAGATCCTCAGTTGCTGGGCCAGCCTCCCAGATCCTCTGCAGTTGCTGGGCCAGCCTCCCAGATCCTCAGTTGCTAGGCCAGCCTCCCAGATCCTCTGCAGTTGCTGGGCCAGCCTCCCAGATCCTCAATTGCTGGGCCAGCTTCCCAGTTCCTCAGTTACTGGGCCAGCCTCCCAGATCCTCAGTTGCTGGGCCAGCCTCCCAGATCCTCTGCAGTTGCTGGGCCAGCCTCCCAGATCCTCAGTTGCTGGGCCAGCCTCCCAGATCCTCAGTTGTTGGGCCAGCCTCCCAGATCCTCAGTTGCTAGGCCAGCCTCCCAGATCCTCTGCAGTTGCTGGGCCAGCCTCCCAGATCCTCAGTTGCTGGGCCAGCCTCTCAGATCCTCTGCAGTTGCTGGGCCAGCCTCCCAGATCCTCAGTTGCTGGGCCAGCCTCCCAGATCCTCAGTTGTTGGGCCAGCCTCCCAGATCCTCTGTTGCTGGGCCAGCCTCCCAGATCCTCAGTTGCTGGGCCAGCTTCCCAGATCCTCAGTTGCTGGGCCAGCCTCCCAGATCCTCAGTTGTTGGGCCAGCCTCCCAGATCCTCAGTTGCTGGGCCAGCCTCCCAGATCCTCAGTTGCTGGGCCAGCCTCCCAGATCCTCAGTTGTTGGGCCAGCCTCCCAGATCCTCAGTTGCTGGGCCAGCCTCCCAGATCCTCTGCAGTTGCTGGGCCAGCCTCCCAGATCCTCTGCAGTTGCTGGGCCAGCCTCCCAGATCCTCAGTTGCTGGGCCAGCCTCCCAGATCCTCTGCAGTTGCTGGGCCAGCCTCCCAGATCCTCAGTTGCTGGGCCAGCCTCCCAGATCCTTAGTTGCTGGGCCAGCCTCCCAGATCCTCAGTTGTTGGGCCAGCCTCCCAGATCCTCAGTTGCTGGGCCAGCCTCCCAGATCTTCAGTTGCAGGGCCAGCCTCCCAGATCCTCAGTTGCTGGGCCAGCTTCCCAGATCCTCAGTTGCTGGGCCAGCTTCCCAGTTCCTCAGTATTCAACTATTTCAAGTAGATAAACGGGAAACTATTAATTACGTTTCTTGGGAAATTTAGGAGGCTGATTTTACCGAGTAAAGTGCATTGCGAAGATGGAGGTTTTCATTTTTCGGCACAAGAATTGCTATTGGCTTTTAATCGGACACAAATGCAGTATAGAGCTTTTCGCTTAGAAAATAAGATTCGACTAGCAATCTAGTGCCCCCATTCGGGCTGCGCAGTAAGCAAGGAGCTAAATTTATTGGTGCAACTGCATTATAAAGCACATTTTCTTACGAACGAATTTCTTTTTCAGTTTTATAAATCACCTTATTTTCATCTCTTGCACACAGTGTTACATATAGTCAGCTATTTTAATGATAAAGTAGATTTATAAAACCACGCAATGACTAGCTAGAGACGTTGATTTTTATAGTATTTAGGCACAGGACGACATGTAAGATTGTACGTAGAAGAAAAAATGACATTGAACCCTAATTTTCTAACTGAAGAGCTTTATAAAGATCAATAGAGCTATACTGTAGGAAAGGCACAACATATCAAAAGATGAGCACTGGGTCTGCCTCCTACCAAAGCAATAAGAGTATTTGTTCTAAAAAATGAATACCTATATCCGTAAGGTATTTTTTCTTGTTTATTACACCGATCAATGGCAAAAATCAATTGATGCAGACAAAACATTTCTAGTAAATAGTTCATCCGCAATATATGCGGGAATTTCCTAGAAATGCTGAGAGCAGTTCTTTACGTGCACGTTAAGACCTGAATGTACATTGATGAGAGGAATGTACAGTGTCGCTAGAGCAAGTGTTATAAGCTGGTTAAAATAGGTATATCTACTCGTAGAAAAGCCAACGGATAGTGATGTACCAGTGAGCAAAGAGGAGTATATACACCGTTGTTATTCCTAATCTTAAGTTTTAATTTAACTTAAATTTTAAGTTTTCAAAAAACGCTTTATTTAGTTTTAGCAGAAGAGAAACTGTATCAACCTAAAATGTCATCGCTACGTAGTGCGTCATGCTCTGTAGCAAACAAGCGGGTGAGCCATTTTGTACTGCATGCTTTGCTTTTGCCATAGAAGTTACTGTAGGAGTCGGAGTGTAGCTCATTGTAGCTCGTAATTCTGTATCTGTAAGTGTTAACGTTAACGATTCCCGATCCTGCTGGAACAAGTTGTGTCCTTATTGAGCAAGACACTTAACTCTGCATTGCTTCAGTTCACCCAGCTTTGAAATGGGTGCCAGCATTAGCTGGGGGATAATTGAGGGTGTGTAGCGACCCCCCTAAGTCCTTGGACTAAACAGCCGTACGCAGTCTTCAGATGCGCCGCGCAATAACTGCGGCTGAGCTGTCGGTTGCACATCTGCATGGCCCCAATCGGGGCACGTATAACCAATAATATTGATTAATTATATTAACGTAAAATTATCCGTTTGTTTGGTCGTTAAGAAAATTCCAGGTTTTGTTACCCACGGCCACGTACTGTCGTTGTTATAGGTCTGTAGCGGAAGACTAATAGAACAAAACGAAAGCTACAAGCTATTTGCTTGTAAACTTTTGTACTACTACCACTACTACTACTACTACTACTACTACTACTACTACTACTACTACTACTACTACTACTACTACTACTACTACTATTACTACTACTACTACTACTACTACTACTACTACTACTACTACTACTACTACTATTACTACTACTACTACTACTACTACTACTACTACTACTACTACTACTACTACTATTACTACTACTACTACTACTAATACTACTACTACTACTAATACTACTACTACTGCTACTACTACTACTACTGTTACTACTACTACTACTACTACTACTACTACTACTATTACTACTACTACTACTACTACTACTACTACTACTATTACTACTACTACTACTACTACTACTATTACTACTACTACTACTACTACTACCTTTTCTCCCACAGCAGCACAAGTCCTCTGACGGCCCGACCCCGGCGAAACAGGTCAAGAGCCCTGGTGCCACTGAGACTGTGTCGCCAGACGCTGCTGCAGACGCCTCCAAGCCGTTCACTCCAGCGCTCAGTCAGCAGTATCGCGAGCGAATCCGGCCAGTGCTGAACAGCATCGATCGTCTCCGGTCGCACGGCCTACAAAATGAGCTCCGCCTGCCCACAGTAGCCGTTGTGGGCGACCAATCGGTAGGCAAATCCAGCGTGCTGGAGGCCATCTCGGGCGTGGACTTGCCGCGGGGTAGCGGCATTGTGACTCGCTGCCCGCTGCAGCTGAGCATGCGCTCAAAGCCAACTGGAGACTGGACTGGCAGGATTAGGTGAGCATCTTTATAGTTCAGATATCAATTCACGTCCTTTGAACTCCTGTTTGACTTATTACAGTGTATGCTCACACAGGGTGTGTACAGCGGCCCTGACTTTCGTTCTAATCGTCAGGCTTTGGGGGGGGGCTGGCCTACGACACCCCCTGGGCCAATATTTGTGCGCACAAGTCCCAAATGAATGTGGTCGTAACATTGAATCGAACCAGGGGTCGTGGCTTTTTAGTAGATGCGTTTACATTCAACTTCGTTTCAGCCTGGAGCGCAGCGCTTCATTGATATTGTCAAAAATGAAATTGTTTCAAAATTGAAATTGATGAAATTGTCTGCTCTTCTCTCCTCTCCCTGTTCTCTCCTCTGTCTCCCCTGTTCTCTCCTCTCTCCCCTCTTCTCTCCTCTCCCTGTTCTCTCCTCTGTCCCCCTGTTCTCTCCTCTCCCCTCTTCTCTCTCTCCTCTTCTCTCCTCTCTCTCCTCTTCTCTCCTCTCTCCCCTCTTCTCTCTCTCCTCTTCTCTCCTCTCTCTCCTCTTCTCTCCTCTCTCCCCTCTTCTCCTCTCTCCCCTCTTTTCTCCTCTCTCCCCTCTTTTCTCCTCTCTCCCCCTGTTCTCTCCTCTCCCCCTGTTCTCTCCCCTCTCCCCCTGTTCTCTCCTCTCTCCCCCTGTTCTCTCCTCTCTCCCCCTGTTCTCTCCCCTCTCCCCTGTTCTCTCCTCTCCCCCTGTTCTCTCCCCTCTCCCCTGTTCTCTCCTCTCTCCCCCTGTTCTCTCCTCTCTCCCCTGTTCTCTCCTCTCCCCCTGTTCTCTCCCCTCTCCCCCTGTTAGCTCTCTCCCCCTGTTCTCTCCCCTCTCCCCCTGTTCTCTCCTCTCTCCCCCTGTTCTCTCCTCTCTCCCCCTGTTCTCTCCCCTCTCCCCCTGTTCTCTCCTCTCTCCCCTGTTCTCTCCCCTCTCCCCCTGTTCTCTCCTCTCCCCTGTTCTCTCCCCTCTCCCCTGTTCTCTCCTCTCTCCCCCTGTTCTCTCCTCTCTCCCCCTGTTCTCTCCTCTCTCCCCCTGTTCTCTCCTCTCTCCCCCTGTTCTCTCCTCTCTTCCCCTGTTCTCTCCTCTCCCCTCTCCGGTCTTTTCTCTCCTCGCCCAAAGCCAGCCTGCAAAAGTTCTTCATGTGCTGTGTTCCAAGCTGCAACGTTACAAGTAGCTCGTAGTGCAAGATTCACTGACAAGACACCCTTCAAACCCCTGACAACAGCTACCAAAATCGCCAGGGCGAGCAGATCGAGCGCAGCATATCGAAAACATGTGAAGTAGACGAAATAGTGCGCAAAGTACAAAACGAAATCACTGGCGACTCGAACGGCGTATCTACGGAGCAGATCGACCTGACCATTGAGAGCGCGGATGTGTCCGACCTCACCCTGGTTGACCTGCCCGGCATTGCCAGGTACTCTGAGAAGAATCCAAAGATCAACGAGGTCACCAAGCAGCTGATTCTGTCTTACATCAGCCAGGAGCAGGTGATCATCCTGGTTGTTGTACCCTGTAGCGTGGACATCGAGACAGTGGAGGCCATTGCTCTAGCCAAACAGGTGGACCCAGGGGGCACCAGGACGATCGGAGTCCTGACTTGCCCGGACCTGACCAACCCTGGCAGCGAGGAGGACATCAAAGCCATCGTCAACAACCAAGGCAGAGTGCGACTGCACAAAGGCTTTGTCATGGTGAAATGCCGCAGTCCCAAGGAGCTCAGGAACAACATCAGTCTGAGCGAGGTGGCCAAAATCGAGGAGGATTATTTCAAAAACGATCCGCACTTCAGCCAGCTGCCAAAGGATATCGTTGGCACAAAGACGCTGGCAGAGAAGCTGACAAACGAATTGTTCAAGGCTGTGGCTGCTGGCATTGAGACTCTGGAGGAGAGTCTGAAGGTAAGTCAATTTCGGATGAAGCAAAACTCCGGCCCGCGAGGCCTCTCTATCCAGCCCCCGGGTCCTTTGAAACTTCAGAGTTACAATCTGGGGATCTGTTTGTGCTTGTGTCTTCTCAGCTCTCCCCTCTCCTCTCTCCCCTCTTCTTTTGTGTCTCCCTCTCCTCTCCTCTCTCCCCTCTCCTCTCCTCTCTCCCCTCTTCTCTCCTTTCTCCCCTCTTCTCTCCTTTCTCCCCTCTTCTCTCCTTTCTCCCCTCTTCTCTCCTTTCTCCCCTCTTCTCTCCTTTCTCCCCTCTTCTCTCCTTTCTCCCCTCTTCTCTCCTTTCTCCCTTCTTTTGTGTCTCCCCTCTTCTCTCCTCTCTCCCCTCTTCTCTCCTTTCTCCCTTCTTCTTTTGTGTCTCCCCTCTTCTCTCCTCTCTCCCCTCTTCTCTCCTTTCTCCCCTCTTCTCTCCTCTCTCCCCTCTTCTCTCCTTTCTCCCCTCTTCTCTCCTTTCTCCCTTCTTCTTTTGTGTCTCCCCTCTTCTCTCCTCTCTCCCCTCTTCTCTCCTCTCTCCCCTCTTCTCTCCTTTCTCCCCTCTTCTCTCCTCTCTCCCCTCTTCTCTCCTTTCTCCCCTCTTCTCTCCTTTCTCCCCTCTTCTCTCCTTTCTCCCTTCTTCTTTTGTGTCTCCCCTCTTCTCTCCTCTCTCCCCTCTTCTCTCCTCTCTCCCCTCTTCTCTCCTTTCTCTCTTCTCTCTCCCCTCTTCTCTCCTTTCTCCCCTCTTCTCTCCTTTCTCCCTTCTTCTTTTGTGTCTCCCCTCTTCTCTCCTCTCTCCCTCTTCTCTCCTTTCTCCCTCTTCTCTCCTCTCTCCCCTCTTCTCTCCTTTCTCCCCTCTTCTCTCCTTTCTCCCTTCTTCTTTTGTGTCTCCCCTCTTCTCTCCTCTCTCCCCTCTTCTCTCCTCTCTCCCCTCTTCTCTCCTTTCTCCCCTCTTCTCTCCTCTCTCCCCTCTTCTCTCCTTTCTCCCCTCTTCTCTCCTTTCTCCCCTCTTCTCTCCTTTCTCCCTTCTTCTTTTGTGTCTCCCTCTTCTCTCCTCTCTCCCCTCTTCTCTCCTCTCTCCCTCTTCTCTCCTTTCTCCCCTCTTCTCTCCTCTCTCCCCTCTTCTCTCCTTTCTCCCCTCTTCTCTCCTTTCTCCCTTCTTCTTTTGTGTCTCCCCTCTTCTCTCCTCTCTCCCCTCTTCTCTCCTCTCTCCCCTCTTCTCTCCTCTCTCCCCTCTTCTCTCCTTTCTCCCCTCTTCTCTCCTTTCTCCCCTCTTCTCTCCTTTCTCCCTTCTTCTTTTGTGTCTCCCCTCTTCTCTCCTCTCTCCCCTCTTCTCTCCTCTCTCCCCTCTTCTCTCCTTTCTCCCCTCTTCTCTCCTCTCTCCCCTCTTCTCTCCTTTCTCCCCTCTTCTCTCCTTTCTCCCTTCTTCTTTTGTGTCTCCCCTCTTCTCTCCTCTCTCCCCTCTTCTCTCCTCTCTCCCCTCTTCTCTCCTTTCTCCCTTCTTCTTTTGTGTCTCCCCTCTTCTCTCCTCTCTCCCCTCTTCTCTCCTCTCTCCCCTCTTCTCTCCTCTCTCCCCTCTTCTCTCCTTTCTCCCCTCTTCTCTCCTTTCTCCCTTCTTCTTTTGTGTCTCCCCTCTTCTCTCCTCTCTCCCCTCTTCTCTCCTTTCTCCCCCCTTCTCTCCTCTCTCCCCTGTTCTCTCCTCTCTCCTCTCCTCCCTTCCCTTTTCTCTCCTCACCTAAAGCCAGTCTGCAAAAGTAAATTTAACATTTTTAATTTTCACGCAGAGCAAGCTGAAGGACTACGAAGAGGAGCTGAAAGACCTGGAGGACAGTCTGTGCGAGACAGACAGCGACAAGAGAGCCTACCTGATGCGCAAGCTGCAGCAGTTTGCCTCAAAAGTACACGCCGCCACGGCCAGTTCAGAGGACGCATTCGCGACGGGCAGCTCCAGCAGTCTGTACAGCAGCTGTCTGACTAAATGTTCCAGCTTTGGCTACTCTGTGAGCAGGAGCCAGCCTGGTGAGTTGTTTTTTCATTACGAGTACCATGGCTCATGTACTCGGCGCTATCCACTGACGTCCATGGCAAACTGCCCATTTCAGACTGGATCGTTGACAACTCGAAAGGCGTACCCGACTATGTCTCCGGCGAGGTGCAGCTAAGAAGAGGACGCGAGCTTCCAACTTTCACATTTGTGTACCCTATTGTTCAGAAGATTGTATTCGAAAAGTATTTGCCAAAGATAGAAAAGCTGGCGAAGTGGCTACTCGGTGAGGTGCAGTCTCAAGTTACTAAAACGCTAGAGAAACTGGCCGATGACTGTTTCAAAGCGTTTCCAAGGCTGCTGCTACTTTTGAAAGAAACTGTTGTCAAGGCGATCGAAGCCCAAGAGGCGGAGTGCCGGGCCGACCTGGCTAAGCTGATTTCACACGAGCGCCGCTTGTTCACTCAGGACAGCCAGTTTTCGGAAAAACTGCGAGTTGTTACAATGCAAAAACAGTCTCCACATTTTGTTTTTCAGTGAGTGATTGCTTTGATTGGGCGTTTAAGGAAGGGTATGGGTGCTGGCGCCCCTTGGTGCTGGCGCCCGTTTGGTGCTGGCGCCCCTTGGTGCTGGCGCCCCTTGGTGCTGGCGCCCGTTTGGTGCTGGCGCCCCTTGGTGCTGGCGCCCCTTGGTGCTGGCGCCCCTTGGTGCTGGCGCCCCTTGGTGCTAAAGCCCCTTGGTGCTAAAGCCCCTTGGTGCTGGCGCCCCTTGGTGCTAAAGCCCCTTGGTTCTAAAGCCCCTTGGTGCTGGCGCCCCTTGGTGCTAAAGCCCCTTGGTGCTGGCGCCCCTTGGTGCTAAAGCCCCTTGGTTCTAAAGCCCCTTGGTGCTGGCGCCCCTTGGTGCTAAAGCCCCTTGGTGCTGGCGCCCCTTGGTGCTAAATTCAATCCATACTAGTACAAATAAGCCTCACTATGATGTTAATAATACTTTTAAACTTCCATAATGTTAATAATACTTTTAAACTTCCATAATGTTAATTAACCGTGACGGTCCTTGACCAATTCATTCCAGGGGACCAACAGCACTAGCCGCCTCAAGCGAGCCGTCACATGAGGAGCGAATTCGCCTGGGAACCAGAGCCTACCTGATGCTGGCCTCTCAGCGCATCGCGGACACGGTGCCAATGTCTGTGCTGTGCCACATGCTCGACAGCGTTGCCACCAAGCTGGTTGCCGACATGACCCGACTGTTTGCCGGCGGCAGCGACCAGGTGGACATCCTGGATCTGCTGCGAGAGAAGGAGGGCAGGCAGCGGAGAAGACGCTACCTGACTCAGGCCGCTTGTCAGATGCGCGAGTCGCGGAAGGAGCTGCAGAGCGCCAAGCAGAACCGCATGCTGCTGGAGGACTGAGACAAGCGATTCTGCTTGAGATGAAACATGGAAGGTGGTTTATGCGGCTTTAACCTAAACTAATGATAAAAGTTTGAATGGATCGCTACACTATACCATCGCACTGACTCCTGGCTGAACTACTTTTCGAAATAACCCTGACGACCTTAACTATACATAGCTACTCGCTGCAGTACTTCTCTGCTCGGTATCCATCTATAACCAGTTGTTTTAAACAGTTGAATTCAATCTCGCTACAAATCTCTTTATAAGTATTTAATCGTCTAAAAGCATGATAAAAAACATCTTTGTGTTTGATTAAAATTCGTACTTTAACACTTTGTTTTCTACTCTTTTCTACCTACATTAGTCGCTTATAAGGCCAATAAAATCCTTTTAATTGCTAAAACAAAAATGGTTTCTGCTTATTAATAAATACACAATTAAAGTTGCTAAAGTTGGGCAAATTCTGCTCAAATTAAATTACTCGTAAATAAATAAAAGGCGTGATTATTACAGTCACTTGTTACCTTGAAGTACTCGTAAAACAGGACGTAACACTTAAAGATCATATGGAAATTGTTTGGAGACCAATTTCCTGGGAAATGCACTGCGGAGATAATAAAAATCCTATTTAATCAAAACAAAATTGAAATGATTTCATTTTATCTGGGGCAGTGAATATTACCATTATTTTAATTTACCATTGTTGCCCCGCTGTATTGTAGAAAAAATGCGCTTCGAAATGAAACTACGCCTACCATAGTGGCGCTCAAGAGCAGTACCTGAATGCAACATTTTATTGACAAATATGAATCATTAAAAATGAACGAATCAATCAATCAAATGCAATCATCATTTATTTTGTGATTAAAATGATTTTTTTAATATCTCCACAGAGTACTTTTTCCAGAAAGTCGGCCTCCAAAAAAATTACACGATGTTTGAGTTTTACATGTAGGTCCAGTTTTACTAAAGTGGTACTTATTTACTTCAAGCTACGAACTTCAGCCTGAAGCAAGCATTACTCTCATGGAAATTCTACGGTTTTTCCATGGATTTTCCGAAACAAAGTTTCCCTTACTGCGCACTACTGTTTACTCTAGCTGGTATATCAAAAGCAATCATGATGGCAATGCATTTTTTCGGAATTTTATTGACCCCTAAAAATTGAACACTAGGAAAACAATTGAAAACGGGTCGCTTAAACTAAGATAAAACAGCAATTGGTATATTTAAAGATTTTACAGATCCTAATGATAAAAGCACTGTTTTTTCTTGGATTTGACAACAGTCTTGAAAAACCGCTTTGGTCAGCAGCCTAAAGTCCCCAGTTGCTGGGCCAGCCTCTCAGATCCACACTTGCTGGGCCAGCCTCCCAGATCCTCATCAGTCACTGGGCCAGCCTCCCAGAGTGTCAGTTGCTGGGCCAGCCTCCCAGAGTTTCAGTTGCTGGGCCAGCCTCCCATGAGCGTCAGTTGCTGGGCCAGCCTCCCAGATCCACATCAGTGGCTGGGCCAGCCTCCCAGATCCTCATCAGTCGCTGGGCCAGCCTCCCAGATCCTCATCAGTCGCTGGGCCAGCCTCCCAGATCCTCAGTTGCTGGGATACATGTAGCTGCAGCAGCAGTGCGGTGTATACTTTATAATCCTAGCGAGGAAAAACAGCAATCGTAAGTGTTCGTAACATTGTAGTCCCGTCTGCTGCTGCCTTTTGTGAAAAACAAGAAACAGTCGAATTAGCTTTTTATTTTTAGTTCGTCGATCGTCAGTCTTACGCAACCATGGCGATTACATGTTTATATATAAATCTTCACCTTTTGATGCTTTATCGCTTTTGCCGACACAGAAGAAATTTTTCTTCAGCTTCTAGACAAGAAATTTCATCTTTTCGATCGAGCATTGAAAAACTATTTTCGAGATTTTGGGAACTATCATAAGATGTTAAAATAGCCCAAGAGAACTATAATTATAATAATTAATAATTAGCCATGGAATTGAAGACACTGCAGATTCACCTACTTACTGGGTTGCCCTGACAACGGCTGCTCTGAACTCTGCCGGTATGCCTGTTGAGCTGCAACAAGCAACCGCTAACACTTCGGTGAGAGCCAGCTGCTGTGCTCAATAAATTAACAATAGATTCAGTTATAATGCATGTATCTTCCTAGTTAAAAAATGTACCCGAATATCTCTTATCTACTTGAAAGGAACAAAATTTCAGTCTTGAGAAGGCAGGTGTCTTTCAGCATTGTGAAGGCAGTTATATTCAGTAAAATATTCGGTCTTGTGAAAGCGACAGCGTCACAGCGAGGCTGTAAAATGGGTGCCAGCAGTAGCTGGGATAATTGAGGGTTTGCGTGGCGACCCCCCAGTCCTTGGACTGAACAGCCGTACGCAGCCTTCAGATGCGCCGCGCAATGGCTGCGGCTGAGCAGTCGGTTGCACATCTGCCGACCAGATATGCGCTAGATACTCGTATGGATGCAGCGCAATCCCAAGTCATGAAGGAAAATATATTGCTACTTATAAAACACGAGCTAAAAAAATTAAATTTTAAATACCAAAAACAACACCGGTCCATTGAAAATTGAGCATACAAGCTGAAAAATAGACGTAATAAAATAATGACGTCATAGCCAATCAACTTTTATTCAATAGGCTCAACAAGACGAACTAAGTCGCTGCGCTCTTTGAATACGCGGCAAGTAGCAATTTTTAATTATAACAACAATTGACTGCAATCATATCAATATTTTGTCAGCACAGGTAAATTTTCAATAATGATGATTGCAAGGATAAACAAAACTTTGTCTAGCAGTACACATAACATTCTTGAAAGTAGCCAAGGATTAAAAAAGATAATTATAATTATAATTATAATTATAACTTGGAAGCTGAGTTCTTTAATTAAAAAATCCTAGAGACAAACTGACAATTAATAAGTTTTTAAAACCTAAAGAGCAAAGAGCAAGCTAAATTAGTATTTATAATAATGATCAATTATTAGCTTAATTTATTAATGACAAAACAACATCGATATACTTATTTAAAATTAACCAAACTGACTACTTTCAAGTTTCTTGAATTTTAAGCATATTTCAAGAATGGGCGGGGACAAACGTGTACATTAGAGGTAGGGGGTTGGGCTAAGGGACGAGTGTACATTAGGGGTAGAGGGTTGGGCTGAGGGACGAGTGTACATAAGAGGTAGAGGGTTGGGCTAAGGGACGAGTGTACATCAGGGGTAGTAGGTTGGGCTAAGGGACGAGTGTACATAAGGGGTAGGGGGTTGGGCTAAGGGTCGAGTGTACATAAGAGGTAGGGGGTTAGGCTAAGGGACGAGTGTACATAAGGGGTAGGGGGTTGGGCTAAGGGACGAGTGTACATAAGGGGTAGGGGGTTGGGCTAAGGGACGAGTGTACATAAGGGGTAGGGGGTTGGGCTAAGGGACGAGTGTACATAAGGGGTAGGGGGTTGGGCTAAGGGACGAGTGTACATAAGGGGTAGGGGGTTGGGCTAAGGGACGAGTGTACATAAGGGGTAGGGGGTTGGGCTAAGGGACGAGTGTACATAAGAGGTAGGGGGTTGGGCTAAGGGACGAGTGTACATAAGAGGTAGGGGGTTAGGCTAAGGGACGAGTGTACATAAGGGGTAGGGGGTTGGGCTAAGGGACGAGTGTACATAAGGGGTAGGGGGTTGGGCTAAGGGACGAGTGTACATAAGGGGTAGGGGGTTGGGCTAAGGGACGAGTGTACATAAGGGGTAGGGGGTTGGGCTAAGGGACGAGTGTACATAAGGGGTAGGGGGTTGGGCTAAGGGACGAGTGTACATAAGGGGTAGGGGGTTGGGCTAAGGGACGAGTGTACATAAGAGGTAGGGGGTTGGGCTAAGGGACGAGTGTACATAAGGGGTAGGGGGATGGGCTAAGGGACGAGTGTACATAAGAGATAGGGGGTTGGGCTAAGGGACGAGTGTACATCAGGGGTAGGGGGTTGGGCTAAGGGACGAGTGTACAACTAGTAGTAAAAGCTGGATAGGATAAGTAATTCAAGAGCTACGACAAGCCCCTCTAACTAAACAAAAGATCCAAAACGATATATATACCAGAGCAAATTACTTTTAAAATAAAAATTCAGCAGATTTAAGCAATAATAATTCCCGCAGAAGCAAACAATAATAATAAACAGGTGTAAATAAGGAGTTTATAAAAAACTGTAAATCACGAAACACTTCATTTTTTAAATTAAAAAGTGCATAATCTAAGCGGAAAAATAGGTGATTAAGAAGAATCAATTAAAACGATCGAGACAGGGAGGAGGGGAACGAAATTTGAAATTCCAGGAAAGTTCAGCATAAGCTTCTCAGATTCAGTTCAAATCTGGTCTAAGTTTGTGTGTACTGCATATTATAAGCTACAACTAGAAATCAGGTAACTTTCAAATGACATAGCCTCTATTACAAGTCTGTAAAAATTTAAGGTTAATAATAACATATAATATTATATATAGTATTATTGGTAGCGCTGGGCTCATAGGAAAGCTTAATAACTAACAATAACAACACTTCAATACTTAAATAATGAAAATGAAAGGATAAAAATAATATTCGTTGGAACTGAGAGCCTGCAAAACAACTGACAAAGATTAGTCATTAAGGGGGTTGGGCGGGGCCGAGTGTACACTAGGGGGAAGGGGTTGGTTGGGGGGGGCCGAATGTACATTAGGGCAAGGGGGTTTGGGGGCCGAGTGTACATTAGGGGAAGGGGGTCGGGGGCGGAATGTACATTAGGGGGAAGGGGGTTGGGGGGCCGAGTGTACATTAGGGGGAAGGGGGTTGGGGGCCGAGTGTACATTAGGGGGAAGGGGGTCGGGCGGGGGCTAGTATACAGTAAAGAAATTTTCCGCTTGTCAACACAAGGCGCAATACTTAGCTCTCTTATTTTTTCTCATATTCATACAGATTCATAAACAAACAAGTGTGACAAGATAGACAGAGATACGCATGTATATAGAACTACTATAAGTAGCCAGAATATGTACTAATACATATTAAAAAGAAATTTTGCAGTGACTGAATTGAATAAAAGAAATAAACAAACAAGATCAATGCGAGCCGTGCATCTGCAAGTCCAGCTTAATCTGGACCTCGCCAGTGTCAACCTCGGACAATCGCAATCGTTTTGTGATTGGCCCGTGCTTCGCTTTAGCCAAGTCTTTGGCCACATCGGCAATGCGCAGTTCGGCTCGGCCTAGGAAAGTGTTCGGCGAAAAGAAATCACGATCGTACACAGTGATGGATAGGACGTCCTCGTTGGGGTCGGCAATGTGAAATTGCATTGCTTTGTTCCACACCGGATTTAGCGTAGCTCTAATCACTTCGGTGCACTGGCGTTGCGAGCCTAGTGAAACTTCTGCGTACGGGTCGCTTTTGTTGTCACCGCCCAGATTGCCAACCTTCAATGAGTAGCCCTGCTCTACTGTTAGTAGTAGCCGACCGACGCTCTCCCGGCTGAAGGCCCGGCTGCGTTGGTTGTTTTCTGCGTAGTTTTTATTGGGGAAAGGGTGGGTTCTACTCGTAGCACAATAAAAACTGAATAAGTTTAGGCGTGTTTGCTGTGGTTGGAAGATAAGGAAGATAACTGTAGAGGGAGTAGAGGCTTGTGCGAGAGGCTCTCTGTGTAACAATTGGCGCTGAGTTGTCTAGGGGGAGTGGGGTGGGGGTTTTATGAGGGGAGGCCCTGCGTACATCTGGGGGCAGTAATTGACTAGGGGGAGTGGGGCGGGGGTTTATGAAGGGAGGGAGGCCCTGCGTTACATCTGGGGGCAGTAATTGAATAGGGGAAATTGGGCGGGGGGTTATGTGGAGAGGTCCTGCGTACATCTGGGGGTAGTAATTGTCTAGGGGGAGTGGGGTGGGAGTTTATGACGGGAGGCCTTGCGTACATCTGGGGGCAGGAATTGTCTAGGGAGGAGTGGAGTGGGTTTTTGAGGGAAGGCCCTGCGTATATTTGAGGGTAGGTGTTGTTTGTTTAGGAGTAGGGTAGGCTTTGTCTAGGGCGAGTGGGTGGGGCTCTATGATGGGAGGCCCTGTGTACAAGTGGAAAGTTTTGTTTAAAAAACTCTTGAGTTGGCCTATAAAGTCAAACAGCTCAAGTAATATTGTTAAAATTTAAGACACCCACTGGTTCATTAGGAATACAAGCATTATTGAGTTCATGGTTATACGCCAACAAAAGAAATAAACAATATTATTAAATAAAAATTAATTATAATAACTTTGCTTGGCTGATGCAAGCGTCCGTTGCTCCTATTATTAAGCTAAATATCGACTTTTATACGAGTTACTACAATTACGAATATTTTTATCAACGATACCGTATAAGTTGTTTTCTGAACAATCTGATTAAAACTTTGAAGCACATGCAATCAGATTTAATCAGAATAGCTATACATTTAAGAAATAATTCAAGGTTTAATAGTTGAAGAAAACCATCACCCTAATAGTAATTTTATAATCGGTTTTTTATATGAATAAAATTTATTAAAATACCAGAATTTATAATAAAAATCTTCTGTTTTAATATCATCCTCAAGCCTAATGAATGGACTTTTCGTTAGTGTAATTGTAGCCAATCAACTATACTGACTAGGGGGAGGGGGCAGGCTACGACGCTGCAAGCCAATAGGAATGAGGAGAAGGGTAGAATGATGGAGGCGGGACAGAGAGATAAAAACCCCAGCCAATCAGCGAACGCAAAGTTTTTTACTATAGCGAAAGAGGCTACAGTGCAGCGACGCAGCGGACGACGTTACAATAATGAATTAAGCCAACTGCAAAACTACTGCCAATAATAAGTAGTGCGTTTACCGCGCTACGGTTTATATAAATAACCATTTTTCATCAGAGGCAGGGGCTGTGTGCACCTGGCGCACTTCAAATGAACATTGTCACACAACCGCCCGCCCATTACTGCCCATTCCACCGACTCTCCTGAGCAGTCATAAGCACAGGCACACACTCACACAGGAGTGTACAGCGGCCCTAGGCATGTACACTTCACTGTGCCTTGGGGTTGGCCCTCAAGGCCGTTAATTGCACGAGCAGAGCCAAGCCGAGATTCCAATTTAGCCTCAAATTAATGTGACTGCACTTGGAATCGAGCCTGGGCTGCTGGCAAATCAGAGCGCCTGCTGGATTATTGGGCTACGGCCCCCTCTAAAACCATAGTTTGGTTTAATATCTGTAGTGTTCATTAATTTAAATCTTTAGTAGAACCGCACTGGATTAATGGAACTAATTAATAAATTAAAACTATGCCAGCCAAAAAAGTTTATCGTTGAAAGCGAGAGATTAAAATTGGTTAAAGACGATAATATAAAATTTAGTGCCAATTAGTCACACTATGCCGACGCCTATGTTATCAAGGGCAATTAATAGAAAACGTAATAACTGGTTATTTAAGACACAATGAATATAGTGGAGACTATGAAGTTGCCCAGTCTCAATAATTCAATCATTATCGAAATTTATAATAAACTGCGTCTTTTATTACCTTCGATAGCCAATTTCTCTAAAAATATGAAATGAAATACAAACCATTTTTGTTGGTACTTTTAAAGCAGTAAATAAGTTGAATTGAACAGAAATAGCTACTTGATGACTATTCACTGTCGACAATATTGGTTTGGGTTAGGGTAAGGTTAGGGGTAGGTGTGTAGGGTTAGGTAGGGTTGGGATTGGGTATGGTTAGAGTAGGGTTAGGGTAGGTTTGGGTAAGGTAGGGTTAAGATAGGGCTGGGTAGGTTTGGCGAGGGTTGGGTAAGGTTTGGGTTGGGGTAGGGTTTGAGTAGGGTTAGGTACGTGGTTTGGGGTAAGGTAGGGTTAGGGTAGGGTTGGGTAGGATTGGGTAGGGTTGGGGTAGGGTTGGGGTAGGGTTAGGGTAGGTTTGGGGTAAGGTAGGGTTAGGGTAGGGTTGGGTAGGTTTGGGTAGGGTTGGGTAAGGTTTGGGTTGGGTTGGGGTAGGGTTATGATAGAACAGTCAATTTTCGAATGTAGATTCAAAAGAACAATGGAATTGAAAAAAGACACTGTTAACGATTTTACTATACATTAGCGTCCTTAAAGAGTCAAAACAAAAATTAGAATTTGATTAACACTTTATTTACTGATATTAGCAGCAAATTTTAGGCGGTTATATAAAGGCAAAAAGCTATATTGCACACATGTGATTACTTTGAGATTAAAAGTACATCGTACACTTTTAAACAAAATAACAAGAGCCATTGTCTTTGACAATTATCATTATTATACTATAGTTTCAAAGTTTAAATTTGCTGCTAAGAACTTTAAGTAAAGTGTTAATAATGATATTGCAATGAGCATCTCATTAAAATTATCAGCTGATAGCAACTTACTCGATGCAGGCGCCTTCTAGCCATGCGTTCTACATGTAGACAGGTTGAACAAACAACAGTATAGAAGCTTGTCGCTATTTAATAATAACACTAATATGATTATAATACTACTATTATACTACTAATAGACAGAAAATATTGATTTAGGAATCTATAACGACACCACGTAAAAATAAGTAAAACAAACAAATGCTATAACCACACCGTAGTGCGCATTGCATAGCTGTTGTGGTGCAATTAAAAATTAAAGCAGAGAATGCACGAACAGCATAAAGTGGGCTAATTATTAGGGATATATTTTATCGATTTTTTTGATAAATCACTTATGGGAGCTATTGATTAAAATCCCATTTGGGGAAGAATGGGATCACAAGCAGTCATATGGGAGCTACTGATTGAAATCCCATTTGGAGAAGAATGGAATCACAAGCAGTCAGATGGGAGCTACTGATTGAAATCCCATTTGGAGAAGAATGGGATCACAAGCAGTCAGATGGGAGCTACTGATTGAAATCCCATTTGGAGAAGAATGGAATCACAAGCAGTCAGATGGGAGCTACTGATTGAAATCCCATTTGGAGAAGAATGTGATCACAAGCAGTCATATTGGAGCTACTGATTGAAATCCCATTCGGGGAAGAATGGGATCACAAGCAGTCATATGGGAGCTACTGATTGAAATCCCATTCGGGGAAGAATGGGATCACAAGTAGTCATATGGGAGCTACTGATTGAAATCCCATTCGGGGAAGAATGGGATCACAAGTAGTCATATGGGAGCTACTGATTGAAATCCCATTTGGGGAAGAATGGGATCACAAAAATTAATATGGGAGCTACTGATCAAAATCCCATTTGGTGAAGAATGGAATCACAAGCAGTCATATGAGAGCTACTGATTAAAATCCCATTTGGGGAAGAATGGGATCACAAAAATTAATATGGGAGCTACTGATCAAAATCCCATTTGGTGAAGAATGGAATCACAAGAATTCATATGGGGGCTACTGATTGAAATCCCATTTGGGGAAGAATGGGATTATAATTCATATGGGAGCTACTTGAAATCCTATTTGG
This sequence comes from Macrostomum lignano, assembly GCA_002269645.1. Lineage (NCBI taxonomy): Eukaryota > Metazoa > Platyhelminthes > Macrostomidae > Macrostomum > Macrostomum lignano. The sequence continues at coordinate 277,267 of NIVC01001182.1, forward strand.
AGAAGAATGGGATCACAAGTAGTCATATGGGAGCTACTGATTAAAATCCCATTTGGGGAAGAATGGGATCACAAGCAGTCATATGGGAGCTACTGATTGAAATCCTATTTGGAGAAGAATGGGATCACAAGCAGTCATATGGGAGCTACTGATTAAAATCCCATTTGGAGAAGAATGGGATCACAAGCAGTCATATGGGAGCTACTGATTGAAATCCTATTTGGAGAAGAATGGGATCACAAGCAGTCATATGGGAGCTACTGATTAAAATCCCATTTGGAGAAGAATGGGATCACAAGTAGTCATATGGGAGCTACTTGAAATCCTATTTGGAGAAGAATGGGATCACAAGTAGTCATATGGGAGCTACTGATTAAAATCCCATTTGGGGAAGAATGGGATCACAAGCAGTCATATGGGAGCTACTGATTGAAATCCTATTTGGAGAAGAATGGGATCACAAGCAGTCATATGGGAGCTACTGATTAAAATCCCATTTGGAGAAGAATGGGATCACAAGCAGTCATATGGGAGCTACTGATTGAAATCCTATTTGGAGAAGAATGGGATCACAAGCAGTCATATGGGAGCTACTGATTAAAATCCCATTTGGAGAAGAATGGGATCACAAGTAGTCATATGGGAGCTACTTGAAATCCTATTTGGAGAAGAATGGGATCACAAGTAGTCATATGGGAGCTACTGATTAAAATCCCATTTGGGGAAGAATGGGATCACAAGCAGTCATATGGGAGCTACTGATTGAAATCCTATTTGGAGAAGAATGGGATCACAAGCAGTCAGATGGGAGCTACTGATTGAAATCCCATTTGGAGAAGAATGGGATCACAAGCAGTCAGATGGGAGCTACTGATCAAAATCCTATTTGGAGAAGAATGGGATCACAAGCAGTCAGATGGGAGCTACTGATTGAAATCCTATTTGGAGAAGAATGGGATCACAAGCAGTCATATGGGAGCTACTGATTAAAATCCCATTTGGAGAAGAATGGGATCACAAGCAGTCATATGGGAGCTACTGATTGAAATCCTATTTGGAGAAGAATGGGATCACAAGCAGTCATATGGGAGCTACTGATTGAAATCCCATTTGGGGAAGAATGGGATCACAAGCAGTCATATGGGAGCTACTGATTGAAATCCCATTTGGAGAAGAATGGGATCACAAGCAGTCAGATGGGAGCTACTGATTGAAATCCTATTTGGAGAAGAATGGGATCACAAGCAGTCAGATGGGAGCTACTGATCAAAATCCTATTTGGGGAAGAATGGGATCACAAGCAGTCAGATGGGAGCTACTGATCAAAATCCCATTTGGGGAAGAATGGGATCACAAGCAGTCAGATGGGAGCACTAGGATTTGTGCTAAGAAACTCAAAGACTGTGTTGAGAAAATGTAGAAGATTTTGTCATAAATTTACAGATTTATAGATAAATTTCACGGATTCTGATAGGACAAAAGCGTGTCAGAAAGTCTAACAAAGATGCAGACAGGAAAAGACAAAAGCATCAAATAAATCACGGAGAGCATAATTAACCATTCATCACAAGTCTCTAATAATTTATAATCTTATCTGAATTTTTGGATTAATAAATTTATAAAATAAAAATTGTTCAAATCTGTAAAATTAATAAAAATGACTTCAACTTAACCAAGTAGAATTATGGAAATTTGAATTGAAATGAAAATCTGAATTTCCTAGTGCCAAAGAGCTAAGCAAACTGCCAACAACATGTCTTACCAAATCTTCCTGGAATTAAAAAAGAGAAAATAAAGCAAATCAACAAAATAAATACGATTGGTCACTTGTTACTAGGCAGTGCAAAGCGCTGTTTGAGAAGCAATTTTTTTCCAACAAAATCCCGTAAATAATATTGTATATGCAAAACACTGCAATGCACTACTCGCTATGCGAAGCTCAGGATACACACAAAGACTTTAAGGATATAAGAAAAGGGAACGAATGAGGGAGTGAGAGGGGAAGAGGGGATGAGAGGGGATGAGAGGGAAAGAGGGTATGACGGTAAAGACGGTCTCTGACTGTTTTTACCCTGGCTGCCTCTCTGGCGGCATTTCTCGGGGTTGTGCGCAATCCAATTGGCCTAGCACTCGCTAGCCCAATCAAATTAGAGTCCTCACCGGAGGTGATGTACAGTACGCATGTACGTATGTACGTATGTACAGTCACTGACTGTACATGCGCAACTTTGGGAATCACCCGGCCGCCTCCACCGGCAACACACACATGTAAGTCGCTATTGGCTGAGAGCAGTCACGTGACTACTATTCCGTCCAATAGCGACTCACATGTGTGTGTTGCCAATAGAAACGGCCGAGTGAATCCCAAGGTTGCGCCCAAGCATGTGTACTCATCTAAAAATAACCCTATTTTTTCTTTCCAATTATTTCGGCCCTGGGCCTTGGTTAGGTGGGGGTGTACCTGGAGTGAGTGCGTACTCTGGACTGCAGTGTGGCTTAGAACGGGACTTGAGCTCCCCGGTCGCACCCGCCCTGCAGGAAAGAAAATGACCATTCACAAAGGTGTACGGTAGAGCCCAGTTAGCATGCCAGCCCTGAGGCTGAGCCCCGGGTTTAGGGTTCAGGTGCTCCTCCCATTGTTTTTATCCCCTTTGTGCTTTTATTAATGTAAGGCCTTTGAATTCCGCGCCAAAATTCTGGAGTTATGAGCTCTGCCCTCCCTGCCCGGTCCATCCTGCTTTCCCCGGTCCATCCTGCTGGCTCCTCTGGAAGTTCCCTGCCCTTGTGTCTCGGCTCTCATCTCTGACAGTGGATTGGAGTCCTGGGGTTGATGTTCGTCCCGAATCTGGGATACCGGCTGAGTCCGGGTCCTCTTGCTCCTTGTGCCCCTTCCCGACCCCTTGGCCTGGCCTCCAAATTAGAGCTGGACAGGAGACTCGTCCTCGGAAACAAGCCTCCCAGACTCACTCCAATTAATGCAAGCCATTTCCGTAGACTTCGGGGTTTCCCCGCTCTCGGACCGCTTTCAGTAGTATCCAATGCTTTTCCAATCTTTTTTTTGCGCACTCCCGGGATTTGTCTGCTGGGTGGTGGCTTGGGTGGACTCGGTCTTAGCACTGTCCTTGATTCCACTTCTGGGTTGGCGGTGTCTTAGTCCATAGGCTTGAGCTAGTAGCCCCAATTAGTGCTCTCTCCCTGGCCATGACGTCAGGTCCCAATCTGGGCTGCTCGGGCTATATGCCCACTGGTAGATGTGCCCCCTATACTCAGCGGCAGAGCCCTTCTCTGGGCTGATCCGCGGGAGCCCCTGGCTACCCACCCTCGTTTAACAACAACAGAGGGTATGAAAAGGGATAAGAGGGGATGAGATGCAAGGGGATGAGTGAATGAGAGGGGATGCGAAGGGATGAAAGGGGATAAAATGGGATGCAAAGGGATGAGAGGGACAAAAGGGATGCGAAGGGATGAGAGGGGATAAAATGGGATGCGAAGGAATGAGAGGGGATAAAAGGGGATGCGAAGGAATGAGGGAATAAAAGGGGATGCGAAGGGATGAGAGGGGATAAAATGGGATGCGAAGGAATGAGAGGGACAAAAGGGGATGCGAAGGGATGAGAGGGGATAAAAGGGGATACGAAGGGATGAGAGGGTATAAAAAGAGATGCGAAGGAATGAGAGGGGATAAGAAGAGATAAGAGGGAATGATAGGGATGAGAGGGAATAAGAGGGGATGAGAGGGGATAAGAGGGGATAAGAGGGATAAGAAGGGATAAGAGGGGATAAGGGATAAGAGGCAATGATGAGAGGGGTGAAGCGATGGGGAAAAGAGAAGAGAAGAAAGGAAAGGAAAAATAAGGTGAGCTGAGCAGATGATAAGGAGATACGATTTAATTTATGAAAAATATGGTATCACGGTCGTGAGCAGTGAAACAAGTGATAGGGAAAAAACTAAATATACATAAGTAAGATGTATTGCACAAGACAAAAAAAGCAAATTTATCCTCTGTTACTTTAACACACAGCACTACTCACCAGTAGCATTGTGATATTCCTTAGCAGTTTTGGTTAGTCGATCTTTCCACCTGTCCCGATCTTGAGCACTCTGACAGCGGAACACCCAGTCCTCGTTAGGCAGCACCCGAATGCAGAGCAGCGGCGGCTCCGCCCCGCTGTCCCGATCTGGCTCTGGTACAGTCATCAGATCGTTCAGTATAATCGGCCTCTTGTACATTCGGTATTTCTGCTTCTGACTGTTGGCCAGTTGATCGTCTTCTGAAGCTGACGCGGCATTGCCGTCCAGAGCCAGCGAGGGGAACACAAACGGCCGGCCCTGGGTGTTGAAGACTGGCACTGTTAGCAGTAGGAAATCGTTGAATAAAAACACCACAAGCTCTTTGCCGCCCTTGTGCTTGAACAGGGTGCCCCAGTGCACTAGGCGGCGCTGGCCGAGGCAGTTGGTCTGCGAGTTGAACACCAGCTTCTCCGACAGGCCTTCGCAGATCACGTGCTCCTGGGAGTTTGGTTTGTTTTTGAGTATAGATGAATGCACATCTGCTTAATCTGTCAGTCAAACTGTGGCAAGTGTTACTAGTCGCTACTTCATTCACTCACTCACTCGGCTCCCTCATTCACTCACTCGCTCCCTCATTCACTCACTCGCTCCCTCATTCACTCACTAACTCGCTCCCTCCCTCACTCACTAACTCGCTCCCTCACTCACTCACTAACTCGCTCCCTCACTCACTCACTAACTCGCTCCCTCATTCATTCATTCACTCACTCACTCCCTCATTCACTCACTCGCTGCCTCATTCACTCACTCAGTGACTTAGTGGCTCACTCACCAGACCAGCAAGGCCCCGCACTCACCTGGCACCACTCCAAGCGACCAGAGTTCTCAGTCTCTCGCACGCTCTCATTGACAGTCTGGCACAGCTTCTTAGCCTCATCCAGAGCCTCCTGCAGACTGCCCCTGTCCGGATGCGACTCGGGCGTAGCTTTGAGCAGCTTCTCAATCAGCAGCGGATAGCGAGTGATTCTTTGCATAGGCTTAACAAAATATTGAATTAAACCCATCAGCTTGCCGCTAGAGGTCTGCTGCTCGCAGTGGCGAACTAGTTGGGCGAGCTCGGGCACGGAGTTAATCCGTTGAGTGAGCAGTTGAGTAGCCGCGCTCTGCCTGCCGCAGAATCTGACGTAGCAGGTGAGCTGGGGCAGGTGCTGCAGCATGATGTCACCGATGGCGTCTGTGCCGCCCTCTTTGCGTACCTGATCAAGTTTGCATAGTTTAGTAAAATGCTAGTCCGATAATCCATATAGAGACACGATAATCCATATAGAGACACGATAGTCCATAAGGACACACGATAATCCATAAGGACACACGATAATCCATATAGACACACAATAATGCATCCAGACACACGATAATCCATAAGGACACACGATAATCCATATAGACACACAATAATGCATCCAGACACACGATAATCCATACAGAAACACGATAATCCATACAGAAACACGATAATCCATACAGACACACGATAATCTAAAAAAGGGTAATCCACACAGACACACGATAATCCATACAGACACATGATAATCCATACAGACACATGATAATCCATACAGACACACGATAATTCACACAGACACACGATAATTCTAACAGACACACGATAATCCACACAGACACACGATAATCCATATAGACACGATAAACTATGCAGACACGATAACCCATATAGATTTCCCCATTAAAAAGCAACGCAACAACAAGCAGCCCACCTTCAAAGCCATGAGCAGACTGTAGGAGCAGTTCATCAGGTCGGTCCAATTCAGAAAGATGGCATCCAGTTGGTCCTGCGTCAGCAGACCAGATTCTAGCATTGGCTCGTGAAATTTATTCCAAACCTCTAACAGATCGTTGTAATAGGTATTCTCGCTGTTAGTCAACTCGTTGACCACCATCTGGCGATTTGGCTCCTGCTGAGGCAGCGGTTCAACGTAATTTACAGGGAAGAGGCCTTCGCGTAGGCTAGCCGTCCTGCCCCTGTGCCAGTCTGGCTCGTCTTTGGAGATCACCTGGGCAAGACAGGTAGGATTGGATCAAATGAATAGCTTATTTACTTGTTGCTAAGGCTTGGTTGCTAGGGGCAATGCGGCCGTTTTTCTGGGACTTTCTCTAATTTTAGTATACTTCCTGTCAGCTCCAACTCCTAATCTCTCCCTTGTCTATCTACCCAATCTCTCCCTTGTCTATCTACCTAATCTCTCTCTTGTCTGTCTACCTAATCTCTTCCTTGTCTGTCTACCCGCAATCTCTTCCTTGTCTATCTACCCAATCTCTCCCTTGTCTATCTACCTAATCTCTCCCTTGTCTGTCTACCCAATCTCTCCCTTGTCTATCTACCCAATCTCTCCCTTGTCTATCTACCTAATCTCTCCCTTGTCTGTCTACCCAATCTCTCCCTTGTCTATCTACCCAATCTCTCCCTTGTCTATCTACCCAATCTCTCCCTTGTCTATCTACCCAATCTCTCCCTTGTCTATCTACCCAATCTCTCCCTTGTCTGTCTACCCAATCTCTCCCTTGTCTATCTACCCAATCTCTCCCTTGTCTATCTACCCAATCTCTCCCTTGTCTATCTACCTAATCTCTCCCTTGTCTATCTACCAAATCTCTCCCTTGTCTATCTACCCAATCTCTCCCTTGTCTATCTACCCAATCTCTCCCTTGTCTATCTACCCAATCTCTCCCTTGTCTATCTACCCAATCTCTCCCTTGTCTGTCTACCCAATCTCTCCCTTGTCTATCTACCCAATCTCTCCCTTGTCTATCTACCCAATCTCTCCCTTGTCTATCTACCTAATCTCTCCCTTGTCTGTCTACCCAATCTCTCCCTTGTCTATCTACCCAATCTCTCCCTTGTCTATCTACCTAATCTCTCCCTTGTCTGTCTACCCAATCTCTCCCTTGTCTATCTACCTAATCTCTTCCTTGTCTGTCTACCCAATCTCTACCTTGTCTATCTACCCAATCTCTCCCTTGTCTATCTACCTAATCTCTCCCTTGTCTGTCTACCCAATCTCTCCCTTGTCTATCTACCTAATCTCTCCCTTGTCTGTCTACCCAATCTCTCCCTTGTCTGTCTACCCAATCTCTCCCTTGTCTATCTACCTAATCTCTCCCTTGTCTATCTACCTAATCTCTTCCTTGTCTGTCTACCCAATCTCTTCCTTGTCTATCTACCTAATCTCTTCCTTGTCTATCTACCTAATCTCTCCCTTGTCTATCTACCAAATCTCTCCCTTGTCTACAAAATTTCTCCCCTTAAGAAAAAAATCAGACATGCGATGTCATGGAATTTTCGCGCCGGTAAGAATCAGAAGTCAGCGAAAAAACAATTGTGACGTAATGAAATTTCTGCGAAAATTTTGTATTGATAAGGAAAAAGTACTGCAGATTAACAGAAATCGTTATTGCTTATTTACGTAAATTGAAAGCAAATTTTAAATATAAAAAACTTGATGCTATGAAATGAAATTCTAAAAACATAACGCTATCTATCATGCACACAACTTGCACTATTGTTGACATTAGGGTGAAAACATAATGAAGAAAGTAAAAACGTCGAAATTATAAAAATCCTTTGATCAATATCCTAATCTACGCGACTACTATCAAAAAAGCCCTACTAAAAGTAATTAAAAGTCTAACACAGCCAGCCATTTAATCATGTTTAGAATCAGATGCACTAAACATACTACTGTTTGATTAATTTTGCTAAGCGAGTCAAATGAATCATATAAAATAATGGTATGTACAAGTAAGATAATTAATAAAAATACTCTAAAATTGATAATGACTTTAGCAAAAATTGGCTTTGGCTTGGCAGCTTAATATAGATAATTCATTTAGAATCCCGCTCTTATATATTATTACTCATTAGACAGTGTTACATATTGGCATAACCACACTGGAGGGTCAGGAAGGGTGGCATAACCACACTGGAGGGTCAGGAAGGGTGGCATAACCACACTGGAGGGTCAGGAAGGGTGGCATAACCCCACTGGAGAGTCTGGGAGAGTGGCATAACCCCACTGGAGAGTCTGGGAGAGTGGCATAACCCCACTGGAGAGTCTGGGAGAGTGGCATAACCCCACTGGAGAGTCTGGGAGAGTGGCATAACCCCACTGGAGAGTCTGGGAGAGTGGCATAACCCCACTGGAGAGTCTGGGAGGGTGGCATAACCCCACTGGAGAGTCTGGGAGGGTGGCATAACCCCACTGGAGAGTCTGGGAGAGTGGCATAACCCCACTGGAGAGTCTGGGAGGGTGGCATAACCCCACTGGAGAGTCTAGGAGGGTGGCATAACCCCACTGGAGAGTCTGGGAGAGTGGCATAACCCCACTGGAGAGTCTGGGAGGGTGGCATAACCCCACTGGAGAGTCTAGGAGGGTGGCATAACCCCACTGGAGAGTCTGGGAGAGTGGCATAACCCCACTGGAGAGTCTGGGAGGGTGGCATAACCCCACTGGAGAGTCTGGGAGGGTGGCATAACCACACTAGAGAGTCTGGGAGGGTGGCATAACCCCACTGGAGAGTCTGGGAGAGTGGCATAACCCCACTGGAGGGTCAGGAAGGGTGGCATAGCCCCACTGAAGAGTCTGGGAGAGTGGCATAACCCCACTGGAGGGTCTGGGAGGGTGGCATAACCCCACTGGAGAGTCTGGGAGGGTGGCATAACCCCACTGGAGAGTCTGGGAGGGTGACGTAACCCCACTGTAGAGTCTGGGAGGGTGGCATAACCACACTGGATGGTCAGGAAGGGTGCCATAACCCCACTGGAGAGTCTGGGAGGGTGACATAACCCCACTGGAGAGTCTGGGAGGGTGGCATAACCCCATTGGAGAGTCTGGGAGGGTGGCATAACCCCACTGGAGAGTCTGGGAGGGTGGCATAACGCCACTGGAGAGTCTGGGAGGGTGGCATAACCCCACTGGAGAGTCTGAGAGAGTGGCATAACCCCACTGGAGAGTCTGGGAGGGTGGCATAACGCCACTGGAGAGTCTGGGAGGGTGGCATAACGCCACTGGAGAGTCTGGGAGGGTGGCATAACCCCACTGGAGAGTCTGAGAGAGTGGCATAACCCCATTGGAGAGTCTGGGAGGGTGGCATAACCCCACTGGAGAGTCTGGGAGGGTGGCATAACCCCACTGGAGAGTCTGGGAGGGTGGCATAACCCCATTGGAGAGTCTGGTAGGGTGGCATAACCCCACTGGAGAGTCTGGGAGGGTGGCATAACCCCACTGGAGAGTCTGGGAGGGTGGCATAACCCCACTGGAGGGTCTGGGAGGGTGGCGCTAAATAATTTAAAATCGTCAATAAAATGAAGCATATTTGAAGATATGAATATCTATAAACATTTATTAGAATGATACTCTATCCTGCGTTGTATTTTTGTGCCTATTAAAGTATCAGTTTTCATAAAGTAGTGATATTATAAATATATTTAACTAAATAATGTTATCGTCGAATATATAAATTGAATATGATTTAAAAAGCACCCTATTTGATTATTATAATTCTAAGAGAGTGAATGAATAATTAAAATCAATCAAAATTGTCATTGAAATATAAATTAATCGAATGTTTTAACAATCAAAAGATATGATTTGTAGCTTTTAATATATAGAGAATTAATTAATCCTTCTCATGATCATTCCCCTGCAAATGAGTGGGGGATACAGTTCTAGGATAAAATATACACATTTCATCTGCCAAGGTACAGTTGAATTTGATTTTATACAGTTTACTAAAATCAACTATAAAAAGTACATCCTGCAGTATATTAGCAGCTAGGATAATAAAATTGAAATTATGAAATTTTAAACTGGCTGTGGCTCGACCATAAATCAATAATAGGTGCCAATGTTGAAACTTGAAAAATGTCACTCCAAATTAATTCTCCACTCTGTATACTTCTATAACTCCAAAAATTTCACTCCCATAATGTCACTCTGAAAATGGCACCCCCATAATGTCACACTAGAACTGGCATTCCTATAATGTCACTCTGGAAATGGCACTCCCATAATGTCACTCTGGAAATGGCACTCCTATAATGTCACTCTGAAAATGGCACTCCCATGTCACTCCTATAATGTCACTCCCATAATGTCACTCTGGAAATGGCACTCCTATAATGTCACTCTGAAAATGGCACTCCCATAGTGTCACTCTAGAAATGACACTCCCATAATGTCACTCTAAAAATGGCACTTCAATAATGTCACTCTGGAAATGACACTCTCATAATGTCACTCTGGAAATGGCACTCCCATAATGTCACTCTGAAAATGTCAATTCCAGAATGTCACTCTAAAAAAATATAATTATACAGCACTCTGAAAATGATCTTAGTCTTGCAATGAATTGTCACTCTAAATGTCTAAATCTCACTCCGAAAACGTCGCACCTTTATGGCCTAGCATATTTTTGATGAACTCAATCAACATAGGCAAAATCTACATAAACATGGATTATAAGATTGAAGCATAATAAAGTGGGATTAATAAAGAACACAACACGTAAACAAACAGTGGATTTGCAAAACAATAATTAGCCTTACAAACTACTCACCGTGATAATCGTTCCTTTTTCAAACGTCAACTCGTCGTCATTTCGAGCCTGATAGCGATACTTAGCAACCACTCGTTCAACGCTAGACGATGGAGCTTTGTTATAACTAGACGATAGAGCGTCATCGCTGGTTGCCATTGACAACGCCGCCGTGGGCTGCTGCTGAGCGGACATGGAGCCTGCTAATGTAGGCGTAGCGGCTTTCTTACCAGCCGAGGCGAACAGGTCCGGGGTGGAGGCGGACACGGAGGCGACTCCAGCGGTATGAACTGAGGATTTCTTTAACCGATCCTGGGGAGCAGCTGAGGCCACGGGCGCGGCGCTGGTAGGCATGGACTGATTGGAGGTGACGCTCTGTCTGGATGCCGGCCGCTGGTCGTTAGCAACCGAGGGTTGTTCCAATTTAGTATAGGAAGCTGGGAACCAGCCGATTCGTTTGACGCCATTCTCAACGACTTCGCCGTTCCACCAGCCGCTGGCCGGCTTCTTTTTAACTACGATTCGCATGCCGACTCGGAGCGACAGCTGGCCCTCGCCGCCGGCTTCGAATGGGGCGGTTGCTATGGCGATTTCTTGCTGCTGCTGAGGCTGTTGCTGAGGCTGTTGCTGAGGCTGCTGATCGAATACGGAGCTGGGCGCCGAGTCAAAGGTGGAGGCGGCGTCGGCGAACGGATCCGCTGCGGCGCTGGTCGCCGACGCGTCGCCGAACGGGTCAGATGTGGCGGCTGGGGCGCCTAAAATATTGATGATATAAGAATAAGCCAGTATAAGAATTTTGTGCGACAGGAAATAAAAGCAGTATAGGGGAGGGAGGTCCAGGTTTTTCCAGACACACAGAGACAGACAGACAGACAGACAGGCAGGCAGACAGACAGACAGACAGGCAGACAGACGGGCAGGCAGACAGACAGACAGGCAGACAGACAGACAGACAGACAGACAGACAGACAGACAGGCACACAGACAGACAGACAGACAGACAGACAGACAGACAGACAGGCAGACAGACAGACAGACAGACAGACAGACAAACAGACACACAGACAGACAGACAGACAGACAGACAGGCACACAGACAGACAGACAGACAGACAGACAGACAGACAGACAGACAGACAGACAGACAGACAGACAGACAGACAGGCAGACAGACAGACAGGCAGACAGACAGACAGGCACACAGACAGACAGGCAGACAGACAGACAGGCACACAGACAGACAGGCAGACAGACAGACAGGCAGACAGACAGACAGACAGGCAGGCAGACAGACAGACAGACAGACAGACAGACAGACAAACAGACACACAGACAGACAGACAGACAGACAGACAGGCACACAGACAGACAGACAGACAGACAGACAGACAGACAGACAGACAGACAGACAGGCACACAGACAGACAGGCAGACAGACAGACAGACAGACAGACAGACAGACAGACAGACAGACAGGCACACAGACAGACAGGCAGACAGACAGAGGCACACAGACGACACAAGCCACAAGCATCTCTAGCACGCACCGGAAGCAGCCGAGCCAGCCCTCTCGGTGACAAAGTTAGCGGGGAAAATGCCCCTCTGCGCCGGGTCCCTTCGCAGGTAGCCCTCCCACCAGTCGCCAAGGCCGTCGCTAATCACAACAATTTCTTCTGCTACGCCGAAATTCAAGTCGCCAGGCGTGCCGCTGTCGAACTGGTAGAGCGACACAACAATTCTCTGTTGCTGGGCGGTTGCCGAGGCAGGAGGAGCCACTACCGGCACGTTGACATAGTCGCTACTCTGCTGCTCGGTGGTGACGCAACCAGACGGGAACCAGCCCTCCGAGCTGTCAGTCATTGAACGGCCAAACAGCCAGTTGTCCTTGCGCATGCTGACGCTCACCTCGCAGCCGATGGTCAGACTCAGCTCGGACGGGCTGGCCGCCTGATGCTCGGCCATGGCAACCGCCGTGTATGGCGCCGACAGTTTGGTCACCTTAGAGAAGGCGCTCGCTGTTTCGTCGTGTCCACCGGGTGGAAACGACGCTGGAACTGGGGGAGCGTCGTTGGGCAGCTTGTCGTAGGGCTCGGCCGCTGCTGCTGCTTCGGCGGCGACCGCCTCGGCCGTGCCTTCTTCGGCGACGTAGTTGCGAGGCACCAGGCCGGCGCGGTCGGAACCGCATCTGTGGACACGGAGAAATTTTCATTAGGATAGTGTCTGCTTAACGAATTCTGGGTACTTGTGTCTGTTAAGTACCTACGTGTGTATCTGAGTACCTAAGTGTCTATCTGAGTAGCTAAGTGTCTATCTGAGTACCTAAGTGTCTATATGAGTACCTACGTGTCTATCTGAGTACCTAAGTGTCTATATGAGTACCTAAGTGTCTATATGAGTACCTACGTGTCTATCTGAGTACCTACGTGTCTATCTGAGTACCTAAAGTGTCTATCTGAGTACCTACGTGTCTATCTGAGTACCTAAGTGTCTATCTGAGTACCTAAGTGTCTATCTGAGTACCTAAGTGTCTATTTGAATGCCTTAGTGTCTATATGAGTACCTAAGTGTCTATATGAGTACCTAAGTGTCTAATAGAGTACCTAAGTGTCTATATGAGTACCTAAGTGTCTATCTGAGTATTCTATTTGAGTACCCAAGTATCGATTTGAGTATCTAAGCATCTGTGTTAAATACCTAAGTGTCTATATGAGTACTTAAGTGTCTATCTGAGTACCTAAGCGTTTATTTGAATACTTAAGTGTCTATCTGAGTACCTAAGTGTCTATTTGAATGCCTAAGTGTCTATATGAGTACCTAAGTGTCTATATGAGTACCTAAGTGTCTAATAGAGTACCTAAGTGTCTATATGAGTACCTAAGTGTCTATCTGAGTATTCTATTTGAGTACCCAAGTATCGATTTGAGTATCTAAGCATCTGTGTTAAATACCTAAGTGTCTATATGAGTACTTAAGTGTCTATCTGAGTACCTAAGCGTTTATTTGAATACTTAAGTGTCTATCTGAGTACCTAAGTGTCTATCTGAGTACCTAAGCGTTTATTTGAATACTTAAGTGTCTATCTGAGTACCTAAGTGTCTATCTGAGTACCTAAGCGTTTATTTGAATACTTAAGTGTATATCTGAGTTACCTAAGTGTCTATCTGAGTATTCTATTTGAGTACCCAAGTATCGATTTGAGTATCTAAGCATCTGTGGTATAAATACCTAATTGTCTATTTGAGTACCTAAACATACAATAGAGTACAATTAGCTCAAATTACCTAGCAAACAACCAACTCGCTTCCACCCCAGTCTGCTCAGCAGCGCTAGCAATAATCAACTCGCCAACTTGAATGGACATCTCGTCGTGCCGGCTGCCAGTGAAATCGTACAGAGCTCGATAACTCGTTCGAATATCGTCATAAACAGGCTCCGAGGCCGCCGCCGCAGGCGCTTGTTTCAATCCACCGAAAGCGGCTTGAAACGCTTCCCAATTTTTCCTGTCCTGACTGGACTTCTCCGCCTCAATTTCATCTTCAAAGCTTCTATGGCCCGAAACGGCGTTGCCAGCTGTTGATATCGGCTTCTTTTGCTGCGGCTGTTGCTGCTGCGAGAACATATCGCCAAGATTGTTGCTATCGGTCGGGCCAGTGGAGGTCCAGTCTGAGTCGGCCCAGCCGAATCCATTCTCAGAAGCGGCTGTAGCAGCGGCCTCTTCGCCGCCGCCTCCTCCAGTTGTCGCCGTCGGTGGCCAGGGCGACGTCGATGAAGGCGCAAAGAAGTCGTCGCTATCGCCGAACAGATTGGCTCCGAAATCTGGCTGCTTTGGCTTGGCATTTTCCACTGTTGGCTGCTTCTGCGTCTGCTTTTGCTGCTTCTGTTGCTCTTGTAGTATTCGCGATTTCACTTTGGAAATTTCTGCACGAATTTTGTCCGCCTCGGTTCGACTGCGGACTATGCGGTTTCTGGTGTTGGCCAGCTCTTCGCCTCGCTTGGTGAGGGCTCGCTCAGCTTCTGTTGATCTGCATCAGAAGGGGATTTAAATATTTAAAATTGAATATGTAGTAATTCAATCTGTGTAGCAATCTGCAATACAATCTGTGTAGCAATCTGCAATCTAATCTGTGTAGCAATCTGCAATCTAATCTGTGTAGCAATCTGCAATCTAATCTGTGTAGCAATCTGCAATCTAATCTGTGTAGCAATCTGCAATCTAATCTGTGTAGCAATCTGCAATCTAATCTGTGTAGCAATCTGCAATCTAATCTGTGTAGTAATCTGCAATCTAATCTGTGTAGCAATCTGCAATCTAATCTGTGTAGTAATCTGTAATCTAATCTGTGTAGCAATCTGCAATCTAATCTGTGTAGCAATCTGTAATCTAATCTGTGCAGTAATCTGCAATCTAATCTGTGCAGTAATCTGCAATCTAATCTGTGTAGTAATCTGTAATCTAATCTGTGTAGCAATCTGCAATCTAATCTGTGTAGTAATCTGTAATCTAATCTGTGTAGCAATCTGCAATCTAATCTGTGTAGCAATCTGTAATCTAATCTGTGCAGTAATCTGCAATCTAATCTGTGTAGCAATCTGTAATCTAATCTGCAATCTAATCTGTGTAGCAATCTGCAATCTAATCTGTGCAGCAATCTGCAATCTAATCTGTGCAGTAATCTGCAATCTAATCTGTGTAGCAATCTGCAATCTAATCTGTAGTAATGTTTAATTAGATAATATAATCTAATATGATAACCATGTAATCTGGAAGCAATACGTAATTGAATCTTTTGTAATCTGTTATATAATTTTAGTGTGTACTTTTAACCTAATAACTAATATGTAGCAATATACAATTCAACTCTGTAATTACTTGGCTTTAGCCTCAGCAACGTCCTTCTTCTTAGTGGAAATATTAGATTCCAGCGTTTTCCTATGCTCTTCCAGGGGATCGCTCTGCAGCAGCTTCAGCGACAGTTCCTCTTTAGCACGCTGGATTGCTTCAACAGCTGAACGCTTCTTCTCAAGATCAACCTGGAAGGAAGGGTCATAAAAAATATATTCCAGTCAAAAAACTGGATCACTTGTTAAATGAGTCATAGGTGATGACTCATAATGAACCACTTATAAATGACCCACTTTAAGCTGCTCATAAATATACGAGGCTGGACAGAGCCAGATTCATAAAAACAGTTCTAAACCACATTTCAAGTCACTCATTAAGAGGGCTCATAATAGATGATTTAATAATTAATTAGAGGCATCATAAGAAATGACTCAATGAGTCATAAGAGATGACTCATAAATGACTCACTTTTGAGTCGCTCATTCAGAGTCGCAATGACACAGTTACGCACCTGCTTAGCGCTAATATCAGCTAAAAGCTGATCTCGCTTAACTCGCATAGCCTCAATCTCAGCCTTGTGCTGCTCAATTTCGCCTCGATGCTTCTCAGCCCGCTGCTGGCATTCCCGACCCTTCTCAGTGAGATTCTCCAACTCCTGACGAAAGTTGGCCTCCCGCTGCTCAGCCTGAGCTAGGAGGTCCTGCTCCTGGGCCAGCTTCTGATTGGCTGCCGCGGCTCGCTGCTGCTCAACAGCTTCTAGCCTGGCCCGCTCGGACTCCAGCCGGGCCCGTTCGCGCTCTTCGGCGGCTTTCCGGCGGGCCGCTTCGCGCTCGGCTTCCAGGGCGCGCTGGGCCTCGCGCTGGCGCTCCAGCTCCTGCTGGCGGGCGCGCTCTTTTGCTAGGCGGGCTTGCTCTTGCTTCTCCTGTGGCCAAGATAAAAAAGAACAATTAACTGCCGGTTTATTGGTAAGATTTGAAGGGCTTGCTTTTGCTATGAGACCGAACGTGACCCTTCCTCGCCTTATGTGACCATTTCTGACCTTGTGTCCCCATGTGACCTTTCTGACCTTATGTGACCTTATGTGACCTTTTGTGACCTTTTGTGACTTTATGTGACCCTTTCTGACCTTATGTGATCCTTTCTTACCCTATGTAATCCTTTCTGACCTTATGTGACCCTTTCTGACCTTATGTGACCCTTTCTGACTTTACGTGACCCTTTCTGACCCAATGTGACCCTTTCTGACCTTATGTGACCCTTTCTGACCTTATGTGACCCTTTCTGACTTTACGTGACCCTTTCTGACCCAATGTGACCCTTTCTGACCTTATGTGACCCTTTCTGACCCAATGCGACCTTTCTGACCTTATGTGACCCTTTCTGACCTGATGTGACCCTTTCCTGACCCTATGTGATCCTTTCTGACTTTATGTGATCCTTTCCTGACCCTATTTGAACCTTTCTGACTTTATGTGATCCTTTCCTGACCCTATTTGAACCTTTCTGACCTTATGTGATCCTTTCCTGACCCCATGTGACTGTTTCTGACCCTATGTGACCCTATGTGACTCTATGCGTTCCTTTCTGACCCAATCTTATCTGATCCTTTCTGACCTAATTTGACAATACTTCAATGTCTCTTCTGACTGCAAAACTGTCTCAACTTAACTACTATTGTATATTACGAGAACAAGGTAGAAAAGCGCCGCGAATCTTCATAAAACAGACCTGCTCAGCCCGCTCCTTAGCCAGTCGGGCCTCCTCCATCGCTCGCATCTGTTCCTGCAGCGCCTCGCGCCGTTTCTCCAATTCAGCTTGGCCTCGACGGAAATTTTCCAATCGTTTCTCTTCCAGAGTGCTGGACTGTTTGAACACGTCGGCAACTCCGCCGCCGCCGCCGCTGTCCTGGGAGATTCGACGCTGAGGCGGCGGTTCGACTGCTGCCGCGGAAGCTGGACGAGCCGGTTGATGAAACTGCTGTTGATGTTGTGGCTGCTGTTGCTGGTATTGCTGCTGCTGCCGGAAGCTTGGCGGAAGCATATCGGATGGAAGTGTAGACGGCAGAGGCCTGTTGGCTAAGCACTGATCGACAAAGTACATGGCAAGGACAAACTCGTCGGGTCCGAGACGGCCGTCACGATCGATGTCGGCCAGGCCCCAGATCTGCGGGGATTGGGGGTGTTAGATGAGGAAGGTGTTAGACAGGCCAAAAGGTCAGAGACAGGGAGCTAGAGGCCAAAAGTTTAGAGACAGAGGGTGTTAGACAGGCTGAATGGTTAGAGACAGTGTTAGACAGGCTAAATGGTTAGATACAGAGGGTGATAGACAGGCTGAACGGCCAAATAGAGGGCATTAGGCATTCCAACTGGTTAGAGGGGGTGTTAGGCACACCAATTTGTTAGAGGGGTGTGAGGCACACCAATAATTAGTTAGAGGGGGGTGTTAGACACATCAACTGGTTGTTAGAGAGGGGGTATTATACATACCAACTGGTGAGATAGGGGGTGTTACACATACCAACTGGTTAGAGAGGGGGTGTTAGACATACCAACTGGTTAGAGAGGGGTGTTACACATACCAACTGGTTAGAGGGGATACAGAATGTTAGACAGACTAAACTTTGCGAGAGGGTGTTAGACAGATAAATCGTTCAGAAATGTCAATGTCACAAGAGCAATACAAAATTCATAACAGGCAAAACCCCAATGGATTAAGCACTGTAATTACCTGAGCAAGCACAGTCTGGTTGAGCCCGCTCTGCATCAGACAGGACCGGGCCTCCAGGCCAGTGAGGTAGCCTTTGCGCATCCGATCCTCCTGATTGAATCGCAACTTGTACTTGGCTCGAATATTGCTGGGCACGGACCAATCCTCCGACGAGTGAGACAGCTGCTGACTCGAAGAGGAAAGATTGGAGGACATTGAGCCCGACAGAGAAACGGCACTTGATGGAGCTGCTGATGAAGCCACTGGCCCTGCTTGAGGAAGCTGCAACAGACTGGGTGGCAGCGAGTCCGGCAATGGATAGCCCTGGAATGAAGATGGTGCGATATTATATAGCACCCCCACAGCTTAACTACCTTACCGCCTGTCGGCACTTCAAAGAGCCGTCGCCGCCGTCGCCGCCACCCCACTCCCGCCTAAAACTTCAAAGAGCCGCCGCCACCCCGCCCCACTCCCGCCTAGAACTTCAAAGAGCTGCCCCACATCCCACCCAATCCCGCCTAGAACTTTAAAGAACCGGCCCCGCACCCCACGACTCCTGGCTAGAACTTCAAAAAGCCACCACCGCCCCACCCCAATCCCGCGTAGAACTTCAAAGAACCGGCCCCGCAACCCACTCCCGTCTAGAACTTCAAAGAGCCGCCGCCGCCAATCCCCCTCCGCCTAAAAACATAAGAGCCGCCGCTACCGCCCCCACCCCAATCCCGCATATAACTTTAAAGAACCGGCCCCGCACCCCACCACTCCCGCCTAGAACTTCAAAGAGCCACCGCCGCCCCCACCCCACTCCCGCCAAGAACTTCAAAGAACCGCCGCCACCCCAAACCCACTACCGCATAGAACATCAAAGAGCCGCCACCGCCAATCCCCCTCCGCCTAAAAACATAAGAGCCGCCGCTACCGCCCCCACCCCAATCCCGCATATAACTTCAAAGAACCGGCCCCGCACCCCACCACTCCCGCCTAGAACTTCAAAGAGCCGCCGCAGCCCCCACCCCAATCCCGCATATAACTTCAAAGAACCGACCCCGCACCCCACCACTCCCGCCTAGAACTTCAAAGAGCCGCCGCAGCCCCCACCCCACTCCTGCCAAGAACTTCAAAGAACCGCCGCCACTCCAAACCCACTACCACAAAGAACATCAAAGAGCCGCCACCGCCAATCCCTCTCCGCCTAAAAACATAAGAGCCGCCGCTACCGCCCCACCCCACTCCCGCCTAGAACTTCAAAAAGACACCGCCATCCTTCCAGGCGCCCTCAAGCCTAATTCGCACCTGCAACCGGCGCCGAATCAAAAAGCAAGCCGCACAGAACTCAGCCAGACTCATTCGGCCATCGGCATCGTAATCGGCCAGTTGCCAAATCCTAGCCAGCTCGGTGGATGGCAAATTGCTCAATAGAAAATGACCCCTAGCCTGCTGGCCGGTGATGAAGCCGCCCGAGGGACCCAAAGCAACGAATTGGGACTCGTATTTCAGCCGGTCCTCCGGCGCCAAACGCCACGGATCCATGAGGTTACGGCTTGGTTGTCAGAGCTCGCTAGCTGATTAGCAGTCGGTGCCAAAATTAAAATCGGCATGAATAGTTTTATTGATTGCATAAATACATTAGGCGACAATATAGAAATCCCAATACCTGGCTTGGACAACTTTGAAGTGAATAAAAGTTCATTTAGGCAGCATTTAACTATGAAACTGTCCACGCGAAACATAATCACTGACTCAACAATCTCAACTCTATCATTTGAGACTATTTCAGGAATCTCACCCCTAGAATTTGAGATTATCTCATGCTATATCTAACCACTAGATACATATTACGATATTTAATCCCTAGATTAAAGAAAATTTTCAAAGCATAGCTAGCCCCAATAAATTTTGAATCAGCTTGCAAACCTTACCGCTAAATACTAGCATCTAGCATAGCATCTAAATTAGCTTTTTAGCTTATGAATCAATCACCCCTAATATAAGAATGGCATAGAAATCTCACCATTTCATATTCGAGTTTCTTAGAAATCTCACCCTTTCATAACAGAGTGCCTTAGAAATCTCACCCTTTCATAACAGAGTGCCTTAGAAATCTCACCCTTTCATAACAGAGTGCCTTAGAAATCTCACCCTTTCATAACAGAGTGCCTTAGAAATCTAACCATTTCATAACAGAGTGCCTTAGAAATCTCACCTTTTCAAAGCCGACTGCCATGGAAATCTCACCATTTCATATTAGAGTGACTTAGAAATCTTACCTCCTCATAATAGTTTCGTAGAAATCTCATTTTTTAAAACATTTTCTTAGAAAGCTCACATATTTAAAATATATTCTTAGAAAGCTCACCTGTCTATAGCATATTATAGAAAGCTCACCTTTCTCCAGTAATTTCTTAGAAATCACACTTTTTTAAAACAGTTTCTTAGAAATCCCATCTTTTTATAATAGTTTTTTAGAAACCTCACCCCTTCATAATATAATAGCACCTAAATCTAATTCTCAGATTGCAGTAGATATCAAAAAAACAAACGAACATAACGATTTTGAATATCAAACAGATGGTGAGTTAAAAAAGGCTTAAACGTTACTTAGAATTTTGTGTATTTCACATTCTAGATTTCACTATGTTGTTAAAAATATAAAAAACTACGAAACCGCAAGTTTTTAATTAATTAATTAAAACAAATCAACTATAGAAAGGAAAAAAATGGAGACACGTTGAAAGTTAGCTTTCTAATTATAATCTTAATTAAAGATTCAAGCCTCTCAATTAAATTCATTAATACGTATTGAGATTTATGTAATTATTTTAATGGAGTAATAATTATAAAGAGTACTATTAATAATAATTTCGTGTATTGAAGAGAGAGAAAACGCAAAAAAAATTCAAAGCGCAACAGCTGAGATGGCGGAGAGATTAATTTCTTGATCTACTAAATGTATATAACTAAAAAACAGCTTGTTTAATAAAATAATTAGACAAAAAACTGAACTAATAAATAAATTAAAAATAGGAAAACATTTGTTTGGATTCAGCCAGTTTGCGTGCACCATTCGGGAAAGTTTGGAAGTGTGCGATTTTGGTTAGAAATTTTTGGCCAACTATAAAAAAAAACAACAATTTAATGGTTCCTACAGATATGTATTGTTCAGATCAAACTAAATCCCAACTTCTTGACTTCAATCCATCAGCATTCATCTACTGCCAGTGTTGATAATCAGCAGTTCGAATCGGACCATACCGTCGCGGTCCATCTTGTCGTAGCGATAGTTCTTAATATTATACAGGCGGCAGGACACCATCAGTAGGACATTGCGGCGAGCGTTGGGGAATCTCACAGCAACAGCCGGAGTTGTGTAGCCCTTCTGGTTCAAATAGGGGAACAGAGCGCTGCTAAAGTAGCCATAGTCGGTGCCGTTCACAGTCACACCGGGATAGTACAGCAGACTGCCGCTGCCGAATGTCGCCTTGTCGCCGTCATTCTCAGGTTCGCAACGCATCAGGGTGTGGTTGGACAGCTGCGGGTCTTCGATGTCCGGCAGCCAGCCATAAATCTTGTTCATCTTGATTATCACGCACGGGGTGGCGCTCTCGTAGCCAAACTTATTGGCTGAGGTGCAGTTGCCCCAGTGCTTACTGGGGTCGATGCGGCAGATCTTCTTCTTGGGATCGAAATCCCGGTTGGCCTGTGGGGATAAGGTTGATGGGGAGATTCTCAGGTGTAGTTCAGGGCCGATTCTCAGGTGTAGTTTAGGTGCGGGCATTTCTCAGGTATAGTTTAGGTGCGGGCGTTTCTCAGGTATAGTTTAGGTGCGGGCGTTTCTCAGGTATAGTTTAGGTGCGGGCGTTTCTCAGGTGTAGTTTAGGTGTGGGCATTTCTCAGGTATAGTTTAGGTGCGGGAATTTCTCAGGTGTAGTTTAGGTGCGGGCATTTCTCAGGTGTAGTTTAGGTGCGGGCGTTTCTCAGGTATAGTTTAGGTTTCTCAGGTGTAGTTTAGGACTGATTCTCATGTGTATAGCTTAGGGGCGATTCTCGGGTGTAGCTTAAGGGGCCATTTTCAGGTGTAGATTAGTTGCGATTCTCGGGTGTAGCTTAAGGGGCCATTTTCAGGTGTAGATTAGTTGCGATTCTCAGGTGTAATTTAGGGGCGACTCTCACGTGTAGACTAGGGACGATTCTCAGGTGTAGTTTAGGGCTGATTCTCAGGTGTAGATTAGGGCCGATTCTCAGGTGTAGCTTAGAGCCGATTCTCAGGTGTAGTTTAGGGCCGATTCTCAGGTGTAGTTAAGGGCCGATTCTCAGGTGTAGTTAAGGGCCGATTCTCAGGTGTAGATTAGGGCCGATTCTCAGGTGTAGTTAAGGGCCGATTCTCAGGTGTAGTTAAGGGCCGATTCTCAGGTGTAGATTAGGGCCGATTCTCAGGTGTAGATTAGGGCCGATTCTCAGGTGTAGTTAAGGGCCGATTCTCAGGTGTAGATTAGGGCCGATTCTCAGGTGTAGTTAAGGGCCGATTCTCAGGTGTAGTTAAGGGCCGATTCTCAGATGTAGTTAAGGGCCGATTCTCAGATGTAGTTAAGGGCCGATTCTCAGGTGTAGATTAGGGCCGATTCTCAGGTGTAGTTAAGGGCCGATTCTCAGGTGTGGTTAAGGGCCGATTCTCAGGTGTAGTTTAGGGCCGATTCTCAGGTGTAGTTTAGGTGCGGGCATTTCTCAGGTGTAGTTTAGGTGCGGGCATTTCTCAGGTATAGTTTAGGTGCGGACGTTTCTCAGGTATAGTTTAGGTGCGGGCGTTTCTCAGGTGTAGTTTAGGACTGATTCTCATGTGTATAGCTTAGGGGCGATTCTCGGGTGTAGCTTAGGGGCCATTTTCAGGTGTAGATTAGTTGCGATTCTCAGGTGTAGTTTAGGGGCGACTCTCACGTGTAGACTAGGGGCGATTCTCAGGTGTAGATTAGGGCCGATTCTCAGGTGTAGATTAGGGCAAAAGCTACACAAAAAATCACAGACTAACCTCAGCATCCTCCAAGTTGCAGTTAGCGTACTCCATATTCGGATCCTCTAGCGATTTATTCACAGAAGAGTAGGAATTAACCAGCTGATCCAGATTACCAACAAGCCTGTCCAGATTCTTCTGATCAGACGCGTTCACATTAATCAGAGTCCGTTCAACATCCGGCATGGGGCGCATGCCCAGACCCGGGTTCATCCTGATCAGCGACTGTTCGCCAGTCAGCATCGGCTTAGTGTCATCAATGATGCCGAACAGCAGTACGCTCAGCATGCCGACAAAAAATGCAGCCAGACAAGAGTAATAAATCAAATAGAATATGGTGATTAAAGCCCACGATTTTGGAGTTCGGCCGAGAAAGGTGCCTCGATCTTTGTTGTAGAGGAACCGGCCGCAGGCGCTCATGCGCTGTCCGCAGGTTGGCTTGTTGTCGTCAGTCATGACCGGATTGTTTCTATTCAATTTAATATGGCTTCCGAAATGTTAGCTGAAATCAATGATGGATGTTCACAAATAATAATTGATGGATTTGAACTTAACGAATTCTAAGAAACTCTGCTCGATGTTAAAAACTGTTTAACTGTGGGGTTGCATGCAAGTTTACTTAATAATTAAGATAAACATTGACGAACAACGCGGCTTATCATAAATGATTATAAATAAATACATTCTATTGGATTGTGCAGACATCACAATATTGGTTTAGAAGGGACAGCCATTCTGTGCACATAGGCAAAGGGCAGGCAATATGCTAAAAACATAAATAAAACAGACAAGTGTTGTTGGCTCTCGAGGCGAAAATAGTTTAGCATAAAGTACAGATGGGTCAAATAGTTTTAAAATAAAACTTCTCCACCAAAGTACATATTGCATTTTTACTTGCATAAAAGAAAGATTCTCTTAATGGAGGAACAATTTTTGGTCAGCAATGATTATAATCATACAAAATTAGGTTTACAAGATTTTAGGTTTAAAAGATTTCATTGATTTCTGCGTATACCTCAAAGACGAAAGAAGAAAACGGTAATACATAAAATAAAGAGCAAATGAAGACTAAGTTTAATGCATAAAACTTGCAACTAAACTCTAAAAAATCAACAATCAGTGTCAGAAACTGACAACACAAAGACAGAGTAAAAAATTCAACGTTAGAAATTAGAAAAGAAGTTAAACAAAATAAAATAGTCAAACAAGTATTTATGGATATGTCTATCGGTGCGCAAACTTTTACTGTCATTTGGAAACAAGCAATAAATTTAAGGATGTGAATGGGTTTTAAGTTAGGGCATGTTTGTTTAGAGTGTTTAGATTGGTGTGTTTGTCTAGGGTCTTGTGAACTTTAGATTGGCGTGTTTGTCTAGGGCCTTATGTACTTTAGAGTGGCGTGTTTGTCTAGGGTTTGTGTACTTTAGAGTGACGTGTTTGTCTAGGGCCTTATGTACTTTAGAGTGGCGTGTTTGTCTAGGGTCTTGTGTACTTTAGATTGGAGGCTTGTCTAGGGTCTTGTGCACTTTAGATTGGAGGTTTGTCTAGGGTCTTGTGCACTTTAGATTGGAGGTTTGTCTAGGGTCTTGTGCACTTTAGATTGGAGGTTTGTCTAAGGTCTTGTGCACTTTGGAGTGGTGTGTTTGTCTAGGATCTTGTGTACTTTAGATTGGTGTTTGTCTAAGGCCTTGTGTACTTTTGGATTAGTTAGTTGTCAAGGTGCATTCTGTACCTAAGAATAGTGAAGTTAAATATAGGCTGTTTATGCGCAAACCTTTTTCAAATTATAAGCAATTCAATTTTTTACCAAGTAAATAAATAAATGTAATCAATGAATACTCATAACTAAAAATTTAGAATTCGGGTCAAACGACAGATAGACCGATTTAAAAACTGAAAAGTAAGGAGAAAACGACGCCTTAGACTTAAATAGCAAGCTTATTATGACAAAGATAAAAGGTTACAGACCGCTAAAAATAAATATTCATTGATAATCACTATTAAGTAGCATTAATGTACTCGTACAATCCGGAATTCTATCCTAATCGTGGCAAACTGATTTTAAATGGTAGTGACATAAAACTCTAATCAATACAATACATGCAATATCATGTATAAACAGTAGTGACGTGCGATCATAGTTAGCGGTATCATATAAAGTACAGAAGATTATACATGTTCATTACTATCTGTAACAAAAATGGCAACCATTTTTGAGTAGTAAACCAATTTACCCCAAATAGAAATTAACTAAAAAGTAATTTTTTTTCAAAGTAACGCACAAAAGTGAATCACAGAAAATAACAACGTATTAAGGATCATTTAGAAAGGACCAATTAACATCTTTATAGATTTTTATTGCTCTACTTTTAAGAAACTATCTGGAATCCAGATAACTACCGATATGTAGCGTAGTATACATAACTTTAGCTGCTAAAAACCTTAAGTCCGTTAATAGGAATAACTTACTCTGCCCCAAGGTTTTCGATTCTTAATTGAAGAGCAAAGGGGTTAAAATTACAAGATAGATAGATTCTGTAGTAGATAGTCTACAGGGTAAAAGGCGAGAGCAAATTTGACTGCAATTCAATGCATTGATACCTCGTCATCTGATAAGTCTACAATTTACAAACCAACTCAGCTGCAATATAAGAATTATCAGCGACTGTCAAGCCCCACAGTTGAGAAGTACTTAGCAGCCGATACGGAGATGAACTTGTCAAGAAATACTTCGCTATCCAGCACGGCGATATGAGCGGCCCTGCCAATCAGAGAGTTGGTACTGCTTGGAAAGCAATGATGAACATCGTAGCGAACAGTTAGCACCTTGGATAGGCGCTGCAACAGGTTTGACACCATCTCCATGTACACTGCGGACATTTGGCCCGTGTCTTTTAGGGCTCTGCAAATTAGTGAGGGATTATTCGCTTTGGTGTGACTTTGGGATAGAATTATTTGCGACTGGATTAGTGAGGAAATTAGCGAATAAGGCATCGAGAGAAATGGCAAGACAACTAGCGAGTACAGAATCGATGGGATTAGCCACTAGATTAGTACACAGATTAGTAGAGAATGGAAGAGATTTGTGAGCAAATTAGTACAGAATTGAGTGGATTAGTGTGCAGACTAGTAACATTATCTACTAATCCCATCGGTTCTCTACTAGTCTGCACACTAATCCCATTGATTATCTACTAATCCCATCGGTTCTCGATCAATGGGATTAGTGTGCCGATTAGTAGAGAACCGATGGGATTAGTAGATAATCAATGGGATTAGTAGATAATCAATGGGATTAGTGTGCAGATTAGTACAGAATTGATGGGACTAGTGTGCAGATTAGTACAGAATCGATGGTATTAGTGCGCAGATTAGTACAGAATCGATGGTATTAGTGCGCAGATTAGTACATAATCGATGGGATTAGTGTGCACATTAGTACATAATCGATGGGATTAGTGTGCACATTAGTACATAATCGATGGGATTAGTGTGCACATTAGTACATAATCGATGGGATTAGTGTGCACATTAGTACATAATCGATGGGATTAGTGTGCACATTAGTACATAATCGATGGGATTAGTGTGCACATTAGTACATAATCGATGGGATTAGTGTGCACATTAGTACATAATCGATGGGATTAGTGTGCACATTAGTACATAATCGATGGGATTAGTGTGCACATTAGTACATAATCGGTGGGATTAGTGTGCAGACAGTACAGAACTAAGTGGATTAGTGTACATATTAGTAGAGAACCGATTATTTTGGTGTGAGATTAGTTGAGAACCGTTGGAATTAGTAGATAATCAATGGTATAAGTGTGCAGATTAGCAGAGAACCGATGGGATTAGCGAGAAGAGCCGGTGAGAATTGAAAACACGAAGCAACAAGCCCTCACCTGGAAGCCAGCTCAACCCGGGAGCTGTGGTAGGGCACATATCGGTCCTGTGGCGAGCTGACCAGCAGTACATTAGCAAACGAGTCCAAACCCGATGCGCTACTCAACTCGTACAGATAGGTCTGTCTCGGATCAGAATTGTCTTTCAATTTGAGTTGCAGAATCGAGCCAGACTTCTTCATCTTCTGTATAAACCACATGCCAGCATTAACTAGATTAGAAGTGTTATACAGAGCGCCAAGATGAGGCCCGCTCAGGCTTAGGAAGGTGTGAAATTTCGAACGCAAATGAGCCAGCCTGGAATCTGACACAGCAGCCCGTATTATAATAGTACCAAGTGAGTGGCCGATGAAGCTAATATGAGTCGGCTGACGAGACGCTGCGCTCAAGTGCGCTAGCAACTCCTCAACTAGATTGTTCCTCATCTGTTTAATATCAGCATAAGTGTCCAATTGATTACGGTCGGACATTAGAAAGTCAAATCGTTCATTAGGCAGAGCCATGGTCAGGTAGACTCGAACTAATCGAAGATCGCCCGAGTTGCCTTCGAGTCCGTGCGCGCAAACAACCAGGTGCCTGCCCGAGGAGCCGCCTCCGCTACCCAGGTCGGGCAGGTCTCGAAATGGCGGATCTGTAGAAGCCAAAGCTGACAGTCGGAAATCGCTGTACAGATGCAGGATAGAATCCAACTGAGTCAGCGCCATCTCTCGTTTCATTGCCTCTTTGCGTTGCACATTGGCCAGTGTAGTCTCTGAGAATGCGCTGACCAGCTTGCTGAGCTTCAGGTCTGACATTGATTTGGCATGGCTCAGGTGCACTGACTGCTGATGGCTGTGCAAACTGCCTGCTGCTGCAGCTGGCGGCGGCGGCGGTGGTGGCACATCGAGGCCCTAGCGAGAATAATGATTTTAAGAAGCATGATTTTCTATGAAATTAATCGCACGTATTTTTGGTAAATGGCATTGTGAAACTTGAAATGGAATTTCGAAACTTGAAAATGGCATTCCGAAACTTTAAAATGGCATTCTGAAACTTAGAAATGATACATGTATTCCAAAATTTGGAAATGGCATTTCGAAACCTGGTGAAAATGGCATTCCGAAACTTGGAAATGGCATTTCGAAACTTGAAAATGGCATTTTGAAACTTGAAAATGGCATTTCTAAACTTGAAAATGGCATTTCTAAACTTGAAAATGGCATTTCGAAACCTGGAAATGACATTTCGAAACTTGAAAATGGCATTTCGAAACTTGAAAATGGCATTTCGAAACTTAAATATGGCATTTCAAAACTTGGAAATGGCATTCTAGAAAATTTGATTGAAATCCCAAATATAAAAATGGAATAAAAATAACTCAGAATTGCATGCTACTAATAGTAGAATAGAAGCAGAAGCAGTAATAAATCAAATGATGACAACAAATGCTAACCCGTTGTTGCTGACGTTGGAATCCGTACAACGCCTCCATCACGGATTCTTCTCTACCCGAACTTCTAGTAGAACCCGGAGCTGCTGCTCCGCCTCTGCCGCCGCTAACAATCACGTCTGCGTCATCGTCATCACCGTCTCGATCCTGATCAGCCAGACAGCCTGTACCGGACAGTTCTCCGCTCCCGCATCCAGAAGCTACTTGGTGCAAGTCTGGCAAACTGCAGGCCGTGCTAAGCGTGCCCAGGCCCCGGCCGCTGCCAGCACCGCCGCTGACAGTCAATAAGCTGGCATTGTTAGAACCGGGCCCGGTTAGAGAATCGTGAGCAACGCTAACCCCAGTTGAATTAGCCGCAGTAGTGGAAGAATCGCCATTAACTAATTTCCTATAGCCAATGAGCTGAGCGTGCTCAGAGTTGGCCTGCTCAGGCGGAGCTTCGTGGCCTGATAGGCTGCGCAGATTCGAACTCAGGGCCCGCTGAGCAGGCATGCAGGTGATGCGAGGAGGCGGCGGCGGAGGTGGTAGATTCTGACGCTGCTGCTGCTGAGCTGGAGTCGATGTCGACATTGATGAGGCGCCGGCGGAGGCATTCTGAGATGGCGAACTTGAGCTGCCATCCGTGGCTGATTGTGTCTGCTGGGGGGTTAGGGGGGGTTTAATTACACTCCGGTAAAGTTTAGGCATTCACAATTAAATACTGATTTAAATATTGAAACGCTTGTGTTGGAATAGAATCCCCGAATTACATGGAATCATATCTGCAAAAATGACACCAATTAAGCTACAAAAAAGGCATCTAAAGCTACAGAAATGGCATCTTAAGCTACAAAAAAGGCATTTCTAGCTACAGAAATGGCATCTCAAGCTACAAAAATGGCATCTTAAGCTACAAAAATGGCACAATTAGCTACAATTAGCCTCTAATTAGAAACAATGGACACTTTCTTACCTCGAGTCGCGGCTGCTGAGGCGACCCGGTTTCGGCCGCCTGCGGCGCGGGCACAGCCAACGGATCCGGTTCCGGTTGTCCGGAATGCGGCGGATAGACGTCCTCAAATATCAGAGGCATAGTGGCCGGATCGCCGTCCAATTCCGGACAGTGCAGAGGCAGCTGAGCTAGCTGAGAATAATAAGCCGAAGTGCGGATTAGCTGGGCCAGACTCTCATAAGGAGACGCGTCCTGCAGTCTGAATAGATCGCCAACCAGCTTCTCAGTGCGAAAGTAGCCTTCGGCGAAACGGCGAACCCGCATGGCGTGGTACTGCCTGGCGCACTGGTCGATGACCGACTCTTGTAAACAGGCCGTTGATATGAACCGTTCCCATAGCAACTGGAGATCCGTTACTAGGGCGGTCATGTGACCAGTAGCCAATCGGAGTAGCTCTTCGTCGCCTTGACAAGAGTGAATCTGCTCTGATAGGCTGGCCAGACGGGAAGAGCAGTCCACCTGGTCTGTGATTGCGATGAGAAATAGAGAACTAGGTGTGTACTTTTGCACAAATAGTACTTGTATGCGCAAAAACTTGATATAAGATTTTTAATTATCAATAATCATATTGTACTTTTAACAGATTTTTAGTCATGCTGACACAAGATCTCACGTCTATTTGTTTAAGATCCTAGATCCCAGATCCTAAATCCCAGATCCTAGATGTCAGATCCTAGATTCTAGATCCCAGATCCCAAAATCCTAGATCCCAGATCCTACATCCCATATCCTAGATAACAGATAACAGGTCCCAGATCCCAGATCCCGAAATCCTAGATCCCAGATCCCAAAATCCTAGATCCCAGATCCCAAATTCCTAGATCCCAGATCATAAATCCCAGATTGTAGATCCTAGATCCCAGATCCTACATGTAGATCATAGATCCCAAATCCTATATCCCTGATCCTAAATCCCAGATCTCAGATCCTTGATCCCAGATTCCATATTTTCTAGCTCCTAGATCCTAGATCTAGCACAATGATATCAGATAATGATTTAATTAACAACACTAAAGCATGCTATTATGATTTTAGTTACTAACCTTGTAGATAATAAAAATCATTGAAAAAAGCATTTCATTATACGTTAAGTCAACTACACAGAACAGATACAGTAAATATCTGTAGATATTGAAACAATAATAACCATGCTCAAAAAATAAACTTAATAGTAGAACTACAATACATCGTAAGCAATTTGTTAGATGTTAGTAATAAAAATAATCACAGTAAAAACTGAAATATGTTCTAAACTATCAATCAGACAATACTGAGTTAAGAGATGCATTAACACAATTTATGCTTATCATTTAAAACAGAGAACTACACCTAGTAAAGGCAAACTAGACAAGACGATTAGATCTTCAAAATATATATATACATGTATAATATAGGAAGCGGTGAAGAAAAGAAAATGCGATGCTCTATTAAAAAGTGCAAGTTTTATCCGAGAAAAGCCGCATATCATTTCAACTGACTCCTATTCGGCTATTCGGACACCTAACTCTGCACTGATTCAGTTCACCCAGCTGTAAAATGGGTGCCAGCAAATTAGCTGGGGTAATTGAGGGTGTGCGTGGGCGACAGCAAAAACTGGTGTGCACAAAATTATAAAAAGAATCTGCTTCAAATATTTAATAAATAGATTACGTGTACATACTACATGTTATACATTTATTGTTATATAAATAACTTACTCTCTCGTTTGACAAGTTTGCGTATGTTTTTATCTGTTACCGGCAGTTACAAGTGGGTTAATTGGATAGGGGAGTGGGAGATGAATATGATATATGATATTTATGGCATTTATATATTAATAAAAATATGCCACAGTTTTATAGTCAACAGTCCTCGATAACCAACTTTTTATAAAGTAAAAAAACTACTAAAACTCATAATGAATGTTACCGATTGCAGACTTACCCAGTTGCATCTGCTGCATTGGCGGCAGCAGGTCGATGGCCTGTTTAAGGCTGGCCTGCAAAGACTCGTAGGCTGATAGTAGTAAATGGCAGACATTGTTGTGCACTGTTAGCACAAGCTTGCGGCGCTGTTGGACTGACTGGAAGTTCGGGGATGGAAAGGAACGGGACTGAATTAATTGGTGTTGGATAGCATAGACATGGATTTGGCTCTAGGAGGAACTGCGAGGCTGTGTCCCTGCAACTGAGGATCTGGGAGGCTGGTGGCCCTGCAACTGACGATCTGGGAGGCTGGTGGCCCTGCAACTGAGGATCTGGGAGGCTGTGTCCCTGCAACTGAGGATCTGGGGGGCTGGCTCAGCAACTGAGGATCTGGGAGACTGGCCCTGCAACGAGGATCTGGGAGGCTGTGTCCCTGCAACTGAGGATCTGGGAGGCTGGTGGCCCTGCAACTGAGGATCTGGGAGGCTGTGTCCCTGCAACTGAGGATCTGGGAGGCTGTGTCCCTGCAACTGAGGATCTGGGGGGCTGGCTCAGCAACTGAGGATCTGGGAGACTGGCCCTGCAACTGAGGATCTGGGAGGCTGTGTCCCTGCAACTGAGATTCTGGGGGGCTGGCTCAGCAACTGAGGATCTGGGAGACTGGCCCTGCAACTGAGGATCTGGGAGACTGGCCCTGCAACTGAGGATCTGGGAGACTGGCCCTGCAACTGAGGAGCTGGGAGGCTGGTGGCCCAGCAACTGAGGATTTGTGAAGAGAATCCTAAGAAACAGTTAAGTACATAATTAATTAAATTAACAAGCTAAGAATCTACGAGTATAAAAAGGCATTAACAGTCGGTCGCTGCAAATCTCGGGCTCAATAAAAGCACAAATATAACACTGACCTGATTCTTTCCAACCAAAATATCTTGCAAAGCTGACAAGCTATCCTCCGGATTCTGCACATTCAACGAAGTTAAAGAGCTGAAATTTTCGGCCGAAGCCTGCTTAGCCAGGTTGGTACCGCTGTGCGAGCCCCTGCAGGGGTTTTTGAGTGTTCAGTCAGCCAAGTCTTGGGCTTGATTACATACACAAGAATCTTGCGCATAATGGAATTGAATTCAATGAACAACTGACTGCACACACACACACGGAGAGAGAAGAGAGGTAGAAAGAAGTAAAAGAAAATTTGCTAAAGAAAACAGCACGCGGTTTCGCTTCTCTTGGCCTCACTTACCCTCCCCCCCACCCCCACCAGGCAAGGCCAGGCCAGAACCAACCAACCAGAACTAAACCAGCTTTAAAAAAATCTGACTCGAATTAAAGCTGGAGATGGAACCCCCCACCCCCCACACTGCCCCTACCCTCCCCCTAAACCCTCTCTGGCCTCATTCTCTCTCTCACTCCCTCACCCCCTAAGTTTCATGGAGATCTATTTAGAAATAAAACTACTTGGATTAGAAAGCATCCAGTTATTTAGGGTTGGGGGCGCTTTCACAAACTGGACAATTCACAAACTGAACAATTTACAAACTGTACAATTCACAAACTGAACAATTTACAAACTGAACAATTCACAAACTGAACAATTTACAAACTGAACAATTCACAAACTGGACAATTCACAAACTGGACAATTTACAAACTGGACAATTCACAAACTGGACAATTTACAAACTGGACAATTCACAAACTGTACAATTCACAAACTGGACAATTTACAAACTTGGCAGTTCACAAACTAGACAATTCACAAACTTGACAATTCACAAACTAGACACTTCACAAACTGGACAATTCACAAACTAGACAATTCACAAACTGTACAATTCACAAACTGGACACTTCACAAACTGAACAATTCACAAACTACACAATTAACAAACTGGACAATTTACAAACTGGACGATTCACAAACTAGACAATTCACAAACTAGACAATTCACAAACTGTACAATTCACAAACTGAACAATTCACAAACTAGACAATTCACAAACTTGACAATTCACAAACTGTACAATTCACAAACTAGACAATTCACAAACTTGGCAGTTCACAAACTGGACAATTCACAAACTGGACAATTCACAAACTACACAATTCACAAACTGTACAATTCACAAACTGAACAATTCACAAACTAGACAATTCACAAACTTGACAATTCACAAACTGTACAATTCACAAACTAGACAATTCACAAACTTGGCAGTTCACAAACTGGACAATTCACAAACTGGACAATTCACAAACTACACAATTAACAAACTGGACAATTTACAAACTGGACGATTCACAAACTAGACAATTCACAAACTGGACAATTCACAAACTGGACAATTCACAAACTGGACACTTCACAAACTTGACAATTCACAAACTGGACAATTCACAAACTGGACAATTCACAAACTGGACACTTCACAAACTGGACAATTCACAAACTGTGTATTATTTGCACTAGTGTGTTTTAGAGCTAAGTTTAAGCCCTAGGCCTAAAAACACAAAGTATCATAAATTAAAAATGAAACAATACAGATTAACAAAACGTAATTCTGACGTCTAGAAATCCAGATTAAACATTTAGGCCTCCTTGGCCTAGAACCAGTGTTGGCTTTGAATACTAAGGCAAAAACTAATTCAACAGCACACAAGCTAGATTGGTACCAGCATTGTACACTTCATCACCATGTACATTGTAACGCTCTATGCAATTTCTAAAAACCTTTCTCTCCTTACACTTTAAGTCTTAGCAAGTCTGTTTTAGTCTTAGCTTTGTTGCTAAATGCTTCCTGCCGGGTTTTTTCAACCAAATTAATTGAACAAACTGTGCTTAAAGCCCTACAAGTTTGCATTTGTTTGCATTGAGAAAAAAAGAAGGCAAAATAGACAATGCTTTCTATACTTTCACTTGCACATGCGCATTAATTAACTGACTGAGATTATAGTAGAAGGCATTATTTAAATAGTTCAAGTAACACAGTGAAGAGTCCATACACATATGTAGCATATTTCCAACTGAAGCTTAGCTGAAGGAAACCCAATTCATTATTTACCTTAGTCACGATCTTGGAATGCAATAAATTAAACTGGTTTAAAATGAACATAATAACTGGCTAAATAATAAATAGGTATATTATAACATAAACACAAAGCCAATAAGTACTTTCGATTTGTTATTACTACAGAAAGTATACATTTTCTTCTCAGTTCAAATAACACACTAGACAGTGGTTTACGGCTATAAAAGCTACTACTGCAAGTAGAAGGGACTCGTTGTTTTGTGACCAGATCGAAATTTAATACTAGCAAACTAATAAAATATACTAGTCAAGTTTTCGGTCAATACACATAATCACACTATACTATTTAACCTGTATTGATACTAACAAAAATAGCAAAACGAAAAATACAAAATTTTATCTAGGACAATCTCTGATTTTAGGGGTAACAGCTCAGCCATTCAAAAATAGTCAGCCAGAGTGAAAGAGGAAGAATAAATGTATAATACACTGAGTCACAGACACTAAGACAGACAGACAGACAGACAGACAGACAGACAGACAGACAGACAGACAGACAGACAGACAGACAGACAGACAGACAGACAGACAGACAGACAGACAGAGACAGGCATAGACAGACACAGACAGATAGACAGAAAGACAGACAGACAGACAGACAGACAGACAGACAGACAGACAGACAGACAGACAGACAGACAGACAGACAGAGACAGGCATAGACAGACACAGACAGATAGACAGAAAGACAGACAGACAGACAGACAGATAGACAGACAGACAGACAGACAGACAGACAGACAGACAGACAGACAGAGACAGGCATAGACAGACACAGACAGATAGACAGAAAGACAGACAGACAGACAGACAGATAGACAGACAGACAGACAGACAGACAGACAGACAGACAGACAGACAGAGACAGGCATAGACAGACACAGACAGATAGACAGAAAGACAGACAGACAGACAGACAGACAGATAGACAGACAGACAGACAGACAGACAGACAGACACAGACAGACAGACACACGCACACACAATAGCCACGCACTCACCTGAGTTTAACGGTGCCGAAGCCGGTGAGGCAGGCGTGCACCATCACTTCAACGCAGCTGAGGTAGTAATAATCGAATATACAGGGCACATAGCAGTGAAATCCCCTAGTGGGATCCATGGTGACTCGCAGCTCCCGGCTGGAGACCAGCTTCAGAGCGGGCCGAATGGTGTCGCTATTCTCCTCATCAGTGAACCACAGCTCAACCAGCAAGCTGACGGACAGGGCGGACAGGCTGTCCAGAGGACACTCGGGGTCAACAAGACAGTCGACGCGAAATAGGAAGGCGTCCTCTAGCGGGCTGAGCTGGTCTTTGTACATCACCTTTGTGCGGAAGATAAAATTTTTCATTATTTTTGTAGTAATATGGTTATTCATAACTTAATAACAATATTATTAACTCATTGCCACGTGCGGAATAAGGTATATCGACACTGCTAACTCGATGACATTAATTATAAAGATAGATCTTGATATTGAATTTCGACTAAAATATTAGGGATATCGATAATTCTCATAGTAATACTTAAGATTTCGATAATTCTCATTTTAACATTTAATATATCGATAATTCTCATTTTAACATTTAATATATCGATAATTCTCATTGTAACATTTAATATATCGATAATTCTCATTTAAATACTTAAGGTATCGATAATTCTCATTTAAACAATTAAGATATCGATAGTTCTCGTTTAAATATAAAACATATTGATAAGTCAATTAAATATTTAAAATATCGATAATTCTCAGATAAAACTATTTAAATATTGATAATTTTTATTTTAACATTTTGATATCTACATTTATCACTGAAAAATTAAAGATTTTTTGATCAAAGATTTTTTGATTATTTATATCGATTTAAAAAAATCTGCTATAGTTAATTCCGATATAAAAATTTTACTACCATCATATTTTTTTAAATATTCTACAAATAATATTCTGGGGATAACAAAAATTTCGTTAATCGAACTTGCAATCTCACCTGCACAAGCTTAGACACAGCGGCGCAACGAAAGCTGCTATTAGAAGAAGAAGACGAAGCCGAAGCCGCAGCACCTGACTGTCCAGCTGCTGCAGTCGATGAATTCCCAGCAGCAGCGGACGCTGTCGATGCCAAAGACAATGTAGAAGCCGAGACGCTGGCGCCGCCGGCGGCGCCGCAGGCGGTGGCGTCAACATAGGCAGCTTCGACGCCGTACTCGGAGCAGGCGCTATTGCTCAACGGAGTGGATTGATACAGACGGCAGCTGATTGGGCCGGTCAACCGCGGGCTCTGACCGTTCTGCTTGATACCGCAACGGATCTCATAGTATCTGTGCGGACACAGGTTTTAAATGAATCGGTTTTTTAACTGATTGATACAATAGTCATCATATTTGTTTGCCTAGTTAAGGGGGTTGCAGCCTAGTGGTTAGAGCGTCGGACTCACGACTTGAAGGTCGAGGGTTCGATTCCCGATACCACTGGAACAATTTGTGTCCTTGAGCAAGACACTTAACTCTGCATTGCTTCAGTTCACCCAGCTGTAAAAATGGGTGCCAGCATTAGCTGGGGTAATTGAGGGTGTGTGGCGACCCCCTAGTCCTTGCACTGAACAGCCGTACGCAGCCTTCAGTTGCGCTGCGCAATAGCTGCGGCTGAGCTGTCGGTTGCATACCTGGCCCAATTGGGACAGGTGTAATCGATTATTATTATTATTATTATTATTAATTCCCTGGCTAAAATCACTCGATTCTCTCTAGAAGACTACAATCAAGTTCTACAATTTGTGTTCAATTAATCACTAATCATTATAATATCATTATGATTTTCTGACATATTAAGACATTTGATCCGCAGCCAGACAAGGGGACCAACAATCCTGCCCATTTAACTGACCCCTGAGCAGACGCAAGCGCTCACACACCAGATAAAACGGTACCAAGGCTAAGAAGCGTCCCAGAATTGATTTAGAGTAGAGTCGTTGCAGGAAACACAGGTAAAATAGAAAACAAGTGACTCTAGTTGATCTGACTGACTCTAAACAACGAGATGCCACGGTACAAGGCGCCAAAAGTCAATTGACGCCTAAGAGTCAATTTGAGGCATTTTATTGTCTTGCGAATCTCAAACGACTCTGTGACCATTTAGTCGCATCTGAGGCGTGCCAGAGTCGCTGTAGGATTACTGAGTTGCGTCTAAAGCGCACCTGAGTCACTAGATTATGAATTGGAATCGCATTCCGCATTAATATCAAACTCTATTTAAGTCTACTTGAGTTAGTGGACAGTTAAGATGCTTGCAATGACTTTAGCGATTCTTGTCCCAGTACATTTTTCAACGGGACAGAGTGTACAACAGCCCTGAATCTTCTCAGGTAAGATTTTTCTGTTAACACAGAAGCTACAAATTTTATGACAAACCATGAAATCGAACTCAGGGACATGGGCGGTAATTTCCTTTAACTAAGAGAATCTATTTATAGTATATTCTCTTATACTAAGAGAATCTATTTATAGCAAATCTTCTATAAATACCATAATAGGAATTTTGCTGGCAAAAATGGCGCAAAAATACTTGTAAATTATGCTGCAGGTTGGTTGTAAAATATCAGATAGTTGCTATAAATAGATTTTATTTAGCTAACTACCAATTTGCGCGAATTAAAACAAGTAAATAGGTGTATATTTCATGGTTTATGTTTTATTTTTTCTTATTTAAAGCTTAGTAGAGTTTTCTTTGACGATATGTAGTGTAAAAAACTTTTATTGGAATAAAAGATGATTTAAAAAGAAACCTTGGCAACCACAAAAAGTACTTTTAGAACAGTCTGAACAGTGCAAAGAGTTACAGGAATGTAAAGCTATTGACATTGTGCTTGCAATGTGCACTGTTACATTCATATGCGAACGTTATTGGGGCTAAAAATTAGCTTGCATTTATATTTTCAGCTAGTACACATTATAACACTGCTTTAAGCTGCTAAAGGATACAAATGTGCATAGACTTTTGATGTACTTTTGTGTACAGCGGCCCTTTGACTTTCTAATGGTCAGGGATGTACACTCTTCGTGCCCTCAAGCTGGGCCGTTAATTGCACGAGCAGAGCCAAGCCGAGATTCCAATTTAGAAGCCAGATCACTGGGCTAACGGCACCCTCACTTTGTTATTTGTAGATGAATTAAAGTTTTTAATTATAAAATTTGATAAATATAAATTTGACTGGTACAATTAAGCTTTAAAACGATTTCTTAAACAAAGTGCAAACAGATCAAAAAGCTTACCACAACCGAGCAAGTATAATAAATTCATTAATCAAATGCTTTAATTAAATAATAACTAATAAAAAGTAATCAAACATGTTCAATAACACCAAGCTACTGATTTTGGAGAATTCTCAGTCTTATTAACAAAGATTTTTTATTACAAAGTTTTACTTGCCATCTATCAAATATCTGTACAGATGGGCAGCAGCACGCACACACAAATCTTTAGAACTTACCCTCGATCATAAAGATCAATATTATGAAATCTGTCTAGTTCAACGAGCAATTGAAGGCTCAGATGACAGTGAGACATTATTTAGTTTGCAAACTCTTAAATTTGGTGAATAGGGAAGGGGGAGAAATGGAAAATATAAATGATTAACATGAACATTGAATCTCAATTTTTGTTTCAGAAACAAGCTATTCTTATTAGAAAACTTCTATTACTTTTTGTAGTAGGGTAATAGTTTTAAAGAATAACACTGATTTGCTTTTACACTACTGGTAGTAGTTTTAGTTACGGAAATGTCAAAGATAGGTTAATTGAGGAATTGTGGGATTTGTGGAATTGTGGTAGTTGGGCTTGCAAGGAATACTTTTCTAGACTAGACCAAAGCAACCATAGCATATGTATTAAGGTATGTGCATAACTAGAAAATATATATTTTGTAAAAAATACTTACCCTCTGCGATATAAATCAATATTGTGAAAGCGATTAAGCTCTATTAAAATGTTAATTGATGACTGCAGAACTGACATTATCAATAATTGACATCTGGAATGGAGTTTAATGCAATGAAATATATACACAATGTTGTGGGGGCTCCTGGCTCTTTAAAAATCTGTCTTTTAGCCATATTATAGTTGTGATAAGTGTCTTCATCCTGGAAGGAAATTATAACTTTAGGTGCCCCTATATTAGCATATATATTTTTGGACTCAGCAGTCTTAGCAATGTATGTATCTTTCACTATTGTATATAGTTATCCCCTGCTCAAATCTCTATACTGAAACTTTCTCCAAGTCTGAATGTCACAGAGATCAGAGGGTCACAGTACAAAAATAGCACTAGCTCTAGCCAATGCCTCACAAAAGCAAAGACAAGTAGAGCTATAGATCTAGAATTGCAACTGATTCTGCTATAGTTTATTATTGTTTCCCTTGCACACATTTTTTGCGGGAAATGATTTCAAATAAAGTTTTACTAGACTATACACTATCTAACTCTAACTATTGCACTAGTTGAATCGATGATAGAGAAGAACAGCATGTTTCACATTGTGAAATTCCTGAATCTATGAATGTCAAAATCCTATCTGACTGGAGGAAGTCAACTAATCCAACTATCAGGGACTTTGTGAAGAAAATAACAGCAATATCTTCAAAATGTCTTGAAGTTACAAGCAAGTCTAAGAATAAATATGAATCAACATCTAAGGAGAATATTGGGCTAGTTGATAATGAAGCTATTGCTACAACATTGACTTGTGAGAATAATATCCTGATGAATGTGGGTGCCAAAGATATCAGGTTTTTCAATTTTCAGCAAGACTTGCAAGAGCTAAGAGCCCATAATACTAACTGTAGCACTATCAGACATACTACATAGCAGCAGTAGCTTATGTAGAAAGGCAAAATAAAAATAAAAATTCTCTTTTTTGTGCAATATGCAGAGCTGCTATGCACCCATGATAAAATTTAACTTGTGCAACTGCATGCCTAGAGCAATGTTCAATAGCATGCCAGAGTTCTTTAGCTATGAAGATTCTTTAGCTTTAGCTATCATAGACCTCTATAGTTTATCCAATGCTTCTATCCAAACTAACCATAGCCACAAACCTGAATTTGCTATCACTTCTAGTGTTGTAAATAATGACATCTCCTTATTTCTATTTGTTGTCACAGAGATCAAGATTGACTACATTATATGGCTTAGCTTTGCATAGCAAAGAAAGCTATAAAATAATGCCTTGCTATAGCTCCTTTTTTTCAAGTGTTAATCTGATTTACTTGTCTATACTAACAACTTGGCACTAATTTGCTGGAGCCCCAAAGCTATGCAGCTAGCTAGATAGCTAGTTAAGAAGTTTTGAAAGTTTTAAATATTAACTATAAGCTACACAAAGTTATTATATGCTAGCATGCCACTTACATTCTACTATTTTCTAGAATATCATTGCCTTATGCTTTATTTAATCAATTCAAATATCTAAGCATCCTAGTCACTGACTTAGAAGCCATTGTCATTATAGCCTAGGTAAAGGTTGCTTTATTGCACTTAGCAATTTAAGACTGCTAACCTATAGGTTGAAGGCTATTCCAATAATGGCCACTTCCAAGGTAAGCTTGGACTTGGAGACCTGCAATCACCATTTACATTATACCCTTGAGGCATTATTTTATAAGCACCTGTTCAAAGCACTAATCAGTTACTATAGTCAAGGTGTATATAGTATATAATACAATGTAATTATAGATCATAGGCCTAGAATATAGAGGTCCCTGACATATATGGCATATAGCTTTTTCGGTATAAGTCAAATGCATTCTGAGGATTATATAAATTTTATTATTAAGTATATAATTTTTTGCTAATCAAACTTCTAGTTATTTCTTTAATTTTTATTTGACAATGCTTATTATAACAAAGTATATACATTTACATATATAAATATAAAAGTGTAACAAATAAATCATCTTCCAAAACTTTATAGTTTATTCTAATACATAATTTGCCACTTTCTTTTTAATTGATTATCTAGATAGTCATTATTTACATGCACATATAGCTGATGCATGGTTATTATATCTGCTGTATTTCAGCCTAGATGGAATGTTGTATAGCCTAGTACTAGTATAGCCTGCCGCAACAACTTGTAAAGCTAATTTTTATAATAACATATAAGTTATTTATATATAAAGACTTCTAAAAACTTAAGTTATAATCAGAGAGCTATAATATCTCTACTTTTTAGTGCCCTACATTTTGGTACCAAATTTTGCTTTTGGTGCCAGGCTATTTTAGGATGTCAAAATACAAAAAATAATCTTGAAAGTATATTAATAAATGAATTATAACACTTTTTATTTACCTAACAAAATCATTACTCATTTTTTGAACAAGTAGGCTTTTTAATTTTGGATAATCTTATTTTATGAAATTCCATTTAGTCATATTATAAAACATGCATTAACTTAACTTTTTTAAGCCTAGTATTCAATAATTTGAATTTAAATTCATACAAGCTGTTGAAACCCGCGGATTTTGAACCCGGGGAATTCCAATACCCGGAACTACTTTTGCATGTATTCTGAAATCTAAGGTCATACACAAACAAAAACTTGTTAATAGTTAGTAGGATAGAGGTAGACATAAAATGGACACATTTGTGTAAAAATTGGATTTGAAGCAAACATTGATATTGTTGGCTGGGGTACTTCACAGAATGTCAGGCAATGTCTGTCTGACTCTAAAACATGTATTGCTAAACTCTGGCCTCTCCCTGACTCTCCCTACGTCCCTTGGATCCTTTAAAATTTCTATCGTCTCTTTGTTTCCTCTCATCTCTCTCGTCCCTCGTCTCTCCTCTCTCCCCTCTTCTCTCGTATCTTCCCTCATCTCTCTTCTCTTTCATCTCTCTTATCTCATCTCTTGTTTTTTCTTTTTTCTCCCCTCTCCTCTCTCCTCTCTACTTTTTCATTTTCTCTCTCCTCTCCTCTCTCCTCACTCACTTCTCTACCTTTGTCTCTCCTCTCTCCTCTCGTCTCTGTAACCTCTCCTCTGTTCTCTCTACTCTCCCATCTTTTATCTGTTCACTCTTGTCTCTGCTCTCTCATCCCTGAGTAACCTCTCTCATCTGTCTTATATGTTCTTTCACCTCTCTCCTCTGTACTCTTTTCTTTCCCCTCTTTTGACTCCTCACTTTCCTTTCTCCTTTCTTCTTTTCTCTTTTTTTCCCTTTTCTATACTCTGTCTCCCTCTCTTCTCTCACTCCACTTTCCTCTCTCCATTATCTCTCATCTCTCATTTCTCATCTCTCCTTCTACCTCTCTCATCTCTACAACCTTAGAGATGTAGAGATGTATCTTTATCTCTCCTCTCTTCCCTCTACTCTCTCATCTCTTCTTTCACCTCTTTCCTCTCTGCTCTCCTCTCTGCTGTCTCCTCTCTCCTCTCATCTGCAGCTCTCTGCTCTCTTATCTCTACTCTCTCCTCTCGCTTTTCCTCTCTCCCCTCTTCTCCCCCTCTCTCTCATCATCCTCACCCCCTCATCTCTCCTATTATATTTTATCTTTTCTTTTATCCCCTCTGTCGCCTCTCCTCTTCGAATCGTCTATTCCTTCTTCTTTCCACTCTCATCTGCCCCTCAGCCATGAGCTGGATTCTTTATCTGGCCTTTGAGGTAAAAGTCTGCCCATCCCTGCTTGGAAAGCCAGTTTGTGGGACGTAGTACTCTCATGGTTGTTCTCATGCTTTGATCACGTCATCTTTCTTGCCAATTTGCAGCCCTGAAAGGAATTTGTGTATCTTCAGCTCCACTGCAGTCTGCATCAGTCTAACAACCAAGGAAATACGCAGTTCTTAGGAGGCCATTTAATATTTACACAGTACCTTTAAAAGAAACCTAAAATTTCCATGGTGTGCCTAATTTAGTAGGGTTGTATTGCATTGTATCGCATCGCCTTTTCATAAATCTTTCGCTTTTACAAACCATGCTGGATAGTGGATTCCCTCAATTTGCTAATTGCCAATTGCCATCCAGTGTTAAACTGCTGCAGCTGCAGGTGCAGAGTTTGCCAATACAGAGGGGAGGGCAGTGGTTAGAATTTCTCACTTAACTGTCATGGCTAAACGTAGCTCTCCACTCTCGGGGTGCAGAGAAGGCTATAAATAAAGTTATTCCAAAACACTGTACATTTGCTATGTACATTCAGTCCTATCGCCTGACCCTTCGTCTGGCTCTGGGGGAATGAGTGAGTGAGTGGCACAAACAACAGAAAAAGCAGACAAACTTCACATGTTTACAGTTTCTGTTCTGATTGAGTTACAGAGTTGAAACTTTATATTTAGACAGAGAATGAGTCAATGAAGAATTGTGTCAAGTTTGAAGTCAATCACTTTATTTGGAGCAAACTTATGGCAGCTGAAAGTTAGTCAATTTTGAAACCCTTTTACACATCTGGGCCCAGATCGGTATCGGGAAAGAGAGGCAGGTGGGCAGAGGTTGGGGTGGTTGCTATGCTGAAAAAAACAGCCTAACTTTAAAAGTGCACAGCATCGCTCAGGATTAACTTTGAGACTCGAAATTTTACACGATTGTGTCAAAATAGTTGAAAATTGATTGTGTCAAATTTGAAGAGGATCGGTAGAAGTGGAGCGGCGCTAAGGAGGCTTTAGTAAAAAAATCGCGCATTTTGAGCAGTTTTTTGCACTTTTAGGTAGGAAGACTCAAATTTAGGAAATTTAAAGGTAGCCTAAGACATTCTCCGTAGTGAGTTTAGGGTGGGTGTAAAATTTGGTGTCATTTGGTTGAGCAGTTTGGGAGTCCATAGCGATCAAAATTGTCCACACACAGACAGACACACACAGAGTTTTGATTTTTATATGTAGAGATAAATTTAACTCTATTAAAGTTGCTTTAAAGTATATAATAAAGATATAATATATCTTTGAATATATCAAAATCAAGAAAT
This sequence comes from Macrostomum lignano, assembly GCA_002269645.1. Lineage (NCBI taxonomy): Eukaryota > Metazoa > Platyhelminthes > Macrostomidae > Macrostomum > Macrostomum lignano. Next base: position 321,713 of record NIVC01001182.1, read on the forward strand.
AACACAAGAATTTATTTTAATGAAATGAGAACATACATATGCAACCTCCAAAATTCGGTCAGCCGTGCGACTTAGGTTTAACAAAAATGCAACATAGTTTTTGGTCAAAAATGCTACTTACATGTAAAAAACCCTAAAGCAAAATTAACGCAACTTTGGGTAAACGGCAGGCGTAACTATGACTGTCTTTTTAGGCCAAAATGCCTCGTCAGCTACTTAGTACTACTATGTATTTTGGGTGGGCATTTTTTTAACTTCCTTGGTTGGCTGCCAAATCGGTCAGCCAGATTGGCCAGCTTGGCTGACTGTTGCGCATGTATGAATGAGAATAAATCAAATTAAAAAGCACCTGAGAAAAAATAAATACTTTAGTTATTTAAAAAAATATATATTGCAAGGCATTTATTTTTAGATTAGAGCCAATATTTTGATTTTAACATTTAAAATGAAATAAATATAATATTGTAATATAATTAAGGCATTGAAGAGTAAAGTATGATAAAAAATATCTGGTACTAAACTAAAAATATAGATGCTTCAATATATATAGAGGACATTAAGCCCTTACTCTCAAACCTAATTGCTTAATTTACCCTAGGTTTATATATAGAAGACTTTGCCAAAGCTAAGCTCATAATACCATTTTAATACTTTTTGACTTGTCAAGCTCTATGCCTTACAAGGCTAGACTTGGCTATTTTCTATTAGGAATGTTTTATACAGGCTAACAGCCCTATAGGCCATAAGCCTATATACTAACATTGGTTTGATTTATAAAGATAAACTGCTACAAATACAATGCCTTTTACATCTAAAGCTAAATAGACTGATTGATCAACTAGCCAACTAGGTTTAATGTGTAATTTCTCCAAGATAGCTGCCAACTTGGATTGTGTATTAGAGGGGTAAATGACATGTGTTTGGCTTTTTAAAACCCCATGTTAGGGATGCAATTCAATTTTAATGATTCACCTGGAATAAGAGGTTTGGGCTATTTGTACATTAGCAATATACAGTATAAACAAAGGCTATAGATAGCTAGGACTGTATTGAGATTCAATTGGTTTTATTATTAGTGCCTTAGAATAAGGCTCATTCCATATAAGCATGGTCGTAACATGACAGGTTATTTTTACTTATAAAATGAAATCTAATAATAGAATATACTAAACCAATATTTTAAATAAAAGATTATTTTGTCTAGAATATATTTATAGAGTTTCATATAGATATCATCATTAGTATAGATGCTATTAAACCTTAAATGACACTTATGGTCGTAACGACAGGATTTTTGACATATAGAAACTAAAAGGTAAAAGTCTTATAACATTTTTCATTTTTGATATTTTGCAATACATTTTTAAAATTTGACTAAGAACATCTTTAGAAATCATACTCTTTTATTAGAATATATAAACTCAAAAGGCAACAAAGATACAAAAGAAAAGGCAGCCTTATGGTCGTAACATTATGGTCGTAACATATTTTTTTCTGTCAATTCAGTAACTTTGAGGTACTAATACATTAAAAATATAATAGATTATTTGGTCACCAATGCTTTTATCTGATGATGCAAGTACTATACTTTTATCTATAGTTTGTTTCAACCTTCAAAAGCTTTCTATTTGTTTTTAAAAGGTACAAAATCTTAATGATGTCTTTTGCTTCGAAAAATGTCCAAATTTTTACGAAAATGACTTTTTGCCAATTGATAACATACTAATCCAACATTTTACCATTCCTTTATTCTTAGATTGTATATATTGCACAATATAAACATTTGGTAAAAAAAATAGGCTAATTAGGCAATGGCAAGCAAAAATATTGACTTTTTTCTATTTTCCAAATATGTCCATCTTATATGGAATGAGCCATAAGCAGTTACTGTGTATAAGCTAGGCCAGTGGTTCTCAACCCAGTGGGGTCATGTGACCATTTCTGAGGGTCACAGTACTAAGAGTATGAGTACATGACACTTAATGATTGAATCAAATTTTTATCCATCACTATTTTTATAGATTTTAATTTCACAGCATCTTGATTGACTAAAATTTGATAGAGATAATATTTATTAAATTGATGGATCATTTTATCAGTTTAATGGAAAGGATTTTGATCTCATGGATATCTGTTTTATGAAAAGAATGAAAAGGTCAAATAAATGAAAATAGAAAAAGAAAAAGAAAAAGAGATAAAATATTTAATAAAAGAGAATATAAGAATAGAAAATGAAAGGAAGAGGGTAGAAAGAAAAGAATAGATAATAAAAACAAGAGAAGAAATGAGGTAGTTAAAAAGAGTAAAGGAGAGAGAAAAGAGACAAAAGAGATAAGAAGAGAGATGATGCAATAGAGAATATATAGATAAAAAGAGAAATAAGAGAACAGAAAGGAAAACAAAGATAAGAGAGAAAAGATAAATGATGAACAAGGAAAAAGTAAAAAAGAAAGAAAAGAGAATAAAGAGGACAAAGTAGAGTCAAGAGAAAAGATAAGAAAGATGAGAGCCCTGAAAGTAGAGATGAGACTATAGAGAGGAAAGGAGAGATAAGGGAAAAGAAAGAAGAGAAGATAAAAAGAATATAGACACAAAGAAGAGATAAAAGAATAAAGAAAAAATATGATAAGAAAGAAAAAAGATAAAAAAGGAAAGAGAAAAAATGAGAGAGTAAAGGAAAAACTTGAAGAAAGAAGAGAATAGAGATAAAAGAAAAGAGATAAGAACAGAGAGGAGAGTAGAAATAGATAGAGCAAAAAGAAGAAAGGAGATAGGAGTTGGAGAAAGTCTTAATCTAGATAAAAGGGTCATGGGATCCCACAAGTATCCCACTCTGAATCATATAGTATGATTCAGTGCCTAAAACATGCCTAAAACATGCCAATAGTGCCTAAAAAATTAGGAGTGCATTGGCCTTGCATACCAAAAGTAGACATGCACAATTGGCATGTATCACTCCTAAGAAAATAGTAGGCCTATATATACACTTGGCATGTACTTTAAAAAATAACTATATAAAATCATATGCACTATAGAAAAAGTGACTGTGAAGTAGAAAAAGATGAAAAAAAGTTTATTTTTAGCATAAAATTGCAAGCTTTCTAGTTTTTTAGCTTGTAATAAAGCATTTAAACAAATCTTCGCATGTATTAATTTTTCTACTATGAATAGCATTGCAAAAAAATCACAAAAATCAACTAAATTATTAGCCAAAATGGGGTCCATTATGCAATTCAAAAAGGTAATTTATTATCAAATAGTGATGGACCAAATATAGATTTTTGCAAGTTTCTAAAACCAAATCTACAAAAAAATTCCGAATCCAAATCTGAATATCTAAATGTGTTTCCAAATGTAGACAAAAGTAAATGGTAAATCACAGGAATAACAATGACACCTTTTAGTGACAAAAATGCCGAGCTAAAATGCCACATACAGATGGCCACATACTAAGATGGCCATAGCTCTAAATGGCTACTTGGATAGAAATAGGTCTATATATTTCCTTATTTCCTATTGACTGTGATTGGGATAGGGTAGGCCTATGACCTAGCTTCAAGTCTCTTTCATCTCTACCCTCTCCTTTTATCTGCTTATCTTATTGTAACCATTTTTGTCTCTAACCCTACAATATACTAGGCTTGATAAAATTTTGATTGCCTATCTAAACCTCCCATTGCAACCCTACATCTCCCCACCCAAAGCTATCCAATAGAAAACCAGTTGTCATTTTCTGTGACCCCTACCCTAGCTGTGGCCATCTTGGTGTGTGGCCATCTTGGTCTTACACCAATAAAATACTAGTTGACAATTTGACAAGGATCCTTATATCTAGCCTATATAATTCCTATTTGACTTACGCCTAGTATAGGCCTAAAAAGACAATAAAAGGATAAATTAGGGCCTGCTTTTTAAAATTGGTCAATTAATAAAAAAGAAAATATTAAATTAAGGCCCTAACCTAAATAAATGTTTCTCTACACTTAGGCTTATATGGCCTAGGCCTATTGAAAAATTGATAAAGTGGCTAAAAAATTTTACTAACTCAACTTATTTTAAATAGGGCCTAGTTATTCAAGTTCAAGCTCAAGCAATACCATGATTTGCATAGTGTCTTAAAAAGTTTTAAACTATTCAATGCCCTTTTGGCTTTTGGCATTATTTTCTAAGTTTTGGTACAAAATACATATTTAAGCTTAAAATTAATTGATACTGTGTAGGCTAACAGCATAATGGTTTTTGAAGAATGCCTTATTAAATAGCAAGGCTAAGCCTAGTGTTTTACTACTAGGCTAAATGATAGGCCTACAGTTTCAACATATATATTACCTAGTCCAGCCTCAACTGGGCTTCATTTTCATAATACTACAGTTCCATGGGACATAGTGGGCCTCTACAGATGGCATAGGCCCTAACTGTCAACTACTCAACTCTAGCCAGCCAGCTCCAGCTGGTACTCCACTGACCAGTGGGCCCCACTTTTATTCTGCTACCACTGTGTATATAGTGTATACAACATAGATGTACACATGCAAAATAATGAATGAAAACAGTTAACTGCTAAAACAATGTAATTGGTTGCCTTGAGCACAATCCAATCAAACATTTGTCTGAGCAGCTAGGCGAAAATATGATTAGAAAGTGGTCGGTCACAGCCCACAGGCTTATGATGGGGTCGTTCTCAAAGTTTAGTCGTAAGCAGTGAAACAAATATTTTTGAAAATCAGCCTGAAATATTGAATCTTTTCTTATTTTAGCTCTAAAAGGACTTAAAAAATATATGCCTCTCATGGGTCTTAATCTTTTTTAACATTGAACTTTTGATGTTAATCTCATCAGAGTGCGCTATTTCATTTTTCGATATATATTTTTATTATCGCACGAGCTATAATACCCACTTTAGAGAAGCTACATTCTGTTCACGTGGTCTTATTAAAGAAGAAAATTGATAAATTTTATTTATAACTTTGGTTAACACAACCTAGAACCCATTTAACTCTTTCGATTGCAAAGCAGATGTTGCTATTTCGATTTTTGCTAGAAACGTAACATTATGAATGATTAAAAAATGCACTTTTAATTAATTTGTTCTGTTGATAGAATAAGCTAATAGCTGCGTTTTCTGCTGTTTTTTTAAGAAAGATAGTCATATCTAACACTAAAGTATCAATTAAGGCAGTTTCATTCTATATTAAAAAAGAAAAGTTAAATAAATTCAATTTTAAGTTTTTTTCAATAGCACAAAATTAACCTAACAAAGAGAGATTTCGCTGACTACAACAAAGCAAGTAGCACCAAAGTTATTTTAATTTAAAGTCCTCATCTGTGGGATGAGAAAAAGTACCACTTTTTTGTCTCTAGTTATGAAAAAAAAATTTCTCAGCATATTGTTAGGTTTTTTGGATGTTTTTTATGTACGCTCGTATTTAGATGAATTTTTGCTATTAATCACCCAATATGTTAGTCAGAACAAACAGAATTTCATTTATGTAGATAAAATTGACTATTTTTCTCTTAAAAACAGTCGTTTTTTGTTGTTTTCACACAATTTTTTTAACTGATTTAAAATTTGTATTGTAAGTTACAAGTAAACATAATGAGTCAAAACAAGAGGTAGTAGAAACTGAAAAGAAAATAAGAGTAACGAATAATAAAAAAGTTGCATGATTTGATTAGTCAAGAAATAGTATAAAAACAATTTTGCATCTGATTTATTATCTATGAAATTAGCTGTCTGAAGCACAAAAAATTAATTTCTTTGAAACATTAAATTCATTCTCATATGTTCTGCAATTCATTAAAGATATATATGTAGCAACTTAAACATTCAGTTGATACTTTCCACCTTTGGATGCATATAGCTACTAACAAGAAAAAAGACAAAAGAAAAAACTTAATTGCCATTGATGCTGGCAATGTAATATTAAATATGGTACAGAAAGATGGAATCTCTACAGAGTGCTGCCACACGAATTTGTGAAGTGTTTAACAGATTAGTCATGGCAGTACCATAACAGACATACTATATTTTATATTACTCTTCGATTGACAATTACGCTTTAGATATGTTTTAGATGATGATTTTCCATTGGGACTGACTCTATATACCGAGGCCAGACACAGTTAAGTGCGGCTGACAGCACTGAAGCGGCGGTTAACAGAGAATGCGATGAGCTGTGGCCTGTGGAGACAGCCAGCTGATGTACGAGCATCAGTAAAAGGGAAAGACATCCAATAGTGTCTTGCTATTGGTTTGTTACATGTACAGCGAACATCTACTTTTATTCTAATGTGATCGATTTAATTCTACTGACCCAATTGGCTAAAGCACTGTAAACTGCACACCTCTCGGACGGATATGTAATGCCATTTGCTGCACTTTTACCTGTTTCTCTGCCAGAACACCAGCATCATTGTATGTGCCACAATGCTAATGAAATATTTTAAAATATATGTTATTGTTCTTCTTCTGGTCTCTCACTTCTATGGCTCTTGTTCTACTTCAAATATCAATGTGAGAGCCAAATAACTGAGGCGGCGGATTCAACTGACTTTTCCTGATGATGCAAACACTTGATGGTAACTTACAGACCGTTGTATTTGATGGTCACAATCTCGAGATGTTTTCTCACAAAATATAATGTCTAAGGTGGAATTCCAAATAAGAAGCTCGTTCGATTTAAGTCACAAGGTGTTTCTAGTTGTTCGGGTGAACCGAAGGTTCAGTCTATTGTGAAACGTGGATTGGGTGTTGGTTTGGCTTTAGTAAGTCGACTTATAAGTTTTGGTGTTTGGGTTGAGACCCTAACTGTGTCAATCAAAATAGTCAAACGAGGTAAGCTAGGAGAATGGCGAAGGAGAGGCAAGGGCGCGGAGAGGCGGAGCGAGCAGAAAAAGGGGCGAGCTTCTTGCTTGGTTAACATGAGCTTTTATAGTACTTTTCAGTCTTGATCGCATTGGATGGTACATAACTGCTTTTCATTGGTTGAGGTTGGGGTCGTGTCCTCAGCTTTTGCTATTTGGAGCGCATTCATTGGTTAAAATACATTCAATCTGGATGGGAGCTTTCTAGAGCCAAAATGTATCACTTCATTCGCTCCATTTTTCGGGGAAGCGAGGCCCTCCGAGCGCATAAAAACAGAAAAAGAATAGTAGGGGGTTAAAATTGATAAAATTGCAGAAAAAGATAACGCATTGTAGTGAACGAGAAAAGTTGTCGCAGAAAAAATAGTGCGCAGTGAATAATGTTAGCAAAAATGTTTGAGTAAAAGGGAACCAATTTAAGCAAGGTAACATAGGTTAAAGTACAACATCAGTTTAAATAGCGAAAGAAGGGATAGCGCAGAGGGCCTTTAGTTAGGCTAAGCTAAACTAGCTAAGCAAGGATGGAATAAAACGCAGCGAGGGTAACCAAAAAATCGATAAAATGGGTGTACAGAGCAAAATGGAGGTTTAGCGACGCAAGCTTAAAGTGAAAACGCGGTGAGTTAAAAGGAGGGTAATAAAAATCATTGTACATCGAAAGTTGGGGGGGGGGTTAGCGAGGAACCGCTCAGCTAATAAATCATGTACAAAGTAGAGGTTAAAATTTTAACTGGGGAAACGAAAAAGATAAAAATTCTAGGAAAAATTGTACAGTCCAAAGGGGGTATATAACACAAGGCTTTAAAATGGAGCAAGGCGAGTTAAGCGATTTTTTGACTGACGGTTAATAATCAAGTAAATTCGATTCATCATGAGCACAAGGAAGAACTTGCGGTTTTTGCTAGGCGACTTAGCAAAGCGGTCCCAAGATGATTGGGACCTTGGCGACAGGCGGTGGGCGATCACGCTCGTCCTTCTCGCTGTGCTGGGAGTGCTGGTGCTGCTGCTGCTGCTGTGCCAATGTTGCCGTTGCTGTCGTTGTTGTCGGCGCAACTGCTGCAGGTCGGGCGCGCCTGGAGCGTCGACTGCGGTAGCAGATGTGGAGGCGCCGCCAGCGGAGTCGGTGGTGTAAGAGCCGAGCTGCTTTGCTGGTTCGTCCGGCCTTCTGAACGCAACAACGGCCCTTTTTAGGGCCACCACTTGATGTGATGCCGAAGTTGTCAGATAAGCAGACTGTGCAGTCATGAAGGAACAAACGTTGTTGAGCCGTATGCTTTAGTGCTAGTTGGTTGACTTAGGTGAAAGCAGCGCCAGGGACAGAGCGATTTGCAGAGACCAGGCATAGTGTAGGGCGATGGCTGCGTAGATCAAGGTTGTGGCTTGAATCCGGTTGAAGCAGCGCCAGAGACAGCAATTGGCAGTGACCAGGCACAGAGCAGCAGTCGTGTAGGTCAGGGTTGGGCAGGGTTGAGCAGGGTTGAGCAGGGTTGAGCAGGGTTGAGCAGGCTAGCGCGTGATGACTTTTGAAAAAGCAGTTGACAGAATAACAGAGAAAAATAGCGTAAGCTTTACACAAGTGAGCGCAAAAGAGCGGAGGAGTAATAGGCAGAAGAACGGAAAATATTTTTTGAGTATTTTTGAACAATTTTTGTAGTGTTTCAGCGCCAATATTGAAGAAAAAGCGGATTAAAATAGTGAGCGATGATGGTGAATCAAGTCATAAAAAAGAGCGTATGCCAGTCGAGCAAAATTAATATTAGGATCAGAAGGCGGAGAATGCTGAATACGCTTGATGAAGAAGGTATGAAGAGTGGCGTACTCTGGCAAGGTGTTAGGATAGCCAACAAGAGCATTTCGTATACGGTGAATATCGTATAAATATCGACGAAGGGGAGGACAAGAGAAAGGAAAAATAGTATGGGCAACTACCGAGCGAGAATAAAAATCGATAATTATAAAAGCAAAGTTTCTTGAACGCGTGGAGAGAATGAAAACAGCGTGGGTGAAGAAAAAATTGTGCGGATACAAACGATTGAGTGTGCGTATCATAGCTTTCTTAGTAGCACGAGGAGAAAATGGAGGAAAAATTTGATAAACATAAGGGGCGAGAGAATCGAAAGAGGTTAAATAATTTTGTAGCGTAAAAGTTAACTGTTGCGCCGAAAGATTAGCAGCATCATGGCGGAATTGTTGCCATGGGTAGCGCAGAGAGGAAAGCAACAAAGGCCAAGTGTCTTGGTTAAAGCGTAGGCATGATTGAGGGAGAGTAGAAGCAGAGAGTTGAAAGAAATCGTCGATAGACATATTAGGAGAAAAAAGAAAATGTAGGATTGGTACGAAGCTGCGGTTGAGAACGTCAGTCATAGTGGGAGAAAAGTTCTGTATACGTGGTCGTGAGTGAGTACGACGCAGCACACCAAATAGACTAATTCGCAGAACGCGGAGCATCTTAGGATAAAAGCGATGGCAGCGGATAACATAAAAACGAGAGAAGAAAGCGGAGGCCATGCGTAGCCGTTGGGGTTCACCAATAGTTTCAGAATAAAATATTGCTTCAGTGAACCAAGCAACAACGGTTGCGAGGCAAATAAGATCATGATTTAACTGTGGTCGGATATCCACTGGTTGCGGAAATGGATCCATAAGAGAAAGGAAAAAGGAGAAAAGCAATAGATACACAAAATATTGTTTTAGCGTATGAGCTCTGCAATGTGAAGAGGGAAAAGAGAGAAATTTTGTAGCTTTTGTTGATAAAACGGAAAATAAAAGTTCATTGTGTCAGTTCGTCAATACTCGTAGTCACGTAAAGAGTCGCAATGCAGGGAGAGAGCAAAAGCTAGAAAAGAAGGAAAGAAAAAAGGAAGAGAAAGAAAGGAAGAGAAAGCAATATTGTCAGTCAAGGAAAAGAAAGAAGAAAAGAAATTTAGAAGGTTTTTTTTTTGATCATTCACGACTTCTTGTTCTTCGATCGTAGGTTGTAGCCGTGCGTCTGTGGCTGACCTGGTGGCTCATCAGTGGACGTGGTTTGCAGCGCGATGGACTTGCTCAATGGCGGCCGATGGTTGTGGTGGACCTGAATGTCATCAGTTGTGAACTCAGGTAGGTGACTAGGTCCAGCGCTGAGTCCATCTCCAGGCCATGGTTTGAGCTTGGAGGCATGTACCACGATTGGTCGTTCGCTTGGCCGGTTGACATCGGAAATCAGTGCGTTCTGATCGGAGAGCCATGCTAGTAGACGCATTGGGCCACGATAAGGATTGGAGAATTTTGTCTCCTTCGTTGCTGAGACATCCAAATAGCATCGTGCACCCGGGCGTATGTAGCGGCTGTTGGTCTTCTTATCAGAGTTTTCAGCGCGCTGTTCAGCTGAGTTGTGCAGAAGTTCCTTGGCGACTTCTCTGGCAAGCAAAATAGCTGAACAGGTCAAATTGACTGGTTTAATAACGTCCATGTATGCAGTTGTCTGGTGTTCCATGATCCGTGCGTTGGGTGGCAGGAAATCTCGAGCGAAGAACAAGTAGAATGGTGATTCATTCATCGTTGAGTGTGCGGCGGTATTGATTGCTAGTGTCACCGCGGGTAGGAAGTCAATCCAGAGATCTGGTTTGTCATGGACAAAGGCCGTAAGGGTTTGCTTCAGTGTCTTGTGTGCGCGTTCGACGAAGTTGCTGGATGGTTGGTACACCGAGGTGTAGATTAGATGGATTCCAAGGGCACCCATAAACTCTCGAAATTCTTGCGAGATGAATTGGGGTCCGTTATCTGAGATGATGTGTGCTGGTAGTCCTGCGAAGGCGAACACACGGTTGAAGAGACTGTTGCAGATGGTTGCAGAAGTTGTCTCAGTTAGCGGGATTGTGAACAGGAATTTGCTAACGCCGCATTGGGCTGTGAGTATGTACTTGTAGACGTCGCGGCCGTGTGAAGCTGGTGGCAGTGGACCTACAAGGTCGATAGCCAAATGAGAGAAAACCTCGTTGAATTTGACGGCTTTGTGCAGCGGTCGCAGTCGAGGTGCTGTTTTCGCTTTGTGGCAGATTTCGCAGTTGTTAATGAAATTGAAGACGTCTTGCCGTAGTGTAGGCCAGTAGTAGAAATGACTGATTTTGTCTGCTGTCTTTTGGTGACCTAGATGACCACCAAGGGCTGTCGAGTGGTTACTGTCAAAAGAGCTTCACGGTAGCGTGTTGGTATCACGAGGCGGCTTCGTCCTTCGTCATCTTCAAAGTATAGAGTGTTTCCGTCCAGGAAATAACGTGCCAGGTGTCGGCGAACATATTGTTGGTCTTTCTTGGACAGCTCGTGAGTGGGTGATTTTTCCGATAGAAGTGCTTTGATTGTTGACAGTAATGGGTCTTGATCAATGGCATCCTGCAGTCCGTTGAATGTTGACAGCGATTGTATCTGACAGACTTTGGGGATGCGTGAAAGGCAGTCCGCTACTACGTTTGATTTGCCTTTCACATAGTTGAGAGTGAAGTTGTAATCTTGTAGCGCTAGAATCCACTTCTGAAGTCGTTTTGAGATAGGTTGCTTGTCACTGAATAGACTCTTGAGTGGCTGGTGATCAGTGAAGACGTGGAATTGTTGGTAAGAGGCGTAGAGGAACACGTGTAGCTTCTTTATTGCCCAATAGATGGCGTATGCTTCGCGTTCAATCGGTGGATAGCGTTGTTCGGTTGGACTTAACGTCTTAGAAATGTAGGCAACCGGGCGTTGGTGGTTGCTGTCGTCTAGCTGTGAGAGTACTGCTCCAATGGCGGTATCCGAAGCATCAGTGTGCAGAAAGTACGGTTTTCGCGGATTTGGATGAACCAGTAGTATATCCGTAGAGAGAAGTTGTTTCAGCTTTTCAAAGGCTGCTTGGGCGGCGTTTGTCCAGACGAATTTGTTAGGCTTCGAAGTATTTTTGATGATACTCAGAAGTGGTTGTACTACTCGTGAGTAGCCAGCAATGTGCGTTCGGTAGAAATTTGCAAGTCCAAGGAAAGATTGTAGTTGTTTAACCGTTTGAGGCACAGGGAAGGTCTTGATTTTCTCGATGAGGCTGGGTGCGGGTCTAATGCCTTGAGCAGAAACCACAAATCCAAGATATTGTACCTCTGTTTTGGCAAAGATGCATTTTCGTAGTGAAATTCGCAATCCATGATGTCGTAACTTTTGGAAGAAGCGTTCGATTTCTTTGAGCATGCCGGTGAAGTCTTCGGCGATGAGCATGACGTCATCCAAGTAGGCAATCTGATTTGGAGAGTCAGCTGTTAACAATGCTACAAGACGGCACATTAAGCTAGGACTGGACTTGAGTCCTTGAGGTAGTCGATTGAATTCCCAAAGTAGGCCGTTGGGTGCAATGAACGCAGTGTATTTTGTGCTTTCTGGATCGATCCGAACTTGGTAGAAAGCATCTGCTAGGTCACAGAGTGTGTACAGTTTAGCGTTTTTCAATCGATGTAGCAAATCCGGAATCTTAGGAGGTCGGATGCTAGGAGCACGAATTAGCTTGTTCAGTTTTCGGTAATCCGTCACGAGTCTTAGTTGTCGGCGACCTTGAGCGTCGAGCGTCTTCTTTTCCACGAGAAGACATGGACTTGAGTATTCCGATTCACTCGGACTGATGATTCCTTTTTGACGGAAGTTTTCGATGAGCTCATCAAACCGTTCTTGTAGTCCATGAGCGATTGGATAGGGTCTGGACGTGACTGGCTCAGAGTGTGGGTGTAGATGCAGGTGAGCCGTGTATTGGGTAGAGCAACCCATGTCGGTTGGCAGTAGTGCCAAGACGTCACGGTACTTGTTCATTAGAGTAACTAATTGTTCACTCTGCTCGGTTGAGAGGTGCTGGTTGGCTTGTTTGAGTTGAGTACGGATCATGTCAGTCGTAGGTGCTTCTTGTTGCAGCGTGCGGAGACTGTTGATTTGAGCTGCTGGGCGCACGATGTTGTAGTCAGACATGTTAGCCAGATTTCCAATGACTTGTTGAGGATGCAAGGTTTGCGTTGTCAGCGACGGGTTGGCAATTTCCACAGTGATAGTTTGTCCGTCCGGCTTGACAGAAACAAGGCAAGTTGGTATCATCAACTGGTGTTTCTGGATCGTGTGGTCCTTAGGGACGAACAGGACAGGAATCGTTGGCTCATGTCGAGAAGAGAGTTTCAGCGTGACTTGGTGCGTTGTCTGTGGTGGTAACTCTAGCTTGTTTTGCATCACCGCAGAGGTTTCTTGCAACTGTTGGATGGAGTTGAGCATCGCAAATTGCTCATTGCCAAGCTTAGCTGTCGCTTTCGAGTAGTCGAATTGTAGTGGTATTCCCAGTGACTTAAAGGTTTCTACTCCTAAGAGCAAATCATAGTCAGCGTCGGGGGTGTCGAGCACAAAGGCCGATATCTTGTGGTTGCGTCCATCGATTTCGAGATCAAAAGTAGCCTTTTTGTTGAGGTTTAGTTGTTGTCCTCCTGCACAAATGGCGTTCATGTTGGTGTCTTGTAATGGTACTCGAAGCTTTTTGGCGAATGCCGGTGAGATGCAGGAGATCGAGGCGCCGCTGTCAATGAGGGCGGTGCATCTGTGTCGAGTATGCGGTGCGTTGCGGCACCACAGGTTGATCATAGTTGCTGTTGTTAGATGCTTCAAAACAAAGGCGTATGAGTAGTTTGCTGGCCATTTTGGAACTTTAGGTTCTGGCGGTGGTCTCCGTGGTGGCGGAAGGGTGGCACGAAGTTCAATCGTTTCGATGGGTGCCGAGGGTGTTGGCGCTTGTCTCGGTGGTATCAGTTGCTGTTGTTGGGAGTAGTCGTTTCGTGATTCCACTCGAGTTGGAGTTCGTTGTTGCCGCAGCACTTGTATAGTGTGCGTTCTGCCGTACGGATGGTGCTGGCGACGCAGAGTCGGCCAAGATTGCACACGAAGATAATAACGGCAATGTAGACGATTACAGCTGCTGTTAAGACGAACTTTTCTTGATAGTTTGCGACTAGTCGATCCCAGTTGAATATCGACGAAGACCATAGATTGAGAGAGCTAGTTTTGAGTCCAGGAATGCACTGTCAGCATGTGCTGTTCTATGTCGTGTTCGATTCGGAAGTTTGAAAACCGTAATCAGAAAATCACGAGTTTGCATGAACTGGTGCATTAGGTCGGTCACCGTTATCGGACTACGAAGTGAAGTATAATTGATATCTCCCATAGGTTTGAAGATGCTTTCGGAGACTGAAGTTTGCAAATCGGACAACCGATAGTTTTCATCGGATCTGACATTAGCGGTTGTGGGTTCAAATCTCGAAAAATTTAGTGTGGTCTTGAATAGCATCGATTGTTTAGGCAGGTAGTAGTATGGGAAGGCGTCGCATGAGATTAGAGCTGGAGTAGCTGTGGAGACAATACGAGTCGTTGTGTCCAAAAATCCAAGAACAGTATAATTTTGTAGGCGGAATTCCAGTGGGGGGCGCGTGAAGCATTGGTTCGTCTTGTACTTTGGTTGGACAAAGCGGAACTGATGTAGGGGTTTGCACTGGTAGACGAAGAGGTATCCAGCAATGGATCTAGCTCGCAGAAAGGATCATTTAATAAGAGTCGAGCAGCGAGCGTTGGTTGTGTGTAGTATAACTGTCGTTGTACTTGAGATTAGTTGCATACATCATGCATTGAGTAGTTGCAAGCTGTTTCTGTACTTGGAGAAGGTCTTTTCGAGCTTTACTAGCAGCTCCTTGTAGTTGTCCAGCAAGAAGTTCAGCGGATGCGAACGTTGATGAAAGTTGCGCAGTAGAGTTGCCTGAAGGGGCTGCGATGGTTTTGTCGTCTGTGCTTCGCTTGTTGCGTGGTAGTAGTAGGAGATCCGGTTGACTGCCTTGTGGTTCGTGATGTGGAACTGCTAGATTCGTGTGAATAGAAGCCAGTTGTGGATTGGTTGTTGTCGCTGGTGAGTTCGTGGTGAGGGTTGAGGTTGCAGACTTTGCTGGTGCACTGGTTGTGCTGCTAGAGGTTGAGGTTGTTGGCGGTAAGGTGGTGGTACGAGGTTGTGTCGTCACTTTTGTAGTCGTCGTAGTTGAATCTGCTGTCGTTGTTGCTGCTGAGGTTGTAGCAGTGGTGGTTGTTGAAGTTGTCGGTGTTACGGTTGTGGTAGGTATTGTTGTCGTTGTAGTCGGTGGCATTGTCGTCGTAGCTGGTGGTGTTGTCGTTGTAGTCGGTGGTGTTGTCGTTGTAGTCGGTGGTGTTGTCGTTGTAGTCGGTGGTGTTGTCGTTGTAGTCGGTGGTGTTGTCGTTGTCAAAATTGTAGTTGTTGGTGTTGATTTTGTAGTAGTTAGTATCGTAGTTGTTGGCGTCATTGTTGTAGAAGTGCTTGACGTCGGTGGATGATCAGGTCGCTCTTGTCGTAAAGGTTGCGGCGGTAGGAATTGTCGTGACTGAGTTGTCGTAGTGAAAGGATGTTGAGTCGTCGATTGCTGAACGGGTAATATTGTTGGTGGCGTTGGTAGTATCGCTGGTGGTGAACGACGTTTTTGTCTCGAAGAAGTGGTTTCTTCGCTAGTTTGAGGTTTTGGAGTAGCTTCTTCTAATGGGCTTCGTAAGGTGGCGAGAAATTCTGCTTCTTTGTTGTCGAGGATGTCTACGTATAGACCTTGCGTTGAAAGGTACAACGTCTTACGGACGCCAGTGCAGGTGAGAGTGTGAGTCGACGGCACTGGGTTGAAGGTTAGTCCCAATGTTTGATCATTAGTTAAGAACAAGCCGGAGTTTAAGTTGCCTTCAAGAGTACGAAATGGTTTTAAAGGACAATCAGCGAGTGGTGGAGGTGTCCAAATAAGATTTAGATGTCTTGGTCCTTTCACGTCAATTTGGTAGATTGCTTCAGTTTCCAAAGGATCCCAGGGGGATGTTAGTATCGGCAAAGGTAGGTTGAAAGCTCGCATTTCTTGTGCAGTTGTTTTAATTGTACAAAATTTGTCGGCGAGTTTGCAGTTGTCCATTGGGAAGGACAAAGATTCCATTTTTTGATCTGCTGTTGAGTAGGCTGGGATTCCGGTGATCACTGTTGTTACTATTTGTTCTGAATGTGAACCAGGAGTGCAACGCACAGCATTTTGCGTGTTGAATGTCGATTGCAGGCGTTGGATAGACTGAGTTGACGCAGTCTTTAACACTAATGATCCATCAGGCGATAGCTTTGTTCGTGCCCAGTTTTCACAATCAGCTTGAGTGACTGGTTGCGGTTCCAACTCTACCAGGGCGGATGTCCAGGTTCTTATCACCGCCTTATCACATCTGATAGTGATTTTCTCGCGGAAACAGACAGTCATAACCAGAGAACTGGTTTCCACGTTCGTTGTGTAAAGTTCCAGTTTCAACGGGAGTGTCGGCGTCGTTTGGTGTTTGAGCTGTTCACAACGGATCTCATGTGGTATCGTGAAAATTCGTGGGATCTGGTTGTACGGACAGACCATTGGTGTGTCAATGAAGCCCTCGTGAGATTGTCTCTCAATCGATGGTGGAGTTGACGTCGTTATCGGCGTAGCGTTGGCTAGTGCGAAGAGTGAAGTTGCTAGGCACAGGAGAAAAAGTGTCAGTAGTGATCGGCGAATTCCGACGGAAGCTTTCACGGTTTTCTCGCGGTTGTTGTTGCTGGTCGGTGGAGTGTAGGCGTTTGTCACTCTTTCAACCGTACAAAGGCGAATAGAGTTGATAGTCGCAGCGGCAGTAGTCGGTTTTTTGAGTAAAGATTTCAGCTGCTTAGCGTCTCCAGAGTAGCGAATTTCGTTTCCAAAAGTCGGTGGGCGTTCATCAACTGTAGCAATGTGCATCAGTTGGGCAGACTCGGGAGCGTCGTGAGTCGTCCATCCAATCTGCGGCTGTTGATTCCATCCTGGGTGGGACGTTTCAGGGTCCTGAGCAGTGATGGCGCGTATCGGTGGATATTGTTGTTGCGCAAATCTCGGAGGTTGTCGTTGATTGTTGGTGCCGTTGTATCGAGGCGGATAGCGTTGCTGAGGCCGGTTTCCATAGTCTTGACGGGGTGGAAATCGTGATTGTTGTGTCGCCGGTGGACCGTAGCCTTGTGTACGTTGGGCTCGTAGTCGGCACTGGTTAATAGAGTGTCCTGGTTTTCGGCAATAGTTACAGGTCAATCGTGGCGGTCCCTGCTGGTAACGATTTCGCGGGGCATCAGAGCCGTATTGGGCTGTGTTCCTTCGATCACTTGAGTTAGGTCGGAAGGGACGAGGTTGTTGGTCATTCCTTCGACGACAGTCGGCGGCATAGTGTCCAGGTCGACCGCAATGATAACAAGTGGGCTTCTGTTGCATATTAGCGATAGGTGGCTTGGTTTGTGTTTGCAGGGAGGCAACCACCTGCTGATTGGCTTCCTTCGTCGTTTTTTCTAAGGTAGTTAGACGCTCTGTGAGAGCTTTCAAGTCAGTGCCATCAGAGTCCATGGTGGAGTCGCGGATTTGTTCGGCGCGGATGGCCTTGTTGATTAGCGTACTTTCCGTGGTGATATTTTGCTTCAAGAGTTCTCGTTTGATGTAGGGTAGAGCATTGTTGATAGTCGTAGCCATCAGGGTAGCAAGGAAGTCTCGGTTGCGCTGGTCGATGACAGCTTGGTTCGCGGGTGGTGTTTCCGGACCGGCACCTTCCGGAAATTCTTCCGGTATTTCCGGCATAGCTGACCTGAGCTTTCGACGAATATCGGTGAAATAAGACAGGAACGGTTCGCCGTACTGTTGTTTCCGGGTTGTTGCATTATGCAGCGTTAGAGCCGAGCCAATGGTTACTTCCCGAAGGCGTTGAGACAGTGCCTCAATGGTGGCTGGATAAGAGGCTTGGACTGCGGCAGAGAGGCGACTGTATTCGAGTTTAAGAAGGTCATTCAGTAGTCGCGGGAAGAGCCGAATCTTTGCGTTCTCCGATAGTCCAAAGGAGCGTGTGATCAAGTCGAACTCTTCAGTGAAGGAGCGGAAGTCATGCATTTGGTCGATTCCTTTCAGGGATTGACGAATTTCAGCAAGAGCAGTAGCTGAGACGGGATGGTTTGATTGCAATTGCAGACTGCGGTTCATAACGTCAGTAAGTTCACGGACAGCATTTGTCGCTGCAGCATCAACATGGGGAGCGCCGTCCTGATCAGCCATATCTAGAGTAGATTCTTCAGCAATATCGTTTGGGGCTGGTTGAACTGTTTCGTCCGCGTCTGTTAGGATGGAGCTGGGTGCTGGTGAGTGTGCACGGTTGTGTTCAAAATGATCCGCGAGAGGGTTATTAAACTCAACGTTATTTGGTATAAACAGGTTAGGTACTGGTGAACTATTTCGTGGGAGCTGTTCACCTATTTGGCAGTCAGAAGTTTCTAAATTTTGTTCAGGGGGTCTGTTAATATTTGAGCTTTGAAAAACTGGTCCGGAACGTAAATCTCGGACAGGTGTGGTCATTAACAAGAATTCAATCAATAATTTCAAGGCAACGATAGCACAAAATGTAACTAATAGCAAAGTAGAGTGTCAAATTCAAAGTGAGCAAACGGCAATGGCTTTCAGGGTTGCGGTTGGCGGACTGGCTGGGGAAGGGAGAAAAAGAGAGACTGTGTAATTTTTTAACTGTGATCTGCGACGAGCTTTGAAAATCGAAGTAATTTTGAATTGAACTGCCTTTTGATTGGTTCTGAAACTTTGAATTTTGAAATTTTGAACTCGGAAATCTTGAATTGAACTGCCGTTTGATCGGTTCTGAAACTTTGAAACTGAATTTGATAAAGGAGCTCCTGAATGTTGGACTAGACGGACATCAGTGGTGGCCAATAAAATCGAATTTGTATCATTGAAGTCGGCAGTTTTCTTTTTCTTGAAGTCGGCAGTTTAGTCTTTTGAAGTCGGCAGTTTTCTTCTGAGAATTTGTTCTGGCTTTTTGAATTTCGAATTTGAATTTTGAACTATCTGACGAGTTTCAGCTAGGGGGGTTGATTTCATAATTTTAAGCAAGCGTAGAGTAATGTTTTTGTAGTTTTGTAAATTTGCTATTTTTTAATTTTTGAAAATTTTATAATTTTTATTGATCGGACTGATCATTTTGTAACTTTAACATGATAAGAGCAGTACGGGTTGTACGAAATGAACTATAAGCAATGGTATTGTTTTTTGTGTTTTCAAGTTTTATTATTTTTTTTTGCGATCTAATGATCATTTTGAGTTTGTCGCAGGCTACGAAAATACTATGTGAATAGTCTAGCATAGATGAAGCGAAGAAGAGTAAATGGAGACGTGCGTTTTTTGAGGTTTTAAATTTTTTATATTTTTTGTCGATCAAATGATCATTTTCAAAGTAGTGTTTACACCATGCAGTTTAAAGTAACAGAAGGTGAGCTGGAAATGAGACTACGATCAAAAGACAATGAGAGAGTATAGTATATTTACAGGGCCCAAGGGGGCTGATGCTGAGGCGATAGAAATTGCGGCTTATGGGGGGGGAATCACTCAGGGCGACCACCGTATGCGGAGGCGAGAAGTTTGGGGCAAGGAGAGTCGCTAACGTCAAAACAGGGGTCGTCGGTAAAGTCGGGGTGGCCAACTATATGTTCCCGGTGGAACCGAGGGAGGGTGAGGAAATGAGCTTCAATGGCCTGACCTCTAGAACTGCCGCGATGGCGCGTCCAGGTCGACCAGAAGTGGTAGCGGAGTTGGTAAGAGGCAAGGTGGAACAGGCTTAAGGGTGAGTCGGAAACGGGGGGAACAAAGCTCTGGAGCAATAGTTCGTGGCGTTCACACTCCTCGTCATCAATTTTGCGACAGTATATTCGGCGGAGATCTTTGTAGCGAAGAGGAACGCCGGTATGAAAATCAACGCAACGCAGAGCGCGGAAGAGTAGCTCGAAGTCCTGGCCTCGGAGGGCTATATCGACGATTGCGGACTTAAAAGCTCCTTGCAGGGGCGGCAGATGGAGGCCTTCGAGATGGAATAGCATATTGTCTATCTGCCCCGGGATGTGGCATTGGAGGCAGTCATAAATGTGGGTCAGGTAGGAATCAGTAATGGTGAGGACAAACTTGGTTACGGGACCAGGGCGTCCATTACAACTGAAGAGATCGTGAAACAGGGAATCCGGGATTGCGGGCTTGACGGTACGAGGAAACGGAAAGGGCGAGAGATAGGAGGGGTGATAGTAAATGAAACTGCGGCGATGTTGGCAATAATACGTCTGACACTGGCAATCAAATAGTGGGACATCATCGGGGCAGTAAGGGATGCGGCTTCAGCGTAGATACGTGCGAAAGTAGTCATGTTGAAATTATAATAAGTGAATTAAAGTACTTTAATTTAATTTACAGTGTTACCAAGTTGCTGGAACGGTAGAGACTGGATGTGAAGAGTGTCGTTCTTGCAGTTGGCTTCGGTAGTACTGGAGAGGAGATTAACTCAAGAGTGCAGGATTCTGTCAATCTATAGTGCTGCAAAAGTGCTAGTATAATAGTGCTGTTGATGGCGAATTCTGAAGGGAGTTGGGAACGGAGTTTGCGGCGTCCTCATTGGTTGGTTAGGGGGATTCCAAGCCATGCCTGGGAGACGGGGCGGTTATATTGGTGAAACTGAAGGGGGACGGGTAAGGCTTGCTACTCCTTCGCGACTCCGCTACTTCAAACACTCCCGGACGACGATTGCTCGACTATTTATTATGGCTATGCAAGCTCAACTCGAAAGGACGAGGAAGACGGCAGATCAATGGTGGTGGCTCTGTCGGCGGTTGTGGGAGCTCGAATTGCTGCTGGAGGACGGCTGGCCCCGCGACACGAAGCGGGGTGCTCGGCGGGGTTCGCGACTCCTGTCAGCGTTCAGGCGGCTAGTCACACCCGTCCGTAAGTGGTGTGAGCGCCGCCTCGAATGGTGGCAGGAGCTCCAGCACGTGGAAGAAGAGATTGTAGCGGGACGCCGATGGGGTAATTTTATCCTAGTTTAATGTAATGGAAGGGGCTAACCGACTGAAGGTAGGGGTAATCTTGAGTTTAATTTTTTGTAATTTTGTATAGTTTTTGTAGATATGCTAACAACAATTGAATTACTTATTAGTGTACATATATTTATATTGTTATTGTTGCGATTACCCTTTTGTACGTGTGAATGTTTTTGTAAAAAAATACATAACTAACCTGTTTAACTATTTGAATTGATAAAGGCTGCTCAGGTTAGAGGGGGGGCTATGGGTAGGGCTCAATCTTGACAAAGCAAAGGATGGATAGCGTAACAAGATGGTTAACAAAATAAGTAGGGCAAAAGCTGTATGGGGCACTAAGCATCTATTGCCTTTGGCAATAGGGAGATGAGAGAAAAGTAGAAGTTGTTTGGATCTTAATCCATCATACAAAAACGAGAAATGGCTAGGAAAAGAAAAAATTCCTGGGGAAATTGTTTATCAGAGATCGTGAAAAGGTCGCTGAACCGGAGGGTGAGTGGCAGGATGGAGCTGGCCTGGACAGTTTGATTAAGGAAAAGATTTTTTGTGGGAGATAAAAGTTGAGTGATGGTTTTAATCAAGAAAAGAGGTCGCTCTGGAGGTCGAGTAGGCACACAAAGTCTGATGTGGGCAGTTTGTTTAAGATTAATATTTATTGGAGGGAACTGGAGTTGATTAAACACGCAAGAAATTCCCAGCATCCCGAATGATCCATAGAAGGCAACTGCCAGAATCAGCAATCCGAAAAAAAAACTTGGGTCGATAAGGATTTGATGGATGGGCTCGTGGGTTTGCAAACAGTGAGTTTGGAGTGTTTAATCAAGAAAAATAAT
>NIVC01001183.1:0-82500 GCA_002269645.1 Macrostomum lignano
TGACCTACAGTCAGGACCTAGGACCTACAGTCGGAATCTAGGACCTACAGTCGGGATCTAGACCTACAGTCGGGACCTAGGACGTACAGTTGGGATCTAGGACCTACAGTCGGACCTAGGACGTACAGTTGCGATCTAGGACGCTACAGTCGAGATCTAGGACCTACAGTCGGGACCTAGGACCTACGTGGGGATCTAGGACCTACAGTCGGGATCTAGGACCTACGATGGGGATCTAGGACTACAGTCGGGACCTAGGACCTACGGTGGGGATCTAGGACCTACAGTTGGGATCCAGGACCTACAGTCGGACCTAGGACCTACAGTCGGGACCTAGGACCTACGTGGGGACTAGGACCTACAGTCGGGACCTAGACCACGGTGGGGATCTAGGACCTACAGTCGGGACCGTAGGACCTAAAATCGGGACCTAGGACCTACAGTCGGGACCTAGGACCTACGGTGGGACCTAGGACCTACAATCGGGACCTAGGACCTACAGTCGGGACCTAGAACCTACAGTCGGGACCTAGGACCCCGGTGGGATCTAGGACCTACAGTCGGGACATAGGACCTACAGTCGGGATCTAGGACTACAGTCGGGACCTAGGACCTACAGTCGGGACCTTGACCTACGTGGGGATCTAGGACCTACAGTCGGGACCTAGGACCTACAGTCGGGACCTAAAACCTACGGTGGGGATCTAGGACAGCCTGAGTTTATCAGTCGCGAATCGATGAATTGCTAAAACTTTCAAGCGCAAAGTCCATCGAGCATGTCAGCAGCAGCAGCCGATGCCTCCTCGACGAAGCCAGACTCGAACGAGTCCGCCGCCAACTGTCCGACGCCGGCCAGCTGGCACCTCCTTGACGGCTGGCCGAGCCTATCCGGCGAGCAGCGGGTTTCGGCTGCTTCGTCAACTCGAACGAATCGACTGGCCGGGCTTGTCCGCGCGCTGTCGAGCTGTCATGTCCGGCCAGCCGCCGCGACTTGGCGAAGGCTATGCGCCGCCTCCGGCCTCGGTTTGCGCCGGGCCTGGCGGACCGAGGGACTCCGAGCTGAGAGCCGCTGGTCTGGCCGCCGTGGCCGAGGACGCGTGGTCTGGTGCTGGTTGCTGGGGGACAGTGAGATTATTTAATTACTTAGGGACAGGTGAGATTTTTTGTTTGCTGGGGGACAGGTGAGATTGATTGGTTGCTGGGGACAGTTGAGATTGATTGGTTGCTGGGGACAGGTGAGATTGTTTGTTGCTGGGGGAATTAGTGAGATTGTTCTGGGAGAATTGGTGAGATTTTCTGGTTGCTGGGACAGGTGAGTGAGATTGATTGGTTGCTGGGGACAGGTGAGATTGTTTGGTTGCTGGGGACAGTTGAGATTGATTGGTTGCTGGGACAGGTGAGATTGTTTGGTTGCTGGGGGAATTAGTGAGATTGGTTCTGGGAGAATTGGTGAGATTTTCTGGTTGCTGGGGACAGGTGAGTGAGATTGATTGGTTGCTGGGGACAGGTGAGATTGTTTGGTTGCTGGGGGAATTAGTGAGATTGGTTCTGGGAGAATTGGTGAGATTTTTGGTTGCTGGGGGACAGGTGAGTGAGATTGATTGGTTGCTGGGGACAGGTGAGATTGTTTGGTTGCTGGGGGAATTGGTGAGATTGTTTGTTGCTGGGGGAATTGGTGAGATTGTTCGGTTTCTGGGGGACAGGTGAGTGAGATTATTTGGTTGCTGGGTGGCGGGTGAAATTGATTGGCTTCAGACCAAAAAGAAAATGGGTTGGTGTCGGCTTGTTGCTGGTTTCTATGGCAACATATGGAGCAATAATAGGTATTGTACTCTTCGCTTAATCCGTTTGATAACCCGTCGAAATTGGTCTCACTCTAGTTGCTATGGTTGTAGTACTGTGCAACGTTGCTATGGCAACAACTACAATTCGATTTATCATTTATCAGTACAATGGAGTGGTTAAATTTCTTAGCAACTGGTTGCTACGGGAGGATACTACTTCAAACACTTATCTTACAAACGATCTTGTTTCCCTAATCCTGCCAGGCCACCCGCCTCGGCGCCACCGGCCCAAAGGCGCCTACAATGTCGGCCTGCCCAGCGGCAAGTCTCTGTTCCAGTTGCACGCCGAGAAAGCCCTTCGAGTGGAAGCCATGGCCGGCGGCGGGCCCGGCCGCATAGCTTGGTACGTGATGACTCGGACAGCACTGGACCGGGCACAGAGGCTCTGTTCCGCGGCGCCGGCTGCTTCGGTCTCCGGCCGGATTGTGTCAGATTCTTTGAACAAGGCTCGGTGCCATGCGTGGACACCGACGGGCGCGCGTTGATGGCCGGACCGGACGCTGTCCAGACTAGTCCGGACGGAAACGGCGGGCTTTATAGGCATTAAGAGAGTCGGGCGCCCTGGCCGACATGCGACGCCGGGGTATCGCCTGCCTGCAGGTTAGAGAGGCCTATTGCATGCATTGCTGGATGTGGATGGGAGCTTTGAAGGAGAGGGAGCTTTCAAGATCGGTGGGAAGATTGTGAGATTGGTAGATAGATTAGAAGATTAGTAGTTATTCGATAGATGAGTTAGAATATCGGTAGACGGTAGTTATATCGGTAGATGGGTTAGAAGATCGGTAGTTATATTAGAAAATCGGTTGGTAGATTGTTAGATGGGTTAGAAGATGGTAGTTAGATTGTTAGATGAGCTAGAAGATCTGTAGTTAGATGAATTAGAAGATCGGTAGTTAGATCCGTAGATAGGTTAGAAGATTTGTACTAGTTCTAGTTAGATTAAATTAGAAGATCAACAGTTATATCAGTAGATGGATTAGAAAATCGGCAGTTAGATCGGAAGATGGATTAGAAGATTTTTAGTTGGATTAGAAGATCGGTAAATCGCAATAATGCTAATTTGAGTAGCATACCTCATAACTGTCATCAGGTATTCGGCGTTGACAATATCCTCACACGAGTAGCCGACCCTCTATTTATTGGCCACTGCCTATTAGAGCGCGTCTCTATGGCTGCTAAAGTAGTTGAGCGCACCCGGCCAGAGGAGAGAGTAGGCGTCGTGGCCGCCGACACGGCCTCCGGTGGCTACCGGGTGGTTGAGTACTCGGAGATGAGGCCGGAGGATGCCGCGGCTAGGGAGCCCGACGGTCAGCGGCTGCTGATGCGTGCGGCCAATATCTGCCAGCACTATTTCACGTTGGAATCGTTAGAATCCGTCTGTCAGCCTGAGAATGAGGTTAGACTGTTACCTTATCATGCGGCTAAGAAGAAGGTGCCTTATTGGGATGCTAATGCTGGTCAGATGGTGAGTTTTTTTGCTATGGTAATTTGTGTTGCAGTTGCGATTAATGGTTGCTAGGGCCTATTTTTAGCTATTATGCTGCACAATCGGTTAATTGTTGCAAAGATCTACACTACAGGACCCTGATGCAGTTGATTAATTGTTGCTACGCTCGTAAGGTCCACAGGTCCATGATGCAGTTGGTTGATTGTTGCTAAGGTCCACAGGTCCATGATGCAGTTGGTTGATTGTTGCTAAGGTCTACAGGTCCATGATGCAGTTGGTTGATTGTTGCTAAGGTCTACAGGTTCATCATGCAGTTGGTTGATTGTTGCTAAGGTCTACAGGTTCATGATGCAGTTGGTTGTTACTAAGGTCTACAGGACCATGATGCAGTTGGTTGTTACTAAGGTCTACAGGACCATGATGCAGTTGGTTAAATGTTGCTAAGGTCTACAGGCTCATCATGCAGTTGGTAAATTGTTGCTAAGGTCTACAGGACCATGATGCAGTTGGTTGTTACTAAGGTCTACAGGACCATGATGCAGTTGGTTGTTACTAAGGTCTACAGGACCATGATGCAGTTGGTTAAATGTTGCTAAGGTCTACAGGACCATGATGCAGTTGGTAAATTGTTGCTAAGGTCTACAGGACCATGATGCAGTTGGTAAATTGTTGCTAAGGTCTACAGGACCATGATGCAGTTGGTTGTTACTAAGGTCTACAGGACCATGATGCAGTTGGTTAAATGTTGCTAAGGTCTACAGGACCATGATGCAGTTGATAATTGTTGCTAAGGTCTACAGGACCATGATGCAGTTGGTAAATTGTTGCTAAGGTCTACAGGACCATGATGCAGTTGGTAAATTGTTGCTAAGGTCTACAGGACCATGATGCAGTTGGTTGATTGTTGCTAAGGTCTACAGGACCATGATGCAGTTGGTAAATTGTTGCTAAGGTCTACAGGACCATGATGCAGTTGGTTGTTACTAAGGTCTACAGGACCATGATGCAGTTGGTTAAATGTTGCTAAGGTCTACAGGACCATGATGCAGTTGGTAAATTGTTGCTAAGGTCTACAGGACCATGATGCAGTTGGTTGATTGTTGCTAAGGTCTACAGGACCATGATGCAGTTGGTAAATTGTTGCTAAGGTCTACAGGACCATGATGCAGTTGGTTGTTACTAAGGTCTACAGGACCATGATGCAGTTGGTTAAATGTTGCTAAGGTCTACAGGACCATGATTCAGTTGGTAAATTGTTGCTAAGGTCTACAGGACCATGATGCAGTTGGTAAATTGTTGCTAAGGTCTACAGGACCATGATGCAGTTGATAATTGTTGCTAAGGTCTACAGGACCATGATGCAGTTGGTTGATTGTTGCTAAGGTCTACAGGACCATGATGCAGTTGGTTGATTGTTGCTAAGGTCTACAGGACCATGATGCAGTTGGTTGATTGTTGCTAAGGTCTACAGGACCATGATGCAGTTGGTAAATTGTTGCTAAGGTCTACAGGACCATGATGCAGTTAGCATATTCTGTCTACTGGGTTGTTAGCCGAACAAATGAACGGCAAAAAAGCGTTAAAAAAGAAAGCGTGCGTCCAAATGCAGTTTATCATTCGCAAGTACTTCGAAGCTCTCGTTTGAACTGGCCGCGTTGGGCGTCAGGTAGTACCGCCAAACTTCGTTGAACAATGGTCGTTGTCTGCCAGTGTCCTCAATGACGGCACATAACTTTTGTGGGACAACTTTCTGCGGCCAATGTCTTTCTCTATGCAATTCACCAACTTCTTGTCACGGACTACTTAAGTAGAAGGATGTGACGCGCAAAAATGTGCAAATTTTATTGGTAGGCTGATTATTTAAGTTTATAATCCATGATGACGCAGTGCACATGTAATCTCATGACAGCATGTCGTCCGTCAAAAACGCTAAGGCATGTATTTATTAGAAAATAGTAAAAGCAACGTACAATATTAAATATTCAAAAACATTTTATTTTATTTTATTTTATAAAAATAAAACGTGGAACATAAAACACGAAACATAAACATAAACATAAATCATAAAACATGAATATGGAACGTAAACAAAAACATGAAAAATAAACAAACATGAAAGATACGAGCAAAGAATATAATCACAAAAAATAAGCACGGAACATGAACATAAAAGATGAATGTATACACTCACGGACAATGAAAGTATCCACTCTGATCTAGTGAGCCATTTCTCTCCGATCGCAACTGCAAGTTACGCGACTGGCATCCCGCGCGGGGGAATATTTTGGAATTGTGACAATAAAGGGCGCATTTATGACTTATCAGTTTCTATAGTGTAATAATAATATACCGTTTCCCGCACGGGATGCCAGTTACGTAACTTGCAGTTGCGCTTGAATCCAGCACGGCAAGGACGACAGTCCGCATGTGAACGGACTTGTCGCTAAAACCCACCTCTGCGCCTTCTGGGTGCCGGATTGCGCGCAAGACTAGCTTCTATTTGGGCGACAGAGCGTCGCGTCTTCTAAGACTGCTGGCAGAAGCATAACAGGCTTACCGGCCCGGATGCGCTGGATTCTCCCATTTGTGACTAGCGCATTGGCAGTTACGCGAACTATGTAGTCCACACACTTAAATGGGTACGCCGCACGAAGCTGCCGGTAAAAAACGGGCGCCAGCCGATTGAAGCGGTGTGCCCAATAGGCGCTGTGGCTGACGAAATTGCTCGACAGGGACTGTGAAAAGTTGACCAGCAAATGGGGACAATGTCGGTCGAGGCCGGGGCTTCAATGACACCAATGACGTCACCGGTTGCTGAAGCACCAGCTTGTCTGGCCTGTTCGAATGCAGCCAGTTTGTCGCATGTTCTTTAACGGCATCTGCCGCCTCTGCTGCCCTCTTGGCCAAGTCGGCCGCATGCTCGGCTCTTATGCCTACGCCTGCGGTGGCGTAGTTGGCTGGCAACCGTGCAGTTTCTGTCGCGCTTATTACAACACAGTGCTCAAAGTTGAGTTTAATTTATACGATTTAATTTACTAAGTGTAGTTCATTGAAGTAATTAATAGTTGGATATTAATTGGAAATGATAGTCTTTATTCGAGTGCAAATTTTATACTCAAAGAAAAATTACATTTTTGTTAAAGTGATTGACACTTGTGAAAATAAGCTGCCAGCCACAGAGTTCTAAGAAAAAATTGGATTGCTTTCACAACCGCGAAAAGACTGCCGTATATGATTTAGTGCAAAAATTTTAGCGGTTATGAAATTTCGCGTTTGTAAAACCACACAAAAATCACTGGCACCATCAGTTGACATATCTACGGGAAAAAGCCGGAAAAAATTGGATTCGATTTAACCAACAAACAACTCTCAGTCACTACGCTTTTCAATGTGGTTCCATTGATGGCCTTACTTCTTCAGGTTATGCTCGATGCCCCGCAGGAAGGACCTCAGCGGTAAGTCTTCAGACAAGCCATTTTCGTTCCATCGCCGAGTTACGCGTTGCACCCTTGCGTTGCTCTCTGCATACTGATTCTTTTCCTTAGATGCAGCATGTTGATTCACCGCAGTGATTCCGTGCTGGTTGATAGAGAAAGTTCTCGAACAGAGATTGCAAAACGCGTCGCCAGGGCAGACACCTTGGCGGCACCAATCGCCAATTCGCTGCCCATTTTTGTCGATCTTATTAAAGCATTCATTATTCCAAGTAGTCTGACGATTGGCAATAGCAGCTGAACTTGATTTGGAGGAAGAGCATCAAGTGTTGAGCTGCAATTTTGCGGCAAAGTTATAGACCAGCTGACCAAAAATAGCACAGTGGTGGTCACAATGCCCGCACTTGCTCTCGTCATCAGCTGGGCCTGATAATCGATCTCTTCCTTAAAATAGTTCATGAGCATCGCAGACAGCTTTGCGCTTTCAAAAATTCGCTGCGGAAAAAGCTCGCGCTGGCAAACCTCGGCGGAAAACCTCCTCCGGGAAAGTCTCGTGCTCCCAGAAAAGCAGCGCGTTCATTGTATTAAGTTAATGAGTCAGGTACTCATTCCTTAACGACTCATTCCGTCGAATCGCCACAAAGACCTTCCAACAGTGATTTGTAAATGCGAAGGCGAATTTTGTCTGAAGCCTGATTTGGTCTAGAAATCTAGCTGCCAGCACAGCTCACAGTGTGGTCTTCGACCATGCAGATGTAACATGCTACAGACTGTCGGTGAAATCTCAAACATGTAATTGCAGAGCTTGCCCTCGTAAACTGAAGTCAGGAATCCTTTTGGCTTGCCGTCCTCTCTGATGGGGCACCCATCTGACAGCTTTCTGACTGCAGAATGGAATTAATTGTGCCATCTGACACGCCCACATTCTGCTCGAGCTCACGAGTGCTCACTTGCTTGTCATCGTTCAGCAGTCGCTTGGTGGCAGCCACAGTTGTTGGCGTGATGGCCGAGTTCGGACGTACTTCCTATGGGTCGTCGTCAAGACCGAATGCGGCTGTTCGAAAACAAGCACACCACTCGTACACGACGCTCTGGCTTTTCGCTTCACTTCCAAGCGCCATTTAAAGCTGCTGCGGGCACTGTGATAGTGATTTGCCCGAGTGAAACAGCAGCAGGAACATGTCACGCTTGTCACGTCGGGTCAGGTTTGGTAGAGAGTCATGACTTTTTTTCAGATTGAGATTTCAGATTCAGCATATAAGTGCAGAAAGCTGAATTTTTAGGCATAATCTCCTAACATATTTGTCCGCTCCACAAATACTATAAACCACAGTACCAAAATACTACCACAGTATCTGTGGTCCGCTCTGCCCAAAAAATCTTTAAAAGATAACTTGTAAGAACTGCAATTTTCCGGAAACTTATTGAGCAGCCCTCGTACATCGCGTAACTTTCCAGCAATCGATTTGACCATAAAGCAGAGTATTGTCGAAGCTGGATTTTCGTCTTACATTCCGACAACTCCGGCAGAATATTCGATATGCCTGTTGAAGTGAATCTCATCGAACATTAGATTCATGTTGGACTCTGCGATTGGCAGTTTCTGACTTTGCTGGTGAATGTACGGCTTGTCGGAGACGCCAGGGTCCACAAAGAGAGGACTAGGGATTGAAATCAACCTTCTAATGGAGGGTTGTGTCAGCACTGCTTTGTTCAATAGTGCCTGATAGCAAGATGTACTGACGGATCTTAGCACCATGGCAAACACTATAGATTAATTACTCGTAGGTGAAGATCAAGTTGTTCTCAAATAAGCGGAAATTTCTGCAATTGTGGATCCACAGAATCAATAAAATCCAGATAATTACCCAGACAGTCAATAGCAGTTTCGTTTTTTTATTGTTGTGTTCGACGAAATCCAAGACTTGAGTAAGGCTAGTAGATTCTGAATTTGGGAAAACAATGTCACCTTCCCTTAACATATTTTAAACTCAACGTCGGTACAGCAAAGCGTCATTGAAGATGGCTATTGGAGGACAACAAAATCTGTCAGAATTCGGTTGCCTTCAAACTGCTCCATGATATCAGTCAGTGAGCTGATCTCGTCTGATGCCAGAAACTCAATGGCCTCTTTGTCCATTCTTTTCTGATCGGCTTCCAGTCTCTTCTTAACAGTGGCAGAAATTCCTCTAGCTTTAGCAACAGATGGCTGCAGCCGGTCAGAAAGTTCCATGAAAACAGAGGAAACTGCATTTTCTGGAGCTTTTTCTTCCTCAATTGCTGGCCTTCGCTATCACGCTTGTAACTTTTATTCGAGTCCTGCGATGTGGTAACAAAATTTTCATCCGTAAAGTGCTGGAAGCACAGTCAGAACTCTGGTTGGAATATAGTCTTCTCGTTGAATGCGCCGTAGCCGTTCTTGGAGTAGCTCCGACTCTTGTTGGGGAAGCTCGTGGAAAAAAACTTTCGATGTAGACGATTCTTTTCTGGAATTGCCGGAGCGGCAATTTACAGTTGCACATTTGTATCCAATTTTGAGTGAGTAATTTGTTACTCGTTTTATTCAGTAACTTTTTTCTGTACATCCTTCACCCGTGCACTAGAATGACAATCTCTACAAGCGTATTCCCCATAATCCCAAAAAAGTTCCTCAGGACCAGAGACTCATTAAAATAGCATCACTGGACTGGAAGCTCCCCACACACATTTACCTCAGTGTGGCAGCCATTCCCAGCTATTTTGTGAGCAACATAGAGCATTTACTCGTAATATCACTCAGAGGGTTCTTACGAGAGTCTTGAACACCAACACAAAAGCGCTATGTTTGGAGAAATTGTTAATACTGATCTAAGAATTTTGACTTTATTATGAGAATTTATAAAAATAAAAGAAAAAATAGGGCCAGGCTCTGAACAAGCGTATTTAGGAATAATTACAGAACCCATGCGTAAATTAAGTCAAGGCAATTGAACCTATATTTATCTACCTGAAACATATTTAGCCTTAAAAATGGTTCATCAACCGTAAGCGAGAGGCCACACAACTTGGCGATCTTTTGCTTCCTTCAACTTCCACGATTTATAGAGCTCTCCTTAGCCAGATTTTTCATAATGCAGTTGCAGAAAGCCTTTTCCAGGCCCGTCTTCACATCGTGGCCGTGCGTGCAAATCACCAGCTGTATAAAGAACTCCAGAAAGCCTTCATCGTTGGCCATCTCATCCACAAGGCCATAGAAGAACTGCTGCTGCTTCTGCACAGTCAGGAACGCCTTGAGCTGTGAGTCCTTCCGTCGAATCTCCTCGAAGATTTTCTAGCAATGCATTATAAGTGCGAAAGCTAGTTCCCGTTGGCTGGCACAGACCTTGGTTGATCTTGATGATTGCCAGAACCCAATCAACATCCAACGGTAACACCTCTTCCTGTTCAAGAAGCAGCTCTCTGCACTCGTCACAGTTTTGGTTCTGTTCGAACTTGCAAGCAACTGCGACGGTGACATAAAAGATTCCCGAACAGAGCCAGAGTCGGAGGACAACACGAAGGCACTGTCAGGGAATCCTATTGTCTCGCTGCGCTCCCCAGGAAGGGACTAACTAGTCAAGGCAGCATACAAGTTAAGGGGTTAAAGCTGAATTGGAAAGCATTGAATGAATAGGAAAATGCAACATTATTCTTTAATTGATAACGCAAAGCCTTCAAAACTACTCTATAATCCCCAAATTTTGAGTAGTATTATTACGAAACCGTCCTTTCTTTAGTGCAAAAAATATTTTGCAACCCTTTGTGGCGAGCATATCCATTGCCAGTAGATCATGGAAACCCCCCTTGAATGACATCGCGTTTTCGAACAATGATCCTCACAGCGACGCATAGCACTCTCTCGTCGAGTCTGAGCAGGTGTCATGGTGGTAGGTCGCTCCTCAGGAACAGTTTTGCTCAAGTAGAATGGCGCGTTGGTATGCTCAAGTTGGAAATCAAGTAGTTTGGAAAGATGCTGGGTACGACATTAGAAGTTTTTCAGCCGCTTTTGTTGTCCATCTGCATTTGCAAATGCGGAGCGCTTACGACTCGATTTGGAGTCCCGAGAGGCGTGAGTTGGTTACAAATAGCCTTTCTAAAAACGCAGTGAGCATATCCGGTAGTTGTGCTTTGTTTGGATCGCTGCGCAACTTCTCCAACTCTGCTGCTGTCCACTTTCGGGGAATCGTAGAGATCCATTTTTCCAGAAGCTCCGGCTGTGCAGGTGGAGAAAATTTGCATCGAAACTGCCGGATCACCGGATGCTTCTCATATCGAGGCAGATAGGTGACACAAAGAAGCACATAGGAAAAGCCTTCATTGTCTAGCAAATGCCTTACACAGAAGGCCAGAGCACAAGAAGAAATTCTCCTTGGACAGGCCAGGATTGCCTGACTTGATCCTCCCACTGTTAAGAAAGTCAGCATACTCCTCCAGAAACCGTAGCTTCCAGTCAAGCGATGAACGGACAGGATCCTGGCTGATGTCCTTTTCCTTGTACGGCGACTTGACATTGAGGAAATACCAAAGCTTCAGCCACCAAGGTGATGAAATCCGCGGAGCCTTGCCAGTGCCTACCATCATGTTCATAGTAGCTCGTAGTAGCGCAGAGTCAAAGACTGCGAGTCAAAGCTTTTTCTTCAGTGAGACCCCTGAACACGCATGCTTTTAGCAGTAAAGCAAAAACCTTTACAGCCGTTTGCAGTTTTGAAAAAGCATGCATAGTTTTGTTTTTTGCATAAAACATGAAACGAGTTGTAAGACCCAAAAAACCATCTTGAAAGCACTGATGGGTGGCTGAAAATTGGGGAAAAAAGTGCTGACCAATCAGGAACCTTAGTACAAGAGAGCTCAGCGCGTTAGAGACCCTAAACAAGACTCTTAAAACATAATTATCCTGAACATAACAGGCAAAAAACGTGGTCGCAATGAACGATAACAGAGTTACCTGAACAAGATATTTACAGAACGTTTACAGTAGCGACTGCTCCATTTTATACGCATACAATAGGTTAAGTGTTGATGAATACTATTAGTGTCCTTTTATGTCCCCCCTCACGTCCTCCCGGCTCAATCAGGTGCATAGTCCGCCAACTGAGAACGCCATCAAATTTGAAAAATTCGTCTTCGACGTATTCCCCGCCGCCGGCTCGAGTTTCGCCTTGTGGGAGGCCGCTCGCTCCGAAGAATTTTCGCCGTTAAAAAATGCTCCGGGCTCCAGCTCGGACTGCCCGGAGACTTGCCGGCGAGATGTGCTCGAACTGCATACAAAGTGGCTGCTAACCGCCGCGTCAGCCAGCTCACTGGGCGGCTCTCGTCGCTATGCCGAAGTGTCGCCTTTGTTGAGCTACGCAGGCGAAGGTCTCGAAGGTGTCGACTTGTCTGGCAATCCGCCCGAGGGCCTGCTGTTTGTCGACGAGTGAGCCGCAACCTGTTGGCTGATTTTGAATGAAAGATTTTCTAAATACTCTTAAAAGCCTACTTAGAGTAGTGAATTGGTGAGGAAAATTTTTTATAAATATCAATTCCCAGAGAAATGGTTCGCTTATTAATCAGGAAATCTATTTATAGTCAGTCACAATACCTTATCTTCTGCGCTTCCTTTTGCTCCTTTTATTTTCCTTTTTCATTCATAGCTGACATCTTGCTGCCTTTTGTAGCGTCTTTTAAAGAACAAACAAATTCATCACCAATAAATATCTGGTCCTGTTATTACTATTTATTATAAAGTTCTGTTCACAGTGCCACAAAGAATTGCGTGCTTGGCCGAATTGCTTGATGCAGTTGTTTTATTAGTTTATTATTTTACAATCTCTACATTAATATTTAGGCCTGAATTGAGTGACTTATTAGTTGAACAATTAATTCATCTTTTAGTGTACTTTTTTCTGCACTTTATTTGTTTTCTGTTCACTCTGTTTTTTCTTTTAACTTTGTTTTATTAAACAGAAATTTAGACAGCTGCTTTTTCGGATATATACTTATTAAAGCGTGTGCCAAACTATATAATATTCTGCTTGATTTATTATTTATTTACTTGGAACTCTTGAGATAGCAACGTTTCTATGGTTACGGTTAAACAAAGTTCGTGTCTTCATAGATCAAATAAGTTTTTTTAGACGATGCATGTTTATTGTATATTTTATCTATTAGCATGTTTATATTATATTTCCTCTATTGAAATTAAAATCTGTGTTGGTCTATATCATACTAACATTACAAAGTGTAGTTTATCGAGCGTGACAGACAGTAATATTAGTGACTTCAGTTCCCACCTACTCACTATTGAATAAAAAATGAACAAAACAGATTTTTAAACTTACATAATAATGTACTTGTGATTATCGTGCATTCATTTTTTATAAGCTTGTAGGCGTCCCTGAAGTGATAAGTGGAGGATGGCATCCCTGAAGTATTTGATTTGAGAGTGGCATCCCTGAAGTAATTGATTTGAGAGTGGCATCCCTGAAGTAATTGATTTGAGAGCGGCATCCCTGAAGTAATTGATTTGAGAGTGGCATCCCTGAAGTAATTGATTTGAGAGCGGCATCCCTGAAGTAATTGATTTGAGAGTGGCATCCCTGAAGTAATTGATTTAAGAGTGGCATCCCTGAAAGTATTTGATTTGAGAGTGGCATCCCTGAAGTAATTGATTTGAGAGTGGCATCCCTGAAGTAATTGATTTGAGGGTGGCATCCCTGAAGTAATTGATTTGAGAGTGGCATCCCTGAAGTAATTGATTTGAGAGTGGCATCCCTGAAAGTAATTGATTTGAGAGTGGCATCCCTGAAGTAATTGATTTGAGAGTGGCATCCCTGAAGTAATTGATTTGAGGGTGGCATCCCTGAAGTAATTGATTTGAGAGTGGCATCCCTGAAGTAATTGATTTGAGAGCGGCATCCCTGAAGTAATTGATTTGAGGGTAGTGGCTTCCCTTAAGTGATTGAGTGGAGGGTGGTGGCATCCCTGAAGAGCTTAGCTGAGGGCTAGTGACATCCCTGAAGAGCTTGGCTGAGGGATAGTGACATCCCTGAAGAGCTTGGCTGAGGGCTAGTGGTGTCCCTGAGGAGCTTGACTGAGGGCTAGTGGCATCCCTGAAGAGCTTGGCTGAGGGCTAGTGACATCCCTGAAGAGCTTGGCTGAGGGCTAGTGACATCCCTGAAGAGCTTGGCTGAGGGCTAGTGGCGTCCCTGAAGAGCTTGGCTGAGGGCTAGTGGCGTCCCTGAAGAGCTTGACTGAGGGCTAGTGGCATCCCTGAAGAGCTTGGCTGAGGGCTAGTGACATCCCTGAAGAGCTTGGCTGAGGGCTAGTGACATCCCTGAAGAGCTTGGCTGAGGTCTAGTGGCGTCCCTGAAGAGCTTGGCTGAGGGCTAGTGGCGTCCCTGAAGAGCTTGGCTGAGGGCTAGTGGCATCCCTGAAGCATTTCATGAGTTGTTAGTTTTCCGCATTAAAAACTAACGACTCCCAGTTTTTTATAGTGAATTTGTACACGCATGAGTCATGCTCCATATTTATTGAAACCTTATCCTTTATTAATTGCAGTTCAGTAGATTGTGAAGCGCAGCTATCTGCTGTTTCTCTTAAAGATTAGCCGCCGGCTCTTTGCCGGTTTGGCTTCTTCAAGAGATCCGGGATTTTTGTGAGTTGCAAATTAGCCATTTTTGTTTGCCTTGACCAGTTAGATTTATGTACATGTCGCTCCTTATCTCTTCAGGATTAGATTGTAGAAGAATTCGTGCGTCACTGTACGCTCCTACATTATTTAAGTCTAAAAGCTCCTTATTTAGTTTGGGTTGTACAGAGCCAAGAAAGATTCTGTCTGTATCCGTCTGGCTTTTAAACTCAATTTAAGAGCATGTTCTAAACGGGTGTATGATACGAGAGATTGCTATATAACTACTAATTACGAGCTAATCATACAGTAGAGTATTAATTCTGGTAAGTGCTAACATCTTTGACCATTTTTTTATTTTTATTGAGTTTTTATAAGTGCCTTTTCTAGAAATATTCGGATAGGTGGAATGATGCTGTATACGAGTGAGATAGTGAGACTGTGAGACGGAGAGTGAGATAATTATACGGAGAGTGAGATAGTGAGATTGAGAGTGAGATTAGTTGGATTGAGAGTGAGATAGACAGAGAGTGAGATAGTAAGACAGAGAGTGAGATAGTAAGACAGAGAGTGAGATAGTAAGACAGAGAGTGAGATAGTAAGACAGAGAGTGAGATAGTGAGACAGAGAGATAGAGAGTGAGATAGTGAGACGGAGAGGGAGATAGTGAGAC
The DNA here is from genome assembly GCA_002269645.1 of Macrostomum lignano. Lineage (NCBI taxonomy): Eukaryota > Metazoa > Platyhelminthes > Macrostomidae > Macrostomum > Macrostomum lignano. The sequence continues at coordinate 15,026 of NIVC01001183.1, forward strand.
GGAGATTGAGATAAATTGAGAGTGAGATAGTAAGGCAGAGAGTGAGATAGTGAGACGGAGTGAGACAGAGACGGAGAGTGAGATAGATTGACAGTGAGATAATAAGACAGAGAGTGAGATAGTGAGACGGAGTGAGACAGAGACGGAGAGTGAGATAGATTGACAGTGAGAAAATAAGACAGAGAGTGAGATAGTGAGACGGAGAGGGAGATAGTGTGACGGAGAGGGAGATAGTGAGACGGAGAGTGAGATAGTGAGACGGAGAGGGAGATAGGGAGATAGTGAGGTGGGATCAGATACTGAGTGGGAGTTGGGATGCTGAGATAGTGAGGTTGGTAAATGGGGGTGAGATAATGAGATGGGGAGTGAGATATTGAAATGGGGGTGAGACGTTAATGCAAAAATGGAATATCAGAATCTACTAATATTTGAAAGCTGTGAGCTGGAAAAGAGAACCGACTACTTTCTTCATATACTCGTAATTTACGGGTATGGAATAATGCTCTTGCATGTGCGTTGCCTCCAAGTTCGCAAAAACGCCATTTAGCTATAGCTAAACAGCTCAAATCTCTGCACTCACGTTAGTTCTGGAGATAACAAAATTACAGACTTCACTGACTGCCACTAATTTTCTGTCTATTTTATGTACTTTCGAATTTGACTGCAAATTGGAACGTGCGTTGATAAGGGCCTGGCTCGGTTAAATTCTTCGGATTTTTAATACGGAGAGAAATGGAGACAGAGAGGGGTGCAGGGGGAGTAAGAAAGATACAGGGAGGGTAAGAGAGATGCAGGGCGAGTTAGGGAGACAGATGCAGGGAGAATAAGAGAGATGCAGGGAGAGATGCAGGGAGAGTAAGAGAGATGCAGGGAGAGTAAGAGAGATGCAGGGAGAGTAAGAGAGATGCAGGGAGAGATGCAGGGAGAGTAAGAGAGATGCAGGGAGAGATGCAGGGAGAGTAAGAGAGATGCAGGGAGAGATGCAGGGAGAGTAAGAGAGATGCAGGGAGAGTAAGGGAGATGCAGGGAGAGTAAGAGAGATGCAGGGAGAGATGCAGGGAGAGTAAGAGAGATGCAGGGAGAGATGCAGGGAGAGTAAGAGAGATACAGGGAGAGTAAGGAGATGCAGGGATCAGGTAAGAGAGATGCAGGGAGAGTATGGGTGACAGATGTAGGAAGAGTAAGAGATTTAGACAGAGGAAAGGAGAGGATGCAGGGAGACTAAGGGAGACAGATGCAGGGAGAGTAAGATTTATAGAGAGGAAAGGAGAGGGTGCAGGGAGAGTATGGGAGATAGATGCTTTGTGAACAAGTTAGATAGAAGAAAAAATGGGGAGATATAGGGAGAAAAAAGTAGTGACATGTAGGGAGCGAAGGCGTACCTAGAGGACGCCAGTCTCTATGTATGTATGCGTGTGTGTAGTATCTTATCCGACCCAGATCGATGCAATCGTGTTCATTTTGTCATTTTTCAGACGCCCCGTTTATCTGGCCGAGTCTTGTAAATCCTAGCTGTGCCAAACCTAACTATGGAATTTTCGCCCGATGAGAACGAGGTCGTTGGTTCGAGTCCGCTCAACCAGCAGGACCAACTGGACGATTCGATAGTCTCAGCGCTGCCAGGCGAGTCAGACAGGAAATTCCTCAATTCGCTCAGCGTTCGCAAGAAACGACGCGACAGGCGCCGACTGCAGGAGCTGCTGGAGGCTGGCGAGGATGTCGACGATGTTGTCGATGCTGCCGAGGCCGAAGCGAGCACGTCGGCAGCGCCGCTGCTGGTGTCGGCGGCCGAGGCCGCCTCGCCTGCGGAGCTGGAGGAGGGCGAGGCAGCTCAGCCGCCGCCGCCGCCGGCGGAGTTCGGCAGCGGAGACACGGTGGCCGCTCAGCAGACAGCCGCTGAGCTGGTGCAGGACCAGATCGACGCCCTGCCGTCTATGGTGGCGCATATGGAGGGCCGGCGGTCGGAGAGGTGCGCTGTGGGGATTGGGATCTTTGCGGTGTGGGATTCTTTAGCGTTAGATTGGTTGTTGGGGGGTTAGGTAGCTTGCAATTAGGGGGAGTTATGTTGATTTCTAACTATGGAAGATTTAGGTAGATTCCTAATTAAGGAGATTTAGGTAGGTTCCTAATTAGGGAGGTTTAGGTAAATTTCTAATTAGGAAGATTTAGGTAGATTCTTTTTAGAAACATTTAGGTTGATTCCTAATTAGGGGTAATTTTTGTAGATTCTAATTGGGTGATATTCAATCCTCCCCCCCATTGCGCAGGCAGAACCTGCAGTACCGGATGCGCACCATAGCCGTGAAGCTGCCAGCCAGGAAGCGAGCCAGGCAGTCCATTGAAAAGTTTCACACCAGCCTGTCGGACGTATTCGCTAACGCATTCGACATGTTCACCCTGGGCCTGTACAGGTCGAGTTTCCGCTCTATTGAAGGCAAATTCGGGGCCGGATGCGCCTCGTATTTCTCATTCATTCGCTGGCTGTTCGTATTCAACCTGGCATTGTCCTGCATCGTGTTTGGCGGCTGCGTGTTCCCCTATTTGATTGTGCGCAACGATTTAAACTTTGAGGCCACAATGCCGGCGGAGATTCTACTGGACGATCCAGTCGCGGCCGCCACCCAGCCGGACATGCGGCTGGCCGTCCGGTGCTCCCGGCTGGTTCATGACCGGGCTGCCAATCTCAGTCAGCAGACTGCCCTGGCTGCGGTGACCGATTTATTCACTGGCGGGGTGAGCTGAGGGAGATGTTGTTCTGTATGTGTTGCTTTTTTCTTAGAATCCGGCCCTCGGGTCCTTTGAAACTTCACAATAGCAGTCTGGCCCGCTCAGGGTTTTTGTCTCTCTTAGCTCTCTCTCTCTCTCTCTCTTCTCTCTCTCTCTCTCTCTTCTCTCTCTGTCTTCTCTCTGGCAAATTTGTCTTTCTATGAAATGCAAAGTCTTTAACATTAGCCGTCTTATAGAAACTCATCTTTCTAAGACACCAGTTTATTTTGTAGAAAAACGTCTATCGACAACTTCAAAGACCAGTGTTTAGAGATGTAGCTTTCTTCTTCTCTTATACGATTTGGGTATTTCTAAGAAACGATTAATTATAATTAGGGACCAGTTTTCGAGAAACGATAATACTAAAGGCTCTTTTGTAATGAAAGTATATTTATTAATATGCGACTTGATAAACAACGTATAGCATGTGACAAAACTATGTTGTAACAAGCTAAGATAGCATTAAATCAAATTAGTTAATTTATAGCACTAAACATTAAGTTCACAAGCATGTCATAAAATTAGTCGATTAGTTTATATTTTATTGAATAATTATTATTATTCAAGTATATTAGCGTATAAGTCAAACTGGGGGCTTGCTGGTTGCTGGGTGCTTTTGGCTTGCATTGCAATAATTACGAGTATTAATGAAACGATAATGCTTCCATGCAGGACACTGGACAGGCAGATAAAAACTCTCCCATGTTCCTCAGCTGATGCCCCACACCCATCGGTCAACCCCTCAGCTGATGCCCCAAACCCATCGGTCACCCCCTCAGCTGATGCCCCACACCCATCGGTCAACCCCTCAGCTGATGCCCCAAACCCATCGGTCACCCCCTCAGCTGATGCCCCACACCCATCGGTCACCCCCTCAGCTGATGCCCCACACCCATCGGTCAACCCCTCAGCTGATGTCCCAAACCCATCGGTCACCCCCTCAGCTGATGCCCCAAACCCATCGGTCACCCCCTCAGCTGATGCCCCACACCCATCGGTCAACCCCTCAGCTGATGCCCCAAACCCATCGGTCACCCCCTCAGCTGATGCCCCACACCCATCGGTCAACCCCTCAGCTGATGCCCCAAACCCATCGGTCACCCCCTCAGCTGATGCCCCAGACCCATCGGTCACCCCCTCAGCTGATGCCCCACACCCATCGGTCACCCCACTCAGCTGATCTCCCAGTCCCATCGGTCACCCCACTCAGCTGATGCCCCACACCCATCAGTCACCCCCCTCAGCTGATGCCCCACACCCATCGGTCACCCCACTCAGCTGATCTCCCAGTCCCATCGGTCACCCCACTCAGCTGATGCCCCACACCCATCAGTCACCCCCCTCAGCTGATGCCCCACACCCATCAGTCACCCCCCTCAGCTGATGCCCCACAGGACAAGAGGATTCGGGGTCCACGGGGGTGAGAGGGTAAGGGGTGAGGTTTTGGGACGCTGCCATTGGACAAGAGGATACCGGATTCACCGTTTATTCTAGAATCAACATTCTAGAAGGGAAACCCGTTGGTTTTCTATTTTTAGAGTACATCCCAAAGTACAGTCCCGTCCAGCCCACCGTGGACCGACCAGTGCTTTTTCTTGGTTTTCTTTTCTTTTTTCCCTGCTATCTAGTCTGTTGTTAATGCCCTGCTTTTTGTTCTCTCCCCTCTCTTGACAACAAAGGCTCCTGGAAGAGCTCTCATGTTGAACACGTTTGAACTATGTCATTGCAACTTAAGAGTAAATTAAGCCGCATTAATCTATCTTACGAGCTATCTTATCAACGCTCAACACACGCGCAGGGCTGGATGCTCACAGTGCCAATATTTCTGGGCTCATATTTCAACAAATCCGAGGCAGCGTTCGAGAATTCTACTGATTTAGAATCAGTAGTATATAAAGGACATTTCAACACGCCCGTGGCCATGCTAATTATGCTAATCGGATTGATCGCCTGCGGTGTCGGCGCCGCTTTGAGCACTTCTAATTCGCTTTATCGAAAGATACTCAAGGTACCAAATCAGATTTGATTGTTTATATGACTTTTAGTAGCACCTTTGTAGCTTTAAGCTAGATTGCTCATTCTTAGAATCTCGGTGCTCTGTGCCATTTTACTTCATCAGTGCCATTTTACCTCTTCATCAGTGCCATTCCCCCCATCAGTGCCATTTTACCTCTTTATCAGTGCCATTCCCCCCATTAGTGCCATTCCCCCCATCAGTGCCATTTTTCCTGCCCTATCAGGGGCATTTTACCTCTTCATCAATGCCATTTCCTCCATCAGTGCCATTTTGCCCCAGCCCCATCAGTGCCATTTTGCCCCAGCCCCATCAGTGCCATTTTGCCCCAGCCCCATCAGTGCCATTGTAGCTTTATCAGTGCCATTGTACCCCCATCAGGCCATTTTACCTTTTCAGTGCCATTTACCCCCATCAGCGCCATTTGACTCCCTATCAGTGCCATTGTATCCTTTATCAGTGCCACTTTGCCCCATCAGTGCCAATTAAGGCCACCATCAGTGCCAATTAGGGCTACCATCAGTGCCATTTAGGGCCACCATCAGTGCCATTTAGGACCACCATCAGTGCCATTTAGGACCACCATCAGTGCCAATTAGGGCCACCATCAGTGCCATTTAGGGCCACCATCAGTGCCATTTAGGGCCACCATCAGTGCCATTTAGGACCACCATCAGTGCCATTTAGGACCACCATCAGTGCCATTTAGGACCACCATCATTGTTATTTTATCCCTTATCAGTGCTATTTTGCCCCCCATCAGTGCCATTTTGAGCGCCATCCCGCTGAGCAAAGCCACCCCTCTCGCGCAGGCATCCTCAAGCAGCGGCAGCTCCCGCAGCGCCTCGAAGCTGTCAGCCGAGCTGTTCACCGCCTGGGACTGCGGCCTGCGAGCGGAGAAGGCGGCCCGGCTCCGTCGAAGGACCATCGCGATGCGGCTGCACAGCGTCGTGCTGCATCTGCAGTTGAAAGCCCGCTCGAGATCGGCCGCTACTCTGGTTGCTAGGGCTCTGGCTAACCTAGCAACCGTGGGATTATTCTGCGCTGCCGCCTATTTGATCTACTTTGCCATCGAATCGCAGAGCCGGCTGAACAGATAGTGAGGGCTGGAATGGGGACATTGTTCGGGATAAAAATCCCTAATTCTTCTTTGGGATAAATAGAATCCTACGAGATTATAAATTAATCCTCTGAGTTAATGGGGTATTTTGGGGGAATAAATCCAATAAATGATGGGATAATTTGGGGAATAAATCCAATGAATGATGGGATGATTTGGGGGAATAAATCATATGGGACGATGGGATAATTTGGGGAATAAATCCTATGGGACGTTGGGATAATTTGGAAATAAATCCTATGGGATGATGGGATAATTTGGAAATAAATCCTCTGAGACAATAAGATAATTCTTCAACTCCCAACTCCAGCTTCTCCAACAGCCGCGACCTCTCCGCTCCGCTCCGCCTTCTAATCGACCTGATGCCCCAGCTCACCATCAGCCTCATCAACGTAGCCGTGCCCCTAGTTCTGGGCAAGCTGATCATATTCGAGTATTACTCGGCATCGGTTGAAATCCTCGTACAGCTGGGCCGGGTTGTCTTCCTCAAGCTGCTGTCGTTTGCCACGCTGATTATCACGACGGGCAGCGTGGTGCTGTCCTGCTCTGTTCAACAGCGGGACAGCTGCGGCAACTGCCCGGGCGTTGAGAGCCTCTGCTGGGAGACCTACGTTGGCCAGCAGATGTACAGGACTCTGGTCATCGATGTGCTCATCTGCCTGCTGGTCACGCCCGCTCTGGATGCTCTGCGATGGGCGCTCAGCGTTAAAGTTGGCGGCCGGGTGTGCAGCAAGGTGCGGCCGTGTATACCTCTCACTCTACTTCTCACTTCTCTCTACCTCTCAGTCTTCTCTCTACCTCTCAGTCTTCTCTCTACTTCTCACTTCTCTCTACCTCTCAGTCTTCTCTCTACCTCTCAGTCTTCTCTCTACCTCTCAGTCTTCTCTCTACCTCTCACTCTTCTCTCTACTTCTCACTTCTCTCTACCTCTCACTCTTCTCTCTACCTCTCACTCTTCTCTCTACCTCTCACTCCTCTCTACCCCTCACTCTTCTCTCTACCTCTCACTCTTCTCTCTACTTCTCACTTCTCTCTACCTCTCAGTCTTCTCTCTACCTCTCAGTCTTCTCTCTACCTCTCACTTCTCTCTACCTCACTCCACTTCTCTCCATCTCTCCATCTCTAACTCTACCCCTCTCTACCTATCACTTTACTGTCTCTGTACCTCTCACTACCCTCTCACTGTACCTGTACCTCTCTCTCTCTCTCTCTCTCTCTCTCTCTCTCTCTCTCTCTCTCTCTCTCTCTCTCTCTCTCGCTCTCTCTCTCTACCCTTTCTCTACCTCTCACTTTACTTTCGCTCTACCTCTGTCCTCACTCCCTCTACATCTCATGTCTCTTTGCCTTTTGTCGCCGACTACTTTTCATTTTTCTTATACGAGTATTCCTCTCATTTCCTTATCTAACCTTTCACACCGCAGGTGCCCCAGTCTGAGCTGCTAATCAGCAACGAAGTCCTGGGCCTGGTGTACCGCCAGTCTGTGTGCTTCATCGGGGCATTCTTCTGCCCTGTCATTCTGCCCATCGCCTGCCTGTCCTACGGCCTTCTGTTCCAGGTTAAACGGGTGAGGATTAAAGCTTTTCTGATAATGCGTGTTTCCAACCCGTAATATTGTCGACTCAGTGACTTTTTCGTCTGACGATGATTTACAACTTATTCTTCTATGTTTGGGGTTTTTACTCCCCGATTCGGGAAATCTACCATTTGTGATTTTGATCCCCAAATTTGGAAATCTACCACTTGGGATTTTGATCCCCAAATTTGGAAATCTACCATTTGGGATTTTGATCCCCAAATTCGGGAAATCTACCACTTGGGATTTTGATCCCCAAATTTGGAAATCTACCATTTGGGATTTTGATCCCCAAATTCGGGAAATCTACCACTTGGGATTTTGATCCCCAAATTTGGAAATCTACCACTTGGGATTTTGATCCCCCAATTTGGAAATCTACCATTTGGGATTTTGATCCCCAAATTCGGGAAATCTACCACTTGGGATTTTGATCCCCAAATTTGGAAATCTACCACTTGGGATTTTGATCCCCAAATTTGGAAATCTACCACTTGGGATTTTGATCCCCCAATTTGGAAATCTACCATTTGGGATTTTGATCCCCAAATTCGGGAAATCTACCACTTGGGATTTTGATCCCCAAATTTGGAAATCTACCACTTGGGATTTTGATCCCCCAATTTGGAAATCTCCATTTGGGATTTTGATGTCCAAATTCGGGAAATCTCTACCATTTGGAATTTTGATCCCCAAATTGGAAATCTCTACCATTTGGGAATTCGTTCCCCAAATTCGGGAAATCTCTACCATTTGGGATTTCGATCCCTAAATTGAGAAATCTCTACCACTGGAGATCTGATCCCCCCTACAATCCGTTTTAAGACTCTCTGAGCCTCATAATTGCGCCCAACCCGCAGTTCACACTCCGGTTTGTCCGGGTCAGCAACAAGTCCTTCCGCGCTTCCCGACTCGAGCGCTTCTTCCTAGACGTCCTGCTGCTGTTCCTCTTTGTGCTACTGATGCCTCTGACCATCTGCGTACTGCACTTTCACCCGTCCAGAGGCTGCGGCCCTTTTCGGGTCCACCAGACCCCGTCAGACTACCACATGGCCAATACCCTCACCAACTGGGTGATGTGGAGCAACTCGGACTTCGCCAAGCTGGTGTATACCTACACTGTGCTCAACCAAACCACTCATTTGCTTACCCTGCTGCTACTACTGTGAGTAGCTTGTTTATCAGTTTAATTTCATTCTTCTAATTTAATATCAACCACTCCCTGTCGAATATCTTGCAGGGTGTTCACCTATTTCTTTTATTCGGTGATCAAGGCCAGGGACACTTTAATTGCTTTTCTCGAACGGAAATTACAGAGTGTAAGTGCTACTGCTGATACTACTGCTGCTGTTACTACTGCTATTACTACTACTACTACTACTACTTCCAATACTACCAATACTGCTACTAATACTACTACCACAGCTACTATTAATAATAATATTACTGCTACTACTACTAACTGCTATTACTGCTACTACTACTAACTGCTATTACTGCTACTACTACTACTACTACTACTACTACTACTACTACTAACTGCTACTACTACTAACTGCTATTACTGCTACTACTACTACTACTGCTACTACTACTACTACTACTACTACTACTACTACTTACTACTACTACTACTACTACCAATACTTCTACTAATAATAGTACTACAGCTACTACTAATAATAATAATAATACTGCTACTACCAATAACGTAATACTACTACTCTTACACAAATAGCCGCCATTTGAACCCCAGTTGCATTTTACTAAACTGCAGGAGTCGAGAATCAAGCTGGAACTCGCTAACCGAGAGCTGCAGCTGCAGAAGATGGGGCACTGAGATTGTTTCGGCGTTTCTTTTGTGCGATCAACGATTCCTATTCAATGAAGTATTCTGTAATTGCTAAAAACACAATTAAATTAACCAACCTGCTAGTCATCGCTTATTATAATCATTATTATTCATAATTTTACTCCCCTCCAAAGCATGATAGATTAACTAATAGTTTACATTTTATCTAAGCAGATATATAAGATTTATATAATTGATTCTCTCTGGGATGGAGTGTTTTTGTGTAAAGAAATTTTCCTGTATTCAAACACAGTGCTATTAGTGCTCTTACTGACTCGTTTTGCCTTGCTATTGTTTTATTACCGTTTTTATATATAAATTATATACATTGGAAATATTCTAACAAAATCTGCTAGCCAATTGCCACTTAATGCTCGCTATGAACCAATCATGTTGCCGTAGCATTCGCTGTATTCTTTGTTTTTCTCGTACTTATTATATACTACTGGCAAATGAAACACGAATTGAACAGAAACCAATTTTTTTGCTTTTAGTAGACAAAATATTTAAAATTTCGCCGAGCACCTGTAACGGTCGAGCAGAGCCGTATTTTTAATTAGATAATATTTTTAATATGATGAATTCAACTATTAGTAGACGCGCACATTTTTACACACTACTACAAGTAGTCTGGTCGGGTTATGTTAAGAATTTAGTGGAGCAAAAAGCCATTGGTTGAACAATAGACACAGCGCAGCACAATAATGATATGATACAACATAGGCTCCGCCTATTCCGGTAGACACAGCCCGTACCGATTTGATAAAAACAGGACTGAAGAGCGAAACGTCACGGCACAATGCTCATTAAATGTTACTTATATGTTACTTACAGTAGAGCTGTTTAGCATGTGACCCTACAAATTCAAATAATAACAATAATAATAGAATAAATAAATAAGTACACAATGAACTTCCGTGTATATCGAAATCTCAGGGAGGGAAGGGGTAAATTAAGGAAACACAAGCGCGCAAATGCGATGGTTAGCCACAGTCTTGTCGGTTAGGAATTGTTATAAAAGTAGAGCGAGGACGCGCGCACACCGTTTCTTAGAAATACACTGCTATGATAGGAGCTTTTCTGAGAAACGAATGGTACCGTCCTACATAACTTGTCCATGCTGCTGTCATCAATCATCTATAGATAAGCTTGCAATTATACTTCGCTAGACACAAGCGGCGAACTCTTTGATGTCGACATTTTTGTCGCCTGACGCGCGCCTGGTCGGTTGCCGGCCGCAGAAGACGCCGCCGCAGCCCCGGCCGCGTCGCTATTTGCCCCGCCGCTGCTGGAGCCGCTGGCGCCGCTGAATGTCCGCCTGTGCTGCTGGTGCTTCATGCCCTTCGGCTTGCTTGGTCGATCGGACGGCGCCTGGCGAGAGTAATGACCGTTGAAGTCGATTCGGGTGCTGAGGAAGCGGAGGCTGTAGTCGGCGTGAGAGTCCAGCCTGCGCAGGAAGCTGGTGACCAGGTCCCAGTAGGACTGCTGGATCACCTTCAGCTGCGAGTCGAATTTTGACAGCGACTTGTCGTCGAAAACGCGGCGCCTGGCGCGTTCAGCTTCTTCGCGCTCGGCACCGAGGCCCCACTTGCCTGTGCAATGATTGATTGACGATTATTAGCTAGGGGAAATGCATGGAAAGGGGAAGAGGGGAAATCTTTCTTTACATTGGCGACCACGCCAGGACCAGAATTCACATATTTTACTCTGCTGGAACTTCTGTGACAGTATATCAATCAATCAATAATATTATAATATTTATTTAATGACCAATATTTGTTGCATTAAAATATATCTTCTCTATTGTGAATTTGATTTTTATATAGTGGCCTAATACCAATGGAAATGCCAATGGCCAATATTACTTGCTATTTTGATCTAATTTTGTAACATGCTCTGTGTTGGTTAGAATTTTAAGATTGCTTTATTAATTAGGTTAAGCAGTAGCTTTGTAGGTCTATTTATCAATTAAGAGTCACTAATTGACCAAGCTGTGCCTAGTAGTGGATTACACCAACCTCTACTCAATGCCAACTCAGATGATGTTGGAGATGCTAGTGCTGCATGGCAAAGTCAAAGGTCACAAAATCAGAATGGCAATAGTTCTGAGAATGTTGTTCCTTCACAGTTAGAATCTATTGATATGCTTGCAGCACATCATTTGCCTACTAACCAATTTCAAAATGATGGTAATCTCAATCATTCAAGTGGCGAGAGATTTGGAGAGAGTGATACAGACCTAGTTGGTAATCATGTAGATTTGCCTCAAGCTCAGACAAATTCTGCAGCTCAAGCAGAGCAACCTGAACAAGCTAGACCTAGACTTCCAATTTATCCAAGTAGTAGACTTCTCCAATCTGACTTGGAGTGGGCTCCACTTAGCCTAAATCCTAATAATCAACAAAATGTGGTAGAGATGCCAAGACTAGCCAACCTAGGTCTACCACAGGTTTAGTCCCAGTTGCCAATGCCATCTATTCAAAAACCATTTATGTTTGATGGCAAAGAAGAACTTAGTACCTTTGTAGCTAGAGTAGACAATTACATTAGCAAATTCCCTAATCAGCCAGACATAGTAAAAATCAGGACTATGGCTGCATTTTTAGGACCTGCTTTCCTAACCTATCAGGCTTGGTTAGCCAATCAATGTGCAATGCACAGCAAGCCTTCTGGTACTCCTCTTGACCAACTACCAGCTGCCACTTATTCCTCACTTTTGCAGTTCTTGTCTAGCCGTCATGGTAGCCAAAAGAGCTTGACTACATTACGCCGAAAATTGCGTACTCGAACACGTCAAGACAATGAAACTTTTGAGCAATTCTTGGCTAGTTTGCAGAATTTGGCAACCAAGGCCTATCCTGAGGATGGATTTAGTCAGATTATTCAGGACCAGATTCTTGACCAGTTCATCCTAGGTGTCAATGACCCTAAGGTTACAGAGCATTTATCCAACATGCTGGAGGTTTCATCCCCAGAACAAGCTCTTAGAATTGCCAACAACTTAGAGAGACAAGAAGGCTAGTTCAAAGCCAGGGTCCTCTAGGTCAGGCCAGTGTCAAGTCCAAGTCAAACCTGATGGCTGGTAACCAGACCCAGTACTGCCAAACAGTTGGCCAGAAGGCACCTGAACCTACTATCCAGAAATCCAAGGTAAATCCAACCCAGAGGCATATTGAACCTCAGAGGTTTCCTCCAAATAGTGGTGCACCTGTGCCAAATCTGATGACAGTCCAGAGTCCAAACATTCACCTGGGACAGCAGTCAAACTTTCCAACAGGCCAATCTGGCAGAGTTTGCTTCAAGCGCAGACAGCCAAGACACCTGAAGCGGAACTGCCCAAACGGCAACATGGCTGGATCAGGGGGCAGATTCCCGCCAGGACCTCATATGGCCCCACAGCTCTGAAGGATGTAATTGAGGAAGTCGAAGAATGCAATTTAGAACAATTTACTAGTAGGGTAGAGAGAATTAACCTTAGTTTAGATTTTTATAAAGGCATGTATGTGTCAGCTAGCGTCTTTTCTAAGAAAGTTTCTTGTCTTGTAGATACAGGTTCTAGTGTTACCATAGTTTCAAGCAGCATTATTAATCAGCCTAGATCAAATCTCACTAAAACAGATGTTCAGCTTACAGTAGCCAATGGAAACAATCTAAAGGTCTTAGGAAAGAAACTAGTCACTTTCTCGTTTGGTCAGCTTAGTTTTGTGCAGGAGGTATTTGTCTGCAGCAATGTCCAACAGAATGTGGTTATAGGCTTAGACTTTATGCAGCAATTTAACGTGTCTGTACATCCAGCACAAGGCATAATTACTTTTAATAACCTAAACAAATCAATTCCAGTCAGAAAAACTTTAGAAATTCCTAAGTTCCAACTTCTTGCTGTCGCAGAGACCATATCTATTCCTCCAGGTCAAACTGTTCAATTATCGCTGAAGCCTAAAGAATCAGGTGCATCCTTGGCACCAGGTTTAATAGAGCCAAATCATCGTGTTCCAGGTCTATTAGTAGCTAGAGGTATCGATTTACTTAGAGAGGAAGGAATGTAGACCAGAGTGGCTAATGTAAACGTAGATAGAGAACTTATACTACGAGCAGGAAGTACTCGTAGTATTAGAAAGTTTACTCCATTCGATCAGAAAGGTCAGGTATGCATTGCAGGAGAAAGTTTAGATTCTAGGCAGGGTGCAGCGAGCAGCGCTAGTGAAAAAGAGAGTTCATTAGAGAGTGAAAGTACTCAGGGAGGAAGTGAGGTCAAGTTTAACATTTCAAAAGATTTGTCAGCAGATGAGATTGAGGAAGTAGGAAGAGTTTTAAAAGAGTTCGAATGTGTCTTTGCTTCAGATGGTAACTTAGGTAGAACAGATTTGCTAAAGCACAAGATAGATACCGGAAGTGCATTGCCGGTCAAAGAGACGTCAAGACGCACGAATTTGCCGACGATTAATGAGCAGAAGAAGATTATAGATAGCATGTTGCAAGACAATGTGATCGTTTCATCAGCATCTCCATGGGCAGCAGCTGTAGTCTTAGTGCGAAAGAAAGATGGAACTTTTAGATTCTGTGTAGATTATAGGAAGCTTAATGCTGTTACCAAGGCAGACGCCTATCCATTGCCAAGAATTGATGATACCTTAGATGCTCTAGCTAGTAATGTTTATTTTTCTGTTATGGACATGCAGTCAGGTTATTGGCAGGTAGAACTTGATCAAGAGGACAGTGAAAAGACCGCATTTCTGTGCCATCACGGTCTTTATCAGTTTCGTGTCATGCCATTTGGTCTGAAAAATGCTCCAGCAACCTTTCAACGACTGATGGATATGGTGCTGCGAGGGCTGAAGTGGGAAGCATGTCTAGTCTATATAGACGACATTGTATTCATGGGAAGGTCATTAGAAGAGCACAATAACCACCTTGCTAAAGTCTTCCGCCGTCTAAAAGAAGCTAATCTTAGATTAAAGCCAAGTAAATGTGTATTCGCTTCTAAGTCAATAAAGATCCTAGGTCATAAAATTACTCCAGAAGGTACCTCTGTTGATGAGGAGAAAATTCATGCAGTTCGTGAGTGGCCTCGACCACAGACGGTGAAAGATGTACAGAGCTTCTTGGGCCTTGCATCTTATTACCGAAGGTTTATTAAAGGTTTTTCCTCCATAGCCGAACCGTTGCGCCGAATCACTCTAAAAAACCAGCAGTTTGCTTGGTCTGGTGAGCAGGAACTGAGTTTTAATACTTTAAAGCAATGCCTAACCTCGGCACCAGTCTTAGCTCTACCTGAAACTGCAAGTGGTAGCAGCCAGTTTATATTAGATACAGATGCTAGTGGTTTTGGCATAGGCTGTGTCCTGTCTAAGGTGCAAAGAGGACAAGAGAAAGTAATTGCTTATAGCAGCCGCGCTTTAAATGCAGCAGAGAGAAATTACTGTGTCACTAGAAGAGAGCTGCTAGCAGTTGTAGAATCTTGCAAAAGTTTAGGTCATATCTCGCAGGTCATAAATTCCAAGTTAGAGTTGACCACGCTGCCTTAACTCACCTGCTAGGCTTTAAAGAGCCAACCGGTCAGCTAGCAAGGTGGCTGGAAGCGTTGCAAGAGTTTGATCTTGAAGTGGTCCATCGTCCAGGTAGAACGCATGCCAATGCAGATGCACTTTCGCGTTGTCCAAGATTTTGTGAAGCGTGTCGTCCGGAGACGCCAGGCAAGACAGATGCAGAATGTCAGACGGATAGCGCTAGGTACAGAGCAGGTAGAGTGTAATGCAGTAGGTGCGACTAGAAGGAAACAGCAGCTTGAGGCACGCGCATCTGATGGTGAAGAGTCCGACACCGAAGGTGATGGTAGTGAAGCTGAGATGGAGGAAGATGAAAAATCGATGAGAACATTACAGTTAAAGGATGGTGGTATTAGTCCAGTATTTCGAAAGCTAGCGAGAGGTGAGACTGTTCTAATGGAAGACGAAAAGGCCAAAATGTCACCAGAAAGTCTTGTTTTGATGAGTAAGGTTGATGATTTGTGCTTCGTAAATGGTATTATGCATCGATTAGTTAAAACAAAACCAGTTCTATTTTTGCCGTCTGAAAGACGACGTGAGGTGATCGAGGAAATTCATGCCCAAGGTCATTTTGGGGTGGCTAAGACGACAGAAGCAATAAAGCAGCGGTTCTACTGGCCGAAGATGACGGATGATGTGAACCTGTGTGCAAGGGAGTGTATTCAGTGCCAGCGGGCGAAGCCAACGTCAGCTGCCAAAGCCCCACTCCGGCCGATGCCATCAGGATTTCCGATGCAGAGAGTGGCCATCGATGTCGTTAAAATTGCCACGTCCCGTCACGGCAACGACCGATTATTGACAATCATCGATTATTTTAGTAAATGGGTCGAACTCTTACCACTACCCGATGAGAAGGCCGCAACGATTGCGAACGCACTGTTTACGCACTGGATCAGTCGGTATGGTGCGCCGCACGTTTTACATTCGGATCGAGGGCAGAACATTGACGGCAAGATCATTAGAAACCTGTGTAAGATCTTCGAAATTCAGAAAACTCGAACGACAGCATTCCATCCGCAATGTGACGGCCTGGTAGAGCGTTTTCATCGCACTCTCCATGGCGTGCTGAGATGCTACCTTCAGAAAGTCGAACCCGAAAACTGGGAGGACGTCATCCCGCACTGCCTGATGGCCTACCGAAGCTCTGTTAGCGCATCGACTGGTTTTACGCCGCACTTCGTTCTGACTGGTTGTGAAATGGTGTTGCCGATCGATTTAGTTTATAGAGAGCCGGAGCCTGCCCTGACACCTGCTTCGTTCGCTCAGGACACGAAAGAACGGTTGATTGAGGCGTACGAATCGATCAGGAAGACCACCAAGGCCGTTCAGCGAATTCAAAAGAAATTTTACGATCGTAAAGTGAAGAAGATTAAGTTTGCTGAGAATACGTTGGTATAGATATTCACGCCGCCACTGGCGCTCAGACAGCGTGACTCCAGATGGTCATATAAACACCACGCACCCTGGTCAGGACCTTACCGGGTGGTGCGAAGGACCTCGCCAGTGAATTATGAAGTAGTGAAGTTTTCGTGTCATGGTGAAGACCGAGGCCAGAAGAAAATTGTGCACGTGGGCGCGATGAAGTTGGTCGTGCAGCCTGCAACTCGGCTGCCAGGTCTTTGGCAAGATGAGGTTGAAGCTGATGAATGAGTGTCGCAAAGTCGTCAAAAGAAGAGCCACTTAAAACAATCATAACAACTAATAGCGTTTAGAAATATTGTCAGTTAGGGTTTTTTAGGTTAGGGATTATCTAGTCAATTAGGTCAGATTTATATGTATTTATGTCCCATTGCTAGTAATTAACCTAGTTTCGTTCCAGGTTCGAACTTCGTTGCTTGACTTTGTATTAACTCGTTTCAAATACTGCATGATTAGTGTTTGATTATTGACTGAGCGTTGCTGCGTAGATTTGCCTTTTGTTTTATCACCTCAAACAAATACCATTTTCGATAGCGTTGTTCATGTTCGTGTTGTCGACTAGTTAAAAATATTCGTTTGAAATATTTTAACCCCCAATTAATGCATTGTTTCTCTTTTCTGATATCTGCTGCACGCTTTTCTTTCGTTCGATAAAACCTATAATTGTTCGATTTTGTGCTAAGTTCGTATAATGTTCCTCTGTTATGTGCTGTGTCATTTATTTTGTTCGATATGATCGTAAATGTTGTTCGTATATCTCGATGTTGATCGGTTGACGATTGATTTCGTTTACTATTTCGTTATATGTAATTTACAGACTTGTATGTTTTGTAGTCAAGTTTAGAGTACTCATTCATGTTAGATGTACTTCTTAATGTATGTACTGTTACATTTAAAGCATTTCCTTTGGTTGTGTTGCGGAGGTGAGCTGCTACCGCAGGTGCATGTGCAGGAGTCGCAAGTCTGTGTTATCCCTGTCACGTTTCCCTGTTGGTTTGCTCCGCGGTTTGAAGCTTCGTTGCCTCAATGTTTCCCCGTCATTTCTTGGTCGTGGTGTACAACTTATGAGCGCATTTGATTCGCTTTCTGTGCTGGTGTGTCGCAGTTGCATTTTTCCAAGCGCATATTTTTGTGTTTGTCTTCGGTTAGAAATGTGCTGTTTGACATTGTTGCCCTTCCGTAGTCTGCTGTTCTGTTTCCCATCATATCCGTAACATTATTACATCTATTATGTGGTTAATGTATGCTCTTAGTGTATTGCAGTAGTATAATGAGGACATTGGCTTATTTTTCGCAGGGAGGGCATTTGTAATGAAATTATAGCTCGATTTTGAATCTTGTACTTTATTTAGAATTTCTTAGTTTTATATTGTATTTATATTATTTTCCATTGCAGTAGTAATATTGTAGTAGTATATTCGTACGTTATCTACTTATTTTGATATAATTTAATTTATAAGAAATATATTCAAATGGGAAAGAGCGTCGCACTGGGGCACGGTTGGACGGTCAACTCGGGCTACTGGGTCGTGAGTCACAACGTAGCTTAGCGTCTTAACACTTAATATCAGCATTCATTAGCCATAGATTAGCAATCCACAGAGCCATAGATTAGCAATCCACAGAGCCATAGATTAGCAATCCACAGAGCCATAGATTAGCAATCCACAGAACCATAGATTAGCAATCCACAGAACCATAGATTAGCAATCCACAGAACCATAGATTACCAATCCACAGAGCCATAGATTAGCAATCCACAGAACCATAGATTAGCAATCCACAGAACCATAGATTAGCAATCCACAAAACCATTGATTAGCAATCCACAGAGCCATTGATTAGCAATCCACAGAGCCATAGATTAGCAATCCACAGAACCATAGATTAGCAATCCACAGAACCATAGATTAGCAATCCACAGAACCATAGATTACCAATCCACAGAGCCATAGATTAGCAATCCACAGAACCATAGATTAGCAATCCACAGAACCATAGATTAGCAATCCACAAAACCATTGATTAGCAATCCACAGAGCCATTGATTAGCAATCCACAGAACCATAGATTAGCAATCCACAGAACCATAGATTAGCAATCCACAGAACCATAGATTAGCAATCAACAGAACCATAGATTAGCAATCCACAGAACCATAGATTAGTAATCCACAGAGCCATAGATTAGCAATCCACAGAGCCATAGATTAGCAATCCACAGAACCATAGATTAGCAATCCACAGAACCATAGATTAGCAATCCACAAAACCATTGATTAGCAATCCACAGAGCCATAGATTAGCAATCCACAGAACCATAGATTAGCAATCCACAGAACCATAGATTAGCAATCCACAGAGCCATAGATTAGCAATCCACAGAACCATAGATTAGCAATCCACAGAACCATAGATTAGTAATCCACAGAGCCATAGATTAGCAATCCACAGAACCATAGATTAGCAATCAACAGAACCATAGATTAGCAATCCACAGAACCATAGATTAGTAATCCACAGAGCCATAGATTAGCAATCCACAGAACCATAGATTAGCAATCCACAAAACCATAGATTAGCAATCCACAGAGCCATAGATTAGCAATCCACAGAACCATAGATTAGCAATCCACAGAGCCATAGATTAGCAATCCACAGAGCCATTGATTAGCAATCCACAGAGCCATTGATTAGCAATCCACAGAACCATAGATTAGCAATCCACAAAACCATAGATTAGCAATCCACAGAGCCATAGATTAGCAATCCACAGAACCATAGATTAGCAATCCACAGAGCCATAGATTAGCAATCCACAGAGCCATTGATTAGCAATCCACAGAGCCATTGATTAGCAATCCACAGAGCCATAGATTAGCAATCCACAGAGCCATAGATTAGCAATCCAGAGCCATAGATTAGCAATCCACAGAGCCATAGATTAGCAATCCACAGAGCCATAGATTAGCAATTCACAGAGCCATAGATTAGCAATCCACAGAGCCATAGATTAGCAATCCACAGAGCCATAGATTAGCAAACCTTCAGCCCCAAATGTATATAAATCAGCAATCAGCTCACCAGCTTTGGTAGCCCTCTCAGTCTCATCCTCGAACCGATCCCGGATAGCCGCCTCCTCGCTAAGCGCATCGAACATTGCCCCCAGTGCGTGCTCATACTGGATGATAAGGTCGAACACCGCCCGCAGTTGGGTGAGAATCTCCCTAGATCGCTCGTCTAGCAGGCACCTAGTGACTACGGTTGCTAGGAAACGCTGATGAGCTCCGATTACGGCGTCTAGATCGCAGGCTCCTTTAACGGCGGCCAGCAGGTCAAGCCAGGCGCATTCCAACGTCTCGAAGCTGACGTAGTACTGGAACTGTTGCACAAAGTGGGCCATCTCGTGGCCAATCAGCTGGCAGCGATGCAGCAGGCCGCCAGCCCGCGGCATCCTGGCGGCCAGCCGGCGGCCCTCGGACACGCTCTTGCGGGACAGCCCGGCCAGGATGTGCTCCATGCGTTTGGAGCGCCACAAAAAGTTGAACGCTCGCAAATAGGAAGTTAAGCATTCGTCTGTGAGCACTGTGCTCAATGGGCCGTCTACGTTGTAGTAGAGTGAGAACACGTCCCAGCCGGTGTCGCCAGGGGACACGTCCAGCTTGCGGACATCCAGCCTGTGGATTTTGTGTGGCGGGAACGGGAGATTTGGGTGAGATTTTGGTAGCTTGGGTGAGATTCTGGTAGCATGGGTGAGATTTTGATAGCTTGGGTGAGATTTTGGTAGCTTTGGTGAGATTTTGATAGCTTGGGTGAGATTTTGGTAGCTTGGGTTAGATTTTGATAGCTTGGGTGAGATTTTGGTAGCTTGGGTTAGATTTTGCTGGCATGGGTGAGATTTTTATATTTTGGGATGCCCGTCTCCCGATTTTGCAGGCGACGTTCCTTATTGAGAGATTTTGATTCCTTAGCAAAGAGATTCGAAGCAAATCAATTAAAAACAAGCAACGCCCACCTCTCAATAATGTAACTGGGCTCAAACTGAGCATTGGTGGCCCGCTTAGCAGTCTCAAGAATGCCGAACAGATTGTGAGCGTACAGCTGGCCAGCTGGCAGGGACAGATCCGCCTCCAGCAGGTCCATCAGGTGGCAGATGAAATCGCCCTGACCAAGCAGCAGGTAGCGGCGCAGCGCTTTGAGGTGATCAATAAAATGATACTTGGTGAACAGGATGCGCAACAGATGCTGACTGGCGTCTCTGTAAGTGTCCGATACCATTCGATCAAAGCTGGGATCGAGGGTCTGGCTCAGCATAGCGTGCGGCGACGGCAACGCCACGGTTTTGCTGGACTGCGGGCGTAGACTTTGCAGCCGGCGCTCGCCGCACACTAAGCGCAGGAAATTGATGGCCTTGCCAGTTAGTAGAATCTTTCTGGCCTGTTCAGCCGTGATGAATCTAAAATTAAAATAGCATTTGTGTCGCGGTGGCCTACTTATAGTAGAAAGTAAAACATTTTACAGAAATGTTCCATAATAATATAATACTCTATTTTTTGTGTTTATAATTATAGTATAAATAGGGGAATTTAGTACCTAATCATTGAAGAATAGATAGGGGAATTTAGCACTCAGTTACTTATGAACAGAAAGGGGAATTTAGCACTCAGTTACTGATGAACAGAAAGGGGAATTTAGAACACAGTTACTGATGAACAGAAAGGGGAATTTAGTACTTGTTAATGATGAACGGAAAGGGGAATTTAGTACTCAGTTACTGATGAACAGAAAGGGGAATTTAGAACACAGTTACTGATGAACAGAAAGGGGAATTTAGTACTTGTTACTGATGAACAGAAAGGGGAATTTAGCACTCAGTTACTGATGAACAGAAAGGGGAATTTAGAACACAGTTACTGATGAACAGAAAGGGGAATTTAGTACTTGTTATTGATGAACGGAAAGGGGAATTTAGTACTCAGTTACTGATGAACAGAAAGGGGAATTTAGAACACAGTTACTGATGAACAGAAAGGGGAATTTAGTACTTGTTACTGATGAACAGAAAGGGGAATTTAGCACTCAGTTACTGATGAACAGAAAGGGGAATTTAGCACTCAGTTACTGATGAACAGAAAGGGGAATTTAGAACACAGTTACTGATGAACAGAAAGGGGAATTTAGTACTTGTTACTGATGAACAGAAAGGGGAATTTAGCACTCAGTTACTGATGAACAGAAAGGGGAATTTAGAACACAGTTACTGATGAACAGAAAGGGGAATTTAGTACTTGTTATTGATGAACGGAAAGGGGAATTTAGTACTCAGTTACTGATGAACAGAAAGGGGAATTTAGCACTCAGTTACTAATGAACAGAAAGGGGAATTTAGAACTCAGTTACTAATGAACAGAAAGGGGAATTTAGAACTCAGTTACTGAACAGAAAGGGGAATTTAGCACTCAGTTACTAATGAACAGGGGGAATTTAGCAGCCTATGGAATAGCCCAAAACAGCATAAATTACCTGGGAATCATATTCTTCCTCAGAGTGTACTTGCTCTGCCACAGTCTATCGGCACCCACCGTAGGGTTGGCTGCCACAAAGAACTCCTGGCAGGTGTCCTCCAACTCGCCGTCAAGAATCCATCTGCACACGGTGTGAAACAGCGGCTTGCACACCTCAGTGAGCAGATGCGCTACCGTGGCCTCAATCTCCGGGTTGCCATGGAAACGCCAGGCGTAAATCTCGGACACTAATGCGCCGCCTTTCTTAGTGCGGCAAGCGTCCACCAGACCGGCTAGCAGACGCAGCCTCTGATGAGGCTCGGACACCCAGACAGCCAGCCGCTTCAAAGTCATGCCGGACGGCTCGCAGACGGCCGGATCGGCCGAGTCCTCCTGTCCGGCCAGCTGGGACTCGATGGCGGCCAACAGTTCGCAGAATCGCTTGAGCTGAGCGTGAAGAGCGGCGCAAAAACTCTGGCCAAGGCAGCCGAATGTGCGTTCGGACTTCTTGGCCTCAACAAATAATTTGATTTTCCGGTGCAGCCAACCGCATTCGGCGATCCACATGGCCGATTTTAGCGTGGATGGGGGCAGGCGGATCTGAGGGAGGCGGTTGTAAGTAGTAAGTAGCAGTAGTATATCAGATGGTCTTAAAGGGAATTTAGCCACTAACTGAAAATATCAAAGGGGAATTTAGCTTCCAATTTAAAATCTTTAAAGGGGAATCGAGACTCATAGAAAACTGAGAATCAGAGGGGAATTTAGTCTCCAACTGAGAATCAAAGAGGGAACTTTAGCCTCCAACTGAGAATCAAACAGGGGAATTTAGCCTCCAACTGAGAATTAAAGAGGGGAATTTAGTCTCCAACTGAGAATCAAACAGGGGAATTTAGCCTCCAACTGAGAATCAAAGAGGGGAATTTAGTCTCCAACTGAGAATCAAACAGGGGAATTTAGCATGGAACTGAGAATCAAACAGGGGAATTTAGCTTCCAACTGAGAATCAAAGAGGGAACTTTAGCCTCCAAATGAGAATCAAAGAGGGGAATTTAGCTTCCAACTGAGAATCAAACAGGGGAATTAGCCTCCAACTGAGAATCAAACAGGGGAATTTAGCCTCCAACTGAGAATCAAACAGGGGAATTTAGCCTCCAACTGAGAAGCAAACAGGGGAATTTAGTTAGCCTCCAACTGAGAAGCAAACAGGGGAATTTAGTTAGCCTCCAACTGAGAAGCAAACAGGGGAATTTAGCTTCCAACTGAGAATCAAAGAGGGAACTTTAGCCTCAAAATGAGAATCAAACAGGGGAATTTAGCCTCTCACTGAGAATCAGAGAGGGGAATTTAGCAACATACTGAAAGCCTTAAAGGGGAATTTAGACTCCCGAATAAAAATCTGCAAGGGCAATTCAGCACCGACAAAGTAACTTCATGACGCAATCAGTATAACTCACAAGAATTATAATTTTTATTATGCAACACAAAAAATAAAAGAAACAATCTCAACTAAGCTACTAACCAGCTGAGTAGGCTGAAACGATTGCAAATTCGGATCGTAGCGAAAAGCGCCACCATCGATGCCCTGCAAGCAGTAGAGCAGCTCTCTCAGCAGGTCCAGCTCTGACAGATCGCCAGTTGAATTCGCCGACTGCCTGCCCTGCGGCTGCTGCCGCTGTGAGGCGCTGTTGTTGTTCAGCTGACGGGCGCTGACACTCCTGGCTAGGCCGCTGGTGGCTCCTCCATCGGAGGAGGCTGCAACAGCGTCCGGAGGCGCCAGCAGCGCGGCAGACGGCGACCGGGACATGCCAGCAGTGCCAGCGGCGCTCGGCATCAGCTGGGTGGCGCTGCGTTTCACCTGCTGGCGAGATGCTGTCGACGAAGGAGGCGGCGGAACTGGCGGCGGCTGTCGCTTGGTGAACAGTCGTATCAGCTGCTCCTTCTGGGCCCCGTTAGCAGCCTGATGAGTGCCGGCAGACTCGCAGGACATCCTAAACAGGAACTGCTGCAGCTCCACCGGCCTGCGAAAGTACCTGGCCTCGCGCAGCGACCGCCGCAAATTTCTATAATTAGCAACGTCCAATTCGCGATGCTGTTCGCGAAATCGCCGGCACAGCTGATCGTCAATGTCCGCCTCGGTGAACACTTCGCCAGTGTCGTGGGCGTCGATAACTCGGCAGCAGAATTGCACCTGGCGGCGAAAATATAAAAACTATATGTAAATATTTGCAGCTTTGTGGGTTGCACGCACTCATACACTCGATCACACAAGATGTACAGCGACCCTGACTGTCTAATCGTCAGGCACCACAGATACTAAAATGACTAGATGAGCCACTCAGGCATATATACTCAGCAAAACAGCTTTCTACTTTCAGTTCAGTAGCAAAGAAGAATATAAAAGCTATTTTATAAAAATAAAGGCGGCTGAAATGACTTTGATAAGTTTAAAAGACCAAAAGCTTGCAGGCGTAAACAGATTGCTAATTGGACAAGCAATAATGTACATTAGCCAGCCACTGAAATGTACATGGCAGCTTTAGGCTGGAATTCCTAGAAAGGCAATAAAAAATGGGGCGAGACGGAGGGGTGGTGTGGAAAGGCGCGGTTGGAGGCTTTAAGCTGGGGCCGGGGGTAAGAGCCAATAAATGAGCCTTGGCTTTAAAAATACATTAAAATGCTTAAGTTTAACTTACTACTGAACTGAAAGTAGCTTACACGCAAATTTGCTGAGTGGCCCGTTTAGTTATTCTAGTTATCCGTGCGTGTACACAAGCCCTAAATGAATGTGTTTGCGCATAGAATCAAAGCAGGGGTCGTCCTGTAACCTCACCTGCCGACGGAGCTCTGGCGAGTCTGCCTGCAACCTGCAGGTTTCGAGAATTTTCAAGCACAGCCGCTGAACATTGCTAGCTATGGAGTGACCGCCGTAGCTTCTTGGCGCTGAATTGGCGCTGCTTCCGCTGCCGCCGCTTCCGCCATTGGCAGCAGCCTCTCCAGCTAACATGTCAATCAATCAGTCAGTCAGCTGGCTAATTTCGTGTAGTTATTGAAATCGTTTTCTGATATCAAGTTTGTTTAATTTATCTGGAAAATAATGAAAATTGAAATGTTCTTGATTTATTGTTTAAGTTTCATATAAAGAAATATTTTGCTTTTGAAAAAAATAAAGCAATTGGAATTGATTCTTCACAATCCAAAATGGAAGATCCCAACTATAATACCAAATTTATTAAATGACCCAAATAGGAGTAAAGTTGCTTTCTTATACTGTAGTTATAGCATGATTTGCTAAGACTATATTGCAGTATTTAATATATTAGCTCACTATTGCTAGGGATTGCATGCACTTATATCTATGATAGGCACCTATACTCTATATACGCTAAACTGTTAGAACTATATTGCAGCATTGAATACAATAGCCTATTCTTATTATGAATTTTGACTATTATATACATTAATATTCTTTAAATTACTGGGACATGTTATAGTATTGCTTACAATAGTCTACTCTTATAAAGACTTAAAGTGCTAGATATACAACTATCTCCTCATGTGCAACTAATGCACCAAAATTAGAAACACTAAGAAATTTGAAACTATCAACTATAATTAATTACCAGAGTATAAAGTTATCTACTCTCAATTTACCATCTTTCTATTTAATTGAGGATATTTAGACTTCATGTCTAAAGATGCCAATGGTTTAAGGAAACATGTTATACAAACAATAATAAATCTGATAGATGATACGAGTAGTTGATTAAGAAAATAAAGATAATATGCAAATGTTCATTTTACACTTATTCTCTCTCAACTTTCTTAAAATGTTGTAGTTTTACCCTACCTTGACTATACCCATTGTATATAAAGGGGGCTAATATATCCAAATTATAAATTGGATGATTGGTTAATAACTTTTTGCTCTTGTAATTATCAGTATAGCTGACTGTTGTAGCATCTGCAAACCAATGTACAACCTTGTGAACATGCACTTCTCAATCTCTGTCATGATTGCCACCAATGGATATATTAAGTTTGCCTAAAAGGTACAGTTTGCCTGTGCATATATATATATATATACTGCATGTACATAGTATACAAATTTCATGTCCCTGGAAGAGGGAGACATTTGCCTAGAAATGCCCTACATATATATGCTACAAGCCAGATAGTGTCTAACTGGACAATGTCTAGCCAGACAGTGTCCAGCCAGACTATTTCTAGCCAGATGGTTTCTAATTAGATGGTATCCAACCAGAGATATCTAGCTAGATGTGTCCAACATGAGATAAAACTTAAAACCTTCAACAGGAAGGTCTGTAATAGATAAATAGGCTTGAAAATACATGTACTCTATATAGAAGTAGGTACATGTACATGTAGATGCATATATATATATTTATATGGCACCATAATTAAAATGGATTAATAGGCATTTTTAACCAACTAGGCAATAAAGGACTCTCTAAAGCAGCTGATGTTTCTATCTTTTTTGCCTAGCCACACCATGCGTGCAATATTTGGCTACTTAGTGCAGTAGATGTAGGACCTATAGATGTACCATGTATACAAATATGCCAAAGCCATTTGGCCAGACCACCCAATTTGGAGTGTCCACAATGTTAGCATCTACAAGTGTAGCATGCAGACAAAGAATAAGGTTGAACTTGAAGGCTGGCACTGTCATTTGAAAACACATGTCTACAGAGGCCAGTTATAGCTATACATGCTTTTAGAGCTGCTTTACAAAGAGGCTCTATTGGCAAACATATAGGCCTAGCTACCTAGCTTATTTTGCAAGGCAAAAATGGCCAAATGAAATATGCCAAGTATTGTCAAATAGACAATCAATTGAAAGCAATATATTGCAAATATGACGATTAGGAGCTGACACCTATGGAGCTTCTCCAAAAGTGCAGCATGGTATATTAAATTTTTAGTTTTCAAGTCTAATTTTTTAATTCTTTAGTTTTTATAGTTTAGAGACAGTATTAGAGTTTTTTTCATTTTTAAAAATGTTTGAATTTTAAATTTTTTATTTTAATTGTTATTTTAACTTTAATTTTGCATAAAAATGAATATATAAATAACCATGCATTTGCTTTAATTTTAATTTCAAAATAGGCTTTTGTATTTCATTTTTATATTTTTTAGTATTAGTATTTTGTATATACCATTTTTAATACTATTAGTATACATATAAATATATTAGATAGTCAAATAACAAAATTTATCAACAATGTCTAATAAGGTAGCTTTGTTGACAAATTTGGTGGAACCCTACCAGAGTAGCTATCCAATCTATCCAATTAGCTTTTAGAAAAAATGGTATGGCAGATAGCAATATAATACATGTATATAGACTTGTTGTTTAAATAATTTAAGGACAGTTTTTTGATAATGTATATACTTGATAAAATCAAAATACTCCTTTAGAAATCTAAAAGCAAAATAGGCTTAGAATCTTTTAAATGTGACATGAAAAATATGAAAGTTGTCTTTGCAATGATTAGCCCTAGCTGCCTAGGCAGATATCCAAAATTGTTTGTTTGCTAATCCAACAGATTCAAATTAGGCCTAAAGGAAAAAAGAAGCTCATCAACTAAACTGGTAGTTTGCCTAATAGATGCTGGATTCTTGAAGAGAAAAAGAAAAAGAAACTCCGTTTTGTCTCTCTTTGCTGTTTGTTTAATCTGCCAACTAATTGCTAGGCCTATGTTATGTTTTATTGCTTAGTTTCATAGGTGATAGGCCTAGTCAATTTGTGGTTTTTATCCTAATTGCAAATATCGGCCAACTCAGCTCATATTTTCTATTCTTTTTATTAGGGCCTATAGGAATAAATTTAGTAACTTGACATACTTAAATACAGTTCAAAAGAACGATGCACGCTAAAAATTGATTTTTTCGCACTTTTTAATTTTTATATCTGACTCTCCAGCTAAATTTATTTGAATAATCCGAGTTACTTCTCCTCGATTAGGCCCTAATCTACTTCAGCTTTTGGAGACAGGAAAGAGGAGACTGAGGAGAGTAAGGAAGTGGCTAGATAAATCTCCGCTCCGGAATGATTCTAAATCTTGTGTAATAAAATTATAGCTCGATTTTGAAATCTTGCACTTTATTTAGAATTTCTTAGTTTTATATTGTATTTGTATTATTTTCCATATATACCCCTCATTCTGTAATATTGTAGTAGTATATTCGTACGTTATCTACTTATTTTGTTATTATTTAGTTTATAAGAAATTTATTCAAATTGAAAAGAGCGTCGCGCTGGGACGGTTCGACGGTCAACTCGGGCTACTGGATCGGGAGTCACAACGTAGCTTAGCGTCTTAACACTTAATAACAGCATTCATTAGCATTAGATTTTAGCATTAGAGCCTTAGGTTTATCCACTTTAGTATTCTACTTCATTAGATCATTGACGTTAATAAAAACGCCCAACTAAATTAGTCACAGTTGCAGTCAATCGTTCGAGTGCTCGCTCAAGTTACTAGCATATTGAATTGAATTACTTCACTTATTATTATTCAATTCGACTTCAAATCTGATTGCCATACTTGTTATCGACTTTATTATTTTTGGAGAAAATAATTGGCGACCACACCTAGTTTCTATATCCAATCCTACTACACAGTACACATTCGAGCCCAACATTTTGAAAATTCAAACAAGACCCAAACCAAACCACTTTCTTTACATTTGTGGTTCGTTCCTAGAAATAATAGCTCGTAAAAAGCAGTATATTGAAACAAAATAATAAGTATTCCTTATATACGCATGAATGTTACGGTAATATCAACAGTGAATGGCCGTTTAGTGGCTAATATAATCTGGTAGGCTATATAGTCTAGGACAAATATTAGTGGACAGTCCGATTAGTCTTAACTTTCACATAAATTCCTTACATCACTGCATATCATCCATATTCTATTACTATAAGCTGAAGTTTCGGTCATGACGCACTCTCGTTCGCTAATTTTGCATATTGGACATTGAAAAATCAACGACGTACAGAATTCCAATTAAAAGCAAGTAAGAAAGTCCGTAGCAAAAAAACTTACCATTTTTTGGCTTGGGTTTTTTGAAAAAAACTTGTTCAGACGATTTTAGGCAATTTCACTGTGTATGTATCTGGCGGTGTCTTTAAAATATAAAAGTTTATCATGAAAAAATATACATAACAATAAGGCTTAGTTATAGTGGCGCGAAGAAAAACCTGTCGGCGCTGTCTGTTTTCAATTGGACGGATAGCTGAAGGCAAATAATATGCAAAAACTAATCTAATCTATCTAATAATAATGTAAAGTTTGAATATAAAAAGCTGCAATAACTGTTAGAATTTTGAAGGCCACGAAAAGCAGACTTAATTGATAGTTCGAGTTACTTAGAGGTGTGTGGAATTCGATATTCGATATTAAATCACAGCCAATGAGTGGATTGTAAAATTTCAGGTTTTGTGGGCATAGATAGAGAAATCGAAAGAAAAAAACACATTATACAAAAATAACGAAAAAATCTCTCTATATATTACTATTAGCAGTGTCAGTTTAAAAAGTGTCAGTGTCAGTTTCACAAATCGTCCAGCGCGTTGGCAAAAGCAGCCAAATCGTGCAGCGATTCGAATACGAAAAACTTGTCCAACAGTCTGTAGAAAGCTTCTGGCGCGCTCCGCTTGCAGCCGCATAGAAAGTGCATCTCTTCGCCAGCCAATTTGCCAGCAGACGCGGCGGCAGCTGCCAAATTCAGGCTGCGCTCCTCTGCCCAGCGCTGTGTCTCGTCAGCCGACCAGGAGCGCAGGCCGGGCGTTCTCGAGCCGGCGCCTCCGGCTGTTGAAGACGCCGATATCGGCGGCAAAGTCGGATAAGCCGACGGAAACTGGTGCTCTCGGCCGGTGCTGCCCAGCGAAGCAGCCGACGAAGGCCGGCTGGCGCCAACTGGCCGAGCAGACGCAGCCTTCACCGGAGCAGCTGCGCCAACTGACGACGAAGCGGCGGCGGCGGCGGCGGCCTCCGCCGGCTCGTGCACAATCTTGGACGCCGCTCTGGCCTCGGACAGCACCCGTAACAGTTCGTTGATTTTAACATCGAACGAATATTTACCGGAGAAATCGTAATACAAATTGGCGCCAAGCATCAGGCCAAGCCAGCCGGTTGGCTTGTACTTCTGTTCCAGCAGTAGAGGCACTACTTTCTTGCCTAGCCGCCAGGCGTATTCGGCTTCAACTCGACAGTTATTGGAATCTTTGTACTTGCGACTCATGCACATCAGTACGGCGTAGGAGCACTCAACAGCGTCCGCCATTGCGCTGAGAGTGGAGCCTTCGCCCATGCGCTCGTAGTCTATCCACACCTGTCAGGTGAATGGAATGTACATATAACATTGAGGGTGCTGGTGAGGGTGCTGGTGAGGGTGCTAGTGAGGGGTGCTAGTGAGGGGTGCCAATGGGGTGCTAGTGAGGGGTGCCAATGGGGTGCTAGTGGGGTGCCAATGGGGTGCTAGTGGGGTGTCAATGGGGTGCTAGTGAGGGGCTCATTGTGCTCGTTCCCATTAACCTCACAGCGCTAAAGATCGGCTCACCCGAATGCCAGCCTTAGCTAGCGCTTCCTTGATCCGAGCCACTGTGGCCTTGCACTCGTGCTGATAGCTGATCATGACGTGCTCGCCTTGCAGCACGCAGGCCGGCACAGTCTCGGGGTCAGTTGAGGTCGCCCGACGCCTCAATTGGCGCGCCGTCTGCGGACGGTGTGAGGCGGCCGACTGGCCAGGCTTCGAGTCGCCGCTGCCTCGGGAGGCCGCAGTGGGATTCGACAGCTGCTCGTCCAGGTTGAAGTCCAGGCCCTGCCGTTTTCGGGA
This sequence comes from Macrostomum lignano, assembly GCA_002269645.1. Classification (NCBI taxonomy): domain Eukaryota; kingdom Metazoa; phylum Platyhelminthes; family Macrostomidae; genus Macrostomum; species Macrostomum lignano. The sequence goes on from NIVC01001183.1 coordinate 45,685, forward strand.
AAACTGCTGCTGATTATGCTGATCTAGCAGCCAATAAACACATCTAGCACCCAATAAACACATCTAGCAGCCAATAAACACATCTAGCACCCAATAAACACATCTAGCAGTCAATAAACACATCTAGCACCCAATAAACACATCTAGCAGCCAATAAACACATCTAGCAACCAATAAACACATCTAACAATCAATAAACGCATCTAGCACCCAATAAACACATCTAGCAGCCAATAAACACATCTAGCAACCAATAAACACATCTAACAATCAATAAACGCATCTAAAAAACTAATAAACACATTTAAAAATAAATAAACACATCTAAAAACCGATAAACACATCTAGCAACCAATAAACACATCTAGCAGCCAATAAACACATCTAGCAATATATTGACACATCTAGCAATCAATAAACACATCCACGGGCATCAAACGTACCTGCAGCGACCGGGCCTCCCGCCACCGTCCGCGCCCATCCTGCCGCTGTGTCTGGTCGGCCATGAGGACTCTCAGACAGTCGCCAAACTCGGCCAGAATTCTCTCCCGGTTGGCCGGCAGGAAGCTCAAAGTGAACAGAATGTCTAAACCGGCTGCTACTTCGTCTTCCCGACCGCCGCTGCACATTCTAAGCAGAGCCGGGAGCAGATCCGTCTCCATTAGCAGAGTCTTATTGACATCGTTCAGTGCTAAGCGGTTGACGCACTGGGCCAGTTCTATTGTGTGATAGCCTTTGGAACGGCGGTCCGGTCGGCTGATTGAATCAGCCAGGTGGCCAACTAGGAATTCCATCACTTCTTTGGCGCCAAGGTACAGATCGGCCTGCAATAATCATACCATTGATCTAAATCCCTGCGAATCTAAGCACTATCAACAGTTCAATGCGCTTATAAATTTTATAATAAACTTTTATACGCATAATTATACAATCCGTCACTACCTCAATCTATCCCTATCTCAATCCGCTCCTATCTACCTCAATCTACCCCTATCTCAATCCGCTCCTATCTACCTCAATCTATCCCTATCTCAATCCGCCTAATCTACCTCAATCTACTCCCTATCTCAATCCGCTCCTATCTACCTCAATCTACTACTATTTCAATCCGCTCCTATCTACCTCAATCTACTCCCTATCTCAATCCGCTCCTATCTACCTCAATCTACTCCCTATCTCAATCCGCTCCTATCTACCTCAATCTACCCCTATCTCAATCCGCCTAATCTACCTCAATCTACCCCTATCTCAATCCGCCCCTATCTACCTCAATCTACTCCCTATCTCAATCCGCCTAATCTACCTCAATCTACCCCTATCTCAATCCGCCTAATCTACCTCAATCTACTCCCTATCTCAATCCGCCTAATCTACCTCAATCTACCCCTATCTCAATCCGCCTAATCTACCTCAATCTACTCCCTATCTCAATCCGCTCCTATCTACCTCAATTTACTCCCTATCTCAATCCGCCTAATCTACCTCAATCTACCCGTACCCCAATCCACCCCAATCTACCCGTACCCCAATCCACCCCAATCTACCTCAATCTACCCGTACCCCAATCCACCCCAATCTACCTCAATCTACCCGTACCCCAATCCACCCCAATCTACCTCAATCTACCCCCTATCTCGATCCACCCCAATCTACCTCAATCTACTTCCTATCTCGATCCGCCCCAATCTACCTCAATCTACCCGTACCCCAATCCGCCCCAATCTACCTCAATCTACCCCCTATCTCGATCCGCCCAATCTACCTCAATCTACCCCCTATCTCGATCCGCCCCAATCTACCTCAATCTACCCGTACCCCAATCCGCCCCTATCTACCTCAATTTACCCGTACCTCAATCCGCCCCTACCTCGATCCGCACCTACCTCAATCAATAGTGCCTATCCTTGATAGTGATAAATCAAGACCATGGACAACAGACAAAGACCAGTCCACAAAGACCTCACCTGACTCTCGTCCAAAGCGAACGCAATCAGTATTAGCGCGTGAACTTGCAATTCAACGTCGGAACTTTTCAAATACGGTTTGACAGAATCGACCACGCCAACCCGGGACAGGACGTCATAAATCTCAGAGTTATTCTTAAAGAACATGTTGTAGGTCAGGCCTAGCAGGCTATTGACAGTAGCTTTAGCCAGCTCCTGGTCCTGCTTATCGTACCAACCCACCAGAGCCGGGATTACCATCTCTGTGAAGAAGAATTCAGACTTCGATAAAGTAACACAGAATGATACGCTGCAGTCCGTGTAATTATGAAAATTCCCCAGTATCAATGTCGCATAGATTCTCTCGTGCTCAAATTTGGTCTCATCTTCGGCTGATTGGCTAACGAAAGCGTCATCGCGATGCTGCTGGAATAGGTAGACTGCGCACCTGCACAAGCTGTCAATCAGACCTTGGAATTCGGCAAGTTTTGCTCCAGCCTTCTCTCTGTAGCCAGTCAGCTGCTTCTCCGTCATCTTGAATTTGCCCATCTGGCCATAGAACTCGTACAGCCAAGACAGGTACTCAATTAGGGGCCTAGGCTGAGCCGTGGCCTGTTCAGGCGTGTGAGAGGTCATGTACTTCTCAAAGTTAGTTAGAAAATTGCCGTAATTATTGATGACCTTGGTTAAGAATGTTTGATACTCTTCATCTGTTTGAACTCTGACTGACTCTTCTTCGGATGTCTTCTGCTTTTGTTGCTCTTGTTGCTGCTCTTGTTGCTGCTCTTGTTGTTGCTGCTGCTGCTGCTCATCAGTCTTCTTTTGCTCGTCTGGCTTTGCCTCGCCGCTTTGGCCTGCATCGCCGCTTGGCTTGCTTTTGTTTGCCTCGCTTGAGGAAAACATGGCACCAATTCAGCTGCGGAAATTGCAAATAAATCCACCCCAAATAAAATAAAGAAATAAAGAAAATAAAGAAAATAAAGAAATAATAAAGAAAGACAAATAAAAAGACAAATAAAGAAATTGCAAATAAAATTGGGGAATTTCCATCAATTCAATCAGTGTGGGGAATTCGCATCAACTCAATCAGTGTGGGGAATCTCCATCAACTCAGTCAGTTTGGGGAATTTCCATGAACTCAATCAGTGTGGGGAATTTCCATCAATTCAATCAGTGTGGGGAATTCACATCAAGTCAACCAGTGTGGGGAATTTCCATCAATTCAATCAGTGTGGGGAATCTCCATCAACTCAATCAGTGTGGGGAATTCACATCAACTCAATCAGTGTGGGGAATTTCCATCAATTCAATCAGTGTGGGGAATTCACATCAACTCAATCAGTGTGGGGAATCTCCATCAAATCAATCAGTTTGGGGAATTCCCATGAACTCAATCAGTTTGGGGAATTCCCATGAACTCAATCAGTGTGGGGAATTTCCATCAATTCAATCAGTGTGGGGAATTTCCATCAATTCAATCAGTGTGGGGAATTCACATCAACTCAATCAGTGTGGGGAATCTCCATCAACTCAGTCAGTTTGGGGAATTTCCATCAACTCAATCAGTGTGGGGAATTCCCATGAACTCAATCAGTGTGGGGAATTTCCATCAATTCAATCAGTGTGGGGAATTTCAATCAAGTCAACCAGTGTGGGGAATTCCCATCAACTCAATCAGTGTGGGGAATTTCAATCAATTCAATCAGTGTGGGGAATTTCCATCAATTCAACCAGTGTGGGGAATTTCCATCAACCCAATTAGTGTGGGAATTCCCATCAACTCAATCAGTATGGAGAATTCCCATCAACCCAATTAGTGTGGGGAATTCCTATCAGCTCAATCAGTTTAGGGAATTTCCATCAATTCAACTCAATCAGTGTAGGGAATTTCCATCAATTCAACTCAATCAGTTTAGGGAATTTCCATCAACTCAACTCAATCAGTTTAGGGAATTTCCATCAACTCAACTCAATCAGTTTAGGGAATTCCCATCAACTCAACTCAATCAGTTTAGGGAATTCCCATCAATTCAACTCAATCAGTTTAGGGAATTTCCATCAACTCAACTCAATCAGTTTAGGGAATTCCCATCAACTCAACTCAATCAGTTTAGGGAATTTCCATCAACTCAACTCAATCAGTTTAGGGAATTTCCATCAACTCAACTCAATCAGTTTAGGGAATTTCCATCAATTCAACTCAATCAGTTTAGGGAATTCCCATCAACTCAACTCAATCAGTTTAGGGAATTTCCATCAACTCAACTCAATCAGTTTAGGGAATTCCCATCAACTCAACTCAATCAGTTTAGGGAATTTCCATCAATTCAACTCAATCAGTTTAGGGAATTTCCATCAACTCAACTCAATCAGTTTAGGGAATTTCCATCAACTCAACTCAATCAGTTTAGGGAATTTCCATCAATTCAACTCAATCAGTGTAGGGAATTTCCATCAATTCAACTCAATCAGTGTAGGGAATTTCCATCAACTCAACTCAATCAGTGTAGGGAATTTCCATCAATTCAACTCAATCAGTGTAGGGAATTTCCATCAATTCAACTCAATCAGTTTAGGGAATTCCCATCAACTCAACTCAATCAGTTTAGGGAATTTCCATCAACTCAACTCAATCAGTTTAGGGAATTTCCATCAATTCAACTCAATCAGTGTAGGGAATTCCCATCAACTCAACTCAATCAGTTTAGGGAATTTCCATCAATTCAACTCAATCAGTTTAGGGAATTTCCATCAACTCAACTCAATCAGTTTAGGGAATTTCCATCAATTCAACTCAATCAGTGTAGGGAATTTCCATCAATTCAACTCAATCAGTGTAGGGAATTTCCATCAATTCAACTCAATCAGTGTGGGGAATTTCCATCAATTCAACTCAATCAGTGTAGGGAATTTCCATCAATTCAACTCAATCAGTTTAGGGAATTTCCATCAATTCAACTCAATCAGTGTAGGGAATTTCCATCAATTCAACTCAATCAGTTTAGGGAATTTCCATCAATTCAACTCAATCAGTTTAGGGAATTCCCATCAACTCAACTCAATCAGTGTAGGGAATTTCCATCAATTCAACTCAATCAGTGTGGGGAATTTCCATCAATTCAATCAGTGTGGGGAATTTCTACGATTGTCAATACCCTAAAATGCACTGCGAAATATAGAACTGAACAAAGTACATTAACATTATAACCTTGAACTCACTTTAGCTAGTACTACTATGCACCTTTATTTAAAGAAATAAAAACAATCAACCACAAAATGAAACAAAGTAAAACAACAGAACCAATTTTATAAAACAGTAAACAGGCAGAGCAGAGATAGATGGATTCGCTGTTAAATATTCTACCAGATCGTTCGCAAAATGACCCACCCAATTCATTCAAAACAAAAAGGCAAATTGTGGCACATAAAAATCAATATATATTTGTACGAGCTACTAGGCTTCGATTACAGAAGAAATAATAAGCATTATGCGAATCTGTAACAGGGTTGTGATCGATTTAATACTAAACAGAAGTACAGCCGCCGCCACTTTGAAACACCACCAACCACTGCAAAGGAAAGCATAGCACTTGATAAGAGCAGATTAGAACTTATAAAAAATAATTCTAAAATCTTGTGAAATTATGTAGGTCCGCGAATTGAAACTGCCATGCATATCGGTTTACACGCGTTAATGTTGTTTTCAGACTAACAAAGTGACGTATAGATATTATTGAAATATAAATTGCCCAAATCAATGACTTGCATGTGTAATGAGATCAATGCTACCTGCAGTTTTAGGGATTTCACGAGATGCTACCTGCAGTTTTTAGGGATTTCACGAGATGCTACCTGCAGCTCTTAGGGATTTCACGAGATGCTACCTGCAGTTTTTAGGGATTTCACGAGATGCTACCTGCAGTTTTTAGGGATTTTACGAGATGCTACCTGCAGTTTTTAGGGATTTCACGAGATGCTACCTGCAGTTTTTAGGGATTTTACGAGATGCTACCTGCAGTTTTTAGGGATTTCACGAGATGCTACCTGCAGTTTTTAGGGATTTCACGAGATGCTACCTGCAGCTCTTAGGGATTTCACGAGATGCTACCTGCAGTTTTTAGGGATTTCACGAGATGCTACCTGCAGTTTTTAGGGATTTCACGAGATGCTACCTGCAGTTTTTAGGGATTTCACGAGATGCTACCTGCAGTTTTTAGGGATTTCACGAGATGCTACCTGCAGTTTTTAGGGATTTCACGAGATGCTACCTGCAGTTTTTAGGGATTTCACGAGATGCTACCTGCAGTTTTTAGGGATTTCACGAGATGCTACCTGCAGTTTTTAGGGATTTCACGAGATGCTCTACCACCCGCAACTTCAGGCAAAGTCACACAAAGCGCAGTGCGGCAGCCCCAGCCCGCAGTCGGTAGCACAGCTCCTTGACTCGACGCTGCCGATCTCCGTGCAGGCTGAAGCGGGTCCACAGCGCCAATTGCACGCAGCCGCAGGCAAGCGGCACCCAGCCGAGCACGCGGAGGCAGCCGAGGCGTGCGGCCGAATCGAGCGGGGCCGCTCCGGCGGCCAGAGGTCGGTCCGCACCAAGGAGGTCCCGGCCGACGAAATGCGAGAATAGGGCGGTGCCGAGCAGCGGGGCGAGGGTCTGGCCGGGTTTGCTGAGCAGGGCTGTGGACCCGAATATGAGGGCGCTGATTGGCTCGGAGCGGCGGTGCATTGCGTAATCCTCGTCTACCAGGTCCGACACCTGCGATTTGGTGACAGGCGGTTGAGGTTGTGTGACAGGCGATTGGGGCTGTGTGACAAGCTATGGGGGTTGTGTGACAGGCGATTGGGGTTGTGTGACAGGCTATGGGGGTTGTGTGGCAGGCTATGGGGGTTGTGTGACAGGCGATTGGGGTTGTGTGACAGGCGATTGGGGTTGTGTGACAGGCTATGGGGGTTGTGTGACAGGCGACTGGGGTTGTGTGACAGGCGATTGGGGTTGTGTGACAGGCTATGGGGGTTGTGTGACAGGCGATTGGGGTTGTGTGACAGGCGATTGGGGTTGTGTGACAGGCGATTGGGGTTGTGTGACAGGCGATTGGGGTTGTGTGACAGGCTATGGGGGTTGTGTGGCAGGCTATGGGGGTTGTGTTACAGGCTATGGGGGTTGTGTGGCAGGCTATGGGGGTTGTGTGGCAGGCTATGGGGGTTGTGTTACAGGCTATGGGGGTTGTGTGGCAGGCTATGGGGGTTGTGTGACGGGCTATGGGTGTTGTGTGACAGACTATGGGGGTTGTGTGGCAGGCTATGGGGGTTGTGTTACAGGCTACGGGGGTTGTGTGAAAGGTAATGGGGGTTGTGTGATAGGATCTGGGCACTGTGTGATAGGATCTGGGAACTGTGTGATAGTCTTAAATAAATAATTTAATTAAATAATGAAACAAAAGCAAGTCTTACCACAAGATTCAACAATTTGCAGACGCCTTCGGTGAACACCCGGTTGCTAAGCAACAGGCAAGCCAGCGGCAGAGTGCCAGTAGGCAGGGCGGTGAGGACAAACAGTCCAGACAGAGCCTTAGCCAGCAGCAGGCCCCTGACAACTGCGTAGGCTCCGTAGGAGTCGCACAGCCGAAGGAAGGCCACGTTGTTGAGATGCGGCAGAACAAAAGAGACGGCCAGCACAGCCGAACCAATCAGCGATACAGTCGAAGCGGAGTACTCAGTCGAGGACTGCTCGCTGCTCAGCAATAGCAGAAACAAAGGAAAGAAATTGGAATTGAAATGACAATGAAACACTTGCAACAGTTGGGTGCAGCAGAAGTAGACAAAATTCTTGTGCGCCAATAATTGACCGGAGAAGGAGCGCAGCTGGCTGCACAGAGGCTTGCTTGGCATCTCTTGGGCTTCGCTTGGATCTACTTCGTCAGAGGCCGCGGAGCGGGCCGCGTGAGCTCGGCGAATGCCCCGACTGAACAGCAGGTAGCCAGCCAGCGCCACGCAGGCCAAGAAGGTGGTGAACAGGCGGAATGGCAGCAGGCGGGCGCGGTCCCACACCAGGTAGCTGACGAACACCGAGCCCGAGGCGGCGCCGCTGCCAAGGCTGGCGCCCAGGCTGAGCCGGTGCCGCTCCGACTGGCGCAGAGTCAGGTCCGCCTGCAGGGCGGTGAAGTGCACCTGGGGAATTCGGGTGGGGGGTTGAACTACTGATAGTAGCTAGCTAGGGTTGGGACTGGAGCGACACTGCATCAATGGGCAATGGACACCATAGAAAGACAGACAGACAGACAGACACTAAGACAGACAGAGAGACACTAAGACACAGACAGACAGACAGACAGACAGACAGACAGACAAACAGACAGACAGACAGACAGACAGACAGACAGACAGACAGACAGACAGACACTAAGACAGACAGACAGACAGACAGACAGACAGAAAGACAGACAGACAGACACTAAGACAGACAGACAGACAGACAGTCACTAAGACACTAAGACACTAAGACAGAGACAGACAGACAGACAGACAGACAGACAGACAGACAGACAGACAGACAGACAGACAGACAGACAGACAGACAGTCACTAAGACACTAAGACAGAGACAGACAGACAGACAGACAGACAGACAGACAGACAGACAGACAGACAGACAGACAGACAGAGGTCCAGCCAAAACGCAGGAAGCCAACCGACCTCAACAGCGGTGAGGCAGGCATCGTACAGGCAGAGGCAGACAAGGAATTGCACAGCGGGCCAGCCCGGCAGCCAGCGCAGCCACATCAGAGCGAAGCTCAAGGCCAATAGCGGCCCAAATCTGGCCAGCAGGCGCAGCCGGCGTTCAACGATCCGGCCGGCCCGCCGACCCGCCAGGGTGCCGCCGTCGCTCAGCCAGCCGAACACGTAGTCATTGACGGAGTTCCACACTAGAAATAGCAGCTCGGCCAGCCAGAATGACGCCTGTGCGATGGAGAGGTTGGGACAGGCTCTAAGAATTTGTGAGTCATCGACTGTCTCGCATTCGTCTTTGTGTCTCTCATTCCTGTCTGTGTCTTTAGTTCTTGTCTCTATGGCTCTCATTCCTGTCTCTATGGCTCTCATTCCTGTCTCTATGGCTCTCATTCCTGTCTCTATGGCTCTCATTCCTGTCTCTATGGCTCTCATTCCTGTCTCTATGGCTCTCATTCCTGTCTCTATGGCTCTCATTCCTGTCTCTGTGTCTCTCATTCCTGTCTCTATGGCTCTCATTCCTGTCTCTGTGTCTCTCATTCCTGTCTCTATGGCTCTCATTCCTGTCTCTATGGCTCTCATTCCTGTCTCTATGGCTCTCATTCCTGTCTCTATGGCTCTCATTCCTGTCTCTATGGCTCTCATTCCTGTCTCTGTGTCTCTTATTCCTGTCTGTGTGTCTCTTATTCCTGTCTCTGTGTCTCATTCCTGTCTCTGTGTCTCATTCCTGTCTCTGTGTCTCATTCCTGTCTCTGTGTCTCTCATTCCTGTCTGTGTGTCTCTCATTCCTGTCTCTGTGTCTCTCATTCCTGTCTCTGTGTCTCTTATTCCTGTCTGTGTGTCTCATTCCTGTCTCTGTATCTCTCATTCCTGTCTCTGTGTCTCTTATTCATGTCTCTGTGTCTCTCATTCCTGTCTCTGTGTCTCTCATTCCTGTCTCTGTGTCTCTCATTCCTGCCTGTGTCGCAGGCCCCCTCTCCGCGTCTCTCAACCGCACTCCCTTGCTCTAGCTTTGCCCACCTTGTCCACCTGGAACACGTTCACATAAGCGTCCACGTGGTACAGCAGGAAGACATTCTGCAGCAGCGAGGTGCAGAACGCCAGGCCGCCATAGTTCAACCAGACGGGCCTGAATGCGGCTGCTGGCGATTCGTCGGCCAAATGAGGCGACATTCCGCTGCCTTGGTGGGACGGCGCGGTGAACAAAGGAGCGCCGGCGATGTCAGCGACTGCAGGCCAAATGGGGCTGGGGCCGCGGCTTTGGCTGCAAAATGGATTTGTTACAGTTTTTGTGTTTAAAAAGCACCAATCTTCTAATAGCATTGGTGTCTGATTAGCAAAATTATAGAGATACATTTCTGTGTAGAGATATTTTCAGTAGCTGTCTGCTATATGACCTCCTGTCCTTTAGTGCCCGCTGCTGCTGCCCTCCGATCCTTCAGTGCCCACTGCTGCTGCCCTCAGATCCTTCAGTGCCCGCTGCTGCTGCCCTCCGATCCTTCAGTGCCCGCTGCTGCTGCCCTCCAATCCTTTAGTGCCCGCTGCTGCTGCCCTCCGATCCTTCAGTGCCCGCTGCTGCTGCCCTCCGATCCTTCAGTGCCCGCTGCTGCTGCCCTCCAATCCTTTAGTGCCCGCTGCTGCTGCCCTCCGATCCTTCAGTGCCCGCTGCTGCTGCCCTCCGATCCTTCAGTGCCCGCTGCTGCTGCCCTCCAATCCTTCAGTGCCCGCTGCTGCTGCCCTCCGATCCTTCAGTGCCCGCTGCTGCTGCCCTCCGATCCTTCAGTGCCCGCTGCAGCCTCCCTCCAATCCTTCAGTGCCCGCTGCTGCTGCCCTCAGGTCCTTCAGTGACTACTCTCCAAGATCCAAATGCAGCACAAGTCGCTCACTCAGTGTTCAGACGCAATCGCCCGTGTGCGCAGAGCTCCAAAGGAAAGCTAGTTGAACGAGTATGCTTCGCTGTTCGACTCTGTTTCATTAGTGAATAATAGGCTTATTGAATGTTATAGCTATTCTAAATTTACCCGCAAGACTGAGTGTAGCGTGAAGTTTCCTTAAGATTAAATCTGAATTGTAGCAGTTTTCTATATATTCTAGAACGTCTATCTACTTACTGTTCACGCACACTTGGCTACAGGCTATTTATGCACAATTGATTTTTAATGCCGTTTAATTACAACCGAATGGCACGATTTAAGAATGAATTTAGATTGAGATTGGATTGAAATGAGAGCGCACACATACTCACACACTGCTCTCTGCTCCGAAGCCAGCTACAATAACTATATTTTTCTATTAAAACAGCGTATGCCACATGAAGCAAAAACTAATTGAGACTTTTTGAAAAAAAAATTAGGATTATATGCCTAGATTTAGAATCCTTGATGCTACTATTAGAGGTTAAGATATCATTCTTATCCTTCATGACATCTCAGCAACTCCCCATTCAGCCAATTGGCATCTCAGCAACTCCCCATTGAGCCAATTGGCATCTCAGCAACTCCCCATTGAGCCATGGCATCTCAGCAACTCCCCATTGAACCAATTGGCATCTCAGCAACTCCCCATTGAACCAATTGGCATCTCAGCAACTCCCCATTGAACCAATTGGCATCTCAGCAACTCCCCATTGAACCAATTGGCATCTCAGCAACTCCCCATTGAGTCAATTGGCATCTCAGCAACTCCCCATTGAGTCAATTGGCATCTCAGCAACTCCTTTATTGAACCAATTGGCATCTCAGCAACTCCCCATTGAGCCAATTGGCATCTCAGCAACTCCCCATTGAGCCAATTGGCATCTCAGCAACTCCCCATTGAGCCAATTGGCATCTCAGCAACTCCCAATTGAACCAATTGGCATCTCAGCAACTCCCCATTGAGCCAATTGGCATCTCAGCAACTCCCCATTGAGTCAATTGGCATCTCAGCAACTCCCCATTGAGTCAATTGGCATCTCAGCAACTCCCCTATTGAACCAATTGGCATCTCAGCAACTCCCCATTGAGCCAATTGGCATCTCAGCAACTCCCCATTGAGCCAATTGGCATCTCAGCAACTCCCCATTGAGCCAATTGGCATCTCAGCAACTCCCCATTCAGCCAATTGGCATCTCAGCAACTCCCCATTGAACCAATTGGCATCTCAGCAACTCCCCATTGAACCAATTGGCATCTCAGCAACTCCCCATTGAGTCAATTGGCATCTCAGCAACTCCCCATTGAGTCAATTGGCATCTCAGCAACTCCCCTATTGAACCAATTGGCATCTCAGCAACTCCCCATTGAGCCAATTGGCATCTCAGCAACTCCCCATTGAGCCAATTGGCATCTCAGCAACTCCCCATTCAGCCAATTGGCATCTCAGCAACTCCCCTATTGAACCAATTGGCATCTCAGCAACTCCCCATTGAGCCAATTGGCATCTCAGCAACTCCCCATTGAGCCAATTGGCATCTCAGCAACTCCCCATTCAGCCAATTGGCATCTCAGCAACTCCCCATTCAGCCAATTGGCATCTCAGCCACCCCCCTATTAAACCAATGGGCATCTCACCAACTCCCATTGAGCCATGGCATCTCAGCAACTCCCCATTGAGTCAATTGGCATCTCAGCAACTTTCCATTAAGCCATGGCATCTCAGCAACTCCCCATTGAGTCAATTGGCATCTCAGCAACTCCCCATTGAGTCAATTGGCATCTCAGCAACTTTCCATTGAGCCATGACCTCTTAGCAAACCCCCATTGAGCCTTGGCAATACTATTAGCAGTGGTAAAGTATAACCTGACATAATAAAATACTCCATAGCTAGATAAATTCTGTTTAAGACAAGTCCTCACAACCATTTCTGCATATCAAAGCCTCTACAGGACTATTGAAAGCCAGCTTCTACCATGCTAAAATCACACAAATATACAGCAAATATTTTGAAATCATTGACACATGTCACTTAAATTGTAATATATTCAAAGTTTTATATATCCAAAAGCCTAGTCCCTCTATTAGCCTTAGAAAGACCCAGCTATTATATAATGACAAAAGGTAATATATTGTGCATTTTTTATGATATAATGTACTATTCATATAGTCATTGAAAGCTTATTTACCTCTAAGGTAAAGGTATTTTTACTTGTTATTTAATATTTGCATACAAGGTCACAATCAAAAGCCACTCCTTTATATTTACTTCTTTATACCTTGATACCTTTAATGCATTACTACTACCAGTATTATAATATAATTATTCTTCAACTTTATAGAAACAAAAAATTAATAATGATATTTTATAGGGCACATATTTAAGAATTTATTAGCACACTTAGTGTATCAAAAATTCTGTATAGTGCGTAGGCCCCTATTACAATTATCTTACTAGAAAGGTTTTTTAAATAACTAGAGTTAAAATTGGATCTCAATCTTAAAATCCTAGAATTTTATCAATAATTAAGATCTGAATCCTACCTAATTCCAAAATGATAAAATATTGATTACAGTAGCATACATAGGTCATAGGATTTTGCATTGTGGGAGCTGCCATTAACAAGTTAACAAGTTGTGACAATAAAGGAGTCAAGACCTTTTTTGATTGCAAAAATAAAAGACCTTTTTGGGCAAGAGTTATAACAACAAAGGACTTTGTAAGTATAGCCATACCAATAAAAAGTGGAGAGCAGTACTCAGCCTAGTGGCTATAGGCCCCCTGGCCTCCCCCTCCCTTGTATATAAGCATATGCCACTGATTGATTACATCTAACCTCTACTTTCATTGGGGCCTAATATCAAAATCATAGGGTTGCCAAGTATTTTGGTACTTGGCACTTCAGTACCTCATCCAGTTTAGGGGCCTATTCTTTAGTGCCCAAATTTAATAAACAATATCTTACTTTAAATAAAGAACTGCTAGGTTCTTAATCTATCAATCAAAGACAATAAATTTTCTAGTAAAGGGAGACTGTTTCACTGTCTGCTATTTATATATTATTGATACTATAATCTATAATTATAACTATGACTATGGCTATGACTGGTAAAAATGTTGGGAGTGCTTATTTAGCCGGCACCGGCCGAATAAGTTCGCTACTATTTAGCCGGCAGTCCTGCCCCACTGCCGGTCAAATAAGCTCGTCACTATTTAGCCGGCAGTCCTGCCCCACTGCCGGTCAAATAATTGCGTCACTATTTAGCCGGCAATCCTGGCCCCCAATGGCCACGCCCATATATATATTTATTTGAGATATTTAAACTTTGGGCAATACAAAGTATAGGTAAAGTGAATATAAATCAATGCAGATTCAGTACAATTTATTACTTGCCTTCAAGTTTGTTTAATTGTTTCTGGAAGTCTTGCATATTCCGGAAATTATTTGTAGCAGCAGAAGACACATTAACAATTAAAAAATTAATTATGCATGTTTTACTTTCACTTTAATCTCTGAATCAAAAAACTCCAAAATTGTCGGATAAATAATTAGCTTGTAGTATGTTAAATTATTAATTTAAGGTCATGACGAGCAGTGCGCAGTTATAAAATGTATAAATATATTTTGACCAGCGTGGCCATTGGGGCCAGGACTGCCGGCTAAATAGTGACGCAATTATTTGACCGGCAGTGGGGCAGGACTGCCGGCTAAATAGTGACGCAATTATTTGACCGGCAGTGGGGCAGGACTGCTGGCTAAATAGTGACGCGCTTATTTGACCGGCAGTAGGGCAGGACTGCCGGCTAAATAGTGACGAGCTTATTTGACCGGCAGTGGGGCAGGACTGCCGGCTAAATAGTGACGAGCTTATTCGGCCGGTGCCGGCTAAATAGTAGCAAACTTATTCGACCGGTGCCGGCTAAATAAGCACTGCCAAAAATGTTACGCCAGGAAAGGGACTAAGCATACTACTATAATCCCGGGTAGCATTTTGACGTCAATTTGCGGTTGCGTTGACGTCGCAAAAATTACCTTCGCAAATCTATTCACCCCAGCCCGTCTTCGTTGATATTGTAGTTTATTTTTGCATAATTAGATGCCAGAGTCAATATGCATTTATAGTCATCATTTTGCTAGCTCAATTATGCCTGTAAAATAGCAAAGAAGTAACGTAAAATATTCGTTGAAAGTAGGTTGAAAAATCAACGTCAAACTTTAGTCATTATGGAACCCAAAATTTGACGTTTCTATGCTGCATTACTATATAATAACGTAGATTGAATGATTTTTATAACACTAAAAAAAGTAAGGGAAAAAGTAAGGCTCGTTTTTTTACAGTTTTATTTTGTTAATACGTGTTATTAAAATCGTACATATTTGAATATTTTGCTGCATGATAAATCGCTTTATATATAGATCATAAATGGCGTTGCTTTTTTATTTAGTTAGTGTTACCTGCTATATGAAACTTCACCTTCACGATGATATCAAACGTCATCTTTCTCCTGGTTGAATATTATTCGAAATATTTTCAGCTGCCATAAAACATACCAATAGATTTTTTTGGTATAGAATGACTTATTAGTTATTAAAGCAATACCAAATCATGGCTGACTTAGCTACTAATACAAACTTTGCTAAATTGGCTAGCTAATAAGATAGTTGCTCATTTTAATTCTACTACTTTCTCTCTCCCCATTTCCTATCAGTACTGCTGTTTTTATTGGAAATATATAGGCCCTAGTAATAATAGCCTGGCCTACCACAAGTATTGCATTGATTACAACTACTAGAGTTAAACATAATTCCTATCAAAATAATAATTGTCTGGAAATCAAATTCCTACATAAATACAGTTTGCAAAGAACTGCTTGATTTTCGAATCAGTCTTACTCTCAGCCTAGGCCTAATCATATATAATTATTGGACCTTAGATATCATATCCAACTTCCAAGATCCAATTTCAAATTTTTATTTGGAAGGTGTAGTTGTTCTAGCATTTCTATCATACAAAAAGCTTGGCATACTTGATTTGAAATTAATATTTTTTGTTTCTTAGTTTTACTAATCAGCCATTTAATGACATTATATCTACTATACATGCTAAGTTCATGTTAGGCCTAGCATTTAAAATATATTTTAGTTTCCTAGTTATCTCATTAAAATCTTTAGTAGGCCCTAATTTCTCAGTTTAGCACTCTTAGAGCTACAATTTCCTTAACAAACTTATACTTAGCTATATTCTATATTAAAACATATTTATTAATGTTTTGCTCCATCAAGTAGCCTATAGCTTGTTAATCATATTTAGACATGTTTTAGACATTATTGTAGCATTGCTAGGGCACCATTGTTTAATTTGTGGTTGAGCAGATTTTTTAGTTGAATAGAAAGTCTGAACAAAAGTAAAAAGATTTATAGGATTATGTATAGAAATCCTAAGACTAAGAGTAGGGCCTAAGGCTAAAGACTTCTGTATAATATAGTTTTGTATATTGCAATTTATGGATGTATAAAATGTAACTGTACAAATACATGTCAAAATCTTTTTATAACCAAATATACTTTTTCTGCCTATTTCAGATAACCACCTGGGTGAAGAGGACAGGAGAGATTGCTACTATATGCCATCAATGATACTAATTCCAACTCCTAGATGAGGAGGAGAAAATTCATTCTTATGATGACATCATCCCTGCTTATTGGAACAGGTTGTCATGAAGGGATGTCAGCTAGTCAATTTAAGGAAGGAGTTGAGGAAGAGGATAACAATTCACCATTTGATTCAGTCTCCTCCAATTCAGAGACTGAGGATTATCAAGAATTTGATGTTGATCTTCTGACTGAAAGACTGGGCAATATGCAGCAATATGCAACTACTCTCTATTTATTTATTCTACAGTTCTGTTGTTTGCTGCTCTCATCCTTATATTTGTTTCAATGACACTGTTTTCAACATTCTATTCTGTTTTGTCAGTACTGTCGTTTTTGGCACTATTGTAAATTTTTCAACTTTTAAAATTTTATTTATTATCATCCTTTTCATAAATTTTCATATGCAAGCATCAACTTAATTTGTGTTAAAATAACAATTTACGAAGAAAAGTAACAATTTAACTTCTAAATCCAATGTCTACAATATGTATGTATACAAGAGCAGATGAATATAAGGCTTTGTCCGCATGTATTCTTGTTTAATATTTTCTGGTAAAAATGTAACTATATTAGCCAGGGGCGTAGCCAAGGGGGGTCATTGGGGTCATGAACCCCCCAGCCGGCTGATCCAGGCCAAATACAGGCAGCAGCCCCCCTCCCCCGTCGCAGAGGCCTAACACCCCGTCCCCGGTTGCCGCTGTGACTGTGACCCCCGGAAGGAAATTCCTAGCTACGCCACTGCTATTAGCTTCTAGAAATAAGATGGGTATACATGTACTGCCTACACACATTCAAAGAAAGTTGACTTCAGAATGCAAAGATAACCATCAATCATAAAGCCAGTAACATTTGTTTTCTTAAAAGACATCATACCAGTCATTTCGTGCATTTAAAAGCCATTAAATCTATTAAATAAAGACGGTAAAATTTCGGTACATTTTGAC
This sequence comes from Macrostomum lignano, assembly GCA_002269645.1. Lineage (NCBI taxonomy): Eukaryota > Metazoa > Platyhelminthes > Macrostomidae > Macrostomum > Macrostomum lignano. Next base: position 62,874 of record NIVC01001183.1, read on the forward strand.
GTCAAAACAACGTCACAGATCTAGGTCAAAATTACGTAAAAAACATCGACAGAATTGACGTCATTTTGACGTTACACTTTGACCTATTTTCAACGTCATTTTGACGTCGCGCAACGTCACTTTGCTACCCGGGAATAGGAGGGACCAAGCTAGGGAACTAGCAAGGGTTCCAAGCAATAAATTAGTGACACAAATATAAAATAAAATAAGCAAAAAACAAACAAGACTTTTACTTTTTTCTTTTACATTGGTACTATTACTATATTACTAAGTTAAGTCCAGTTAATGACTAAAGTTCGCATTTTAGTTGATTGGCCTGCAATAAACTGGAAGACAAATATGTGAAAATAATATTTGAATAGTTTATCTAAATAATGACTTTAACGAACATGAAAAATAACTTGCAGGCGCATAATATTTTACCGTAATTTTTTGATTTATTCATTCTTCATTCGGGAGCCCTTTAAAGAATAAATGATGCGGCCATTAGAAATTAAAAAATATAACCGAAGCTACAAAAAATAAAACAAGTAAAAGGTTTACTCTTGTGATTATGAGACGTTTTTGTATACTATAATTACAGAATTTTTTTATTTTAAAATATAGCATTTTTAAGCCAATTGAGTCTAGGAGCAAGCAATTAAATCCTTAGTGGAAAAATCAAGCTATTGAAGACTTGCTTTTCATTGTCTATGGCCCGAAAGGGGGTCTATGGAGCAACCAATTTGAGAATTTGGGCGCGCTATTAATCTTTTCACAGTTGTGCAAGCCTTAGACAATAGAAAATAACAGATTTCATTAGACAAAGATATGGTAGACGAAGAATTTATCGAGCAGATCCGAGCTGTGACGAAAGTTTTGCTACAGCCCAAGATTGCAGTGGATGAGCAGAATCCTGCAGGGCGAGAACCCTATCGCAAGATAAGCAACGAAAAGTACGACCTGATTGTCGCTGCCATTGAGAGAGGTGATAGTGCTGAGCACATTTCGCGATGTCTGGACGTAAAGAGAAAACCAGTGTATTCTATCAGGCGTCGCTATGAAAATCACGGGACGCCGGGACCGCGCACGACGGGGTGGAGATCGAGCATCGAAATTGGAAGAGCAACACATCCAACCGCTTCGCACCTATCCAGGCCTCGAAGTGAGTACTACAACTGTAAGCCAGACCTTGGACAAACAGCTGATTACATTGAAGTGCCTTGGCCGAGACACCGATGTGCCAGTGGTCAGGAATAAATCCTGAAAACCGGGCACGCCGACGAGAATTTGCTCACTGGCTCACTGGTGTTCCATCTGAACGTCACCTCATCTATGTTGATGAGACCGGTTTCAACATTTGGACTCGCCGGTCCCAAGGACGCAGCAGACGTGGCCAGCGAGTCCGACGTGTCTTGCACACGCAGCGTGTGGGGTTCAGATCAATGTCCTGCAAGCAGTGGCACCAAATCTCGGCTTGGTACACCACAAGATTGTCGGTCACACACTGACTGCAAACGTGTTTCAAGCATTTGTCGAGAAGCTGCTCCATGCTGTCAACAATCGAGATGACGTAGACAATGCCGACAACTTCTTAGTCATCATTGATGGAGCTCGCTTCCATAACGGGCTGAGGATCCCCAGCAGTTTGAGCTGAACTGGCAGGTTGCAGTACTGCCTCCATATTCTCCATTTCTGAACCCGACCGAGTGTGCGCATTTCTGTTTGAAGGCGGCCATCAAGCGGCAACTTGCGCAGCCACAGGTGTGTAGAGATCTCCAAATACGATACAAAGTAAACTACTATAAGTAAAATAGACAAAGCCTACTGGCAATGCTTCTGATTGTCACACGTTCAATATGCTTTGACCATAGACTAATGGTCTGATTTATAATAATCAATGATGTTTATTTCTCGAAGTGCTATATTGTCTATATGGTTTCATCATGGCGAAGCCACTCGTGGCGATTGAGCGTTGTCTTACTCTGAAACCAAATAGACAACTTACCATTGCCGAATGGTACATGTATAGCCAACAAAAGAATGCAGTTAATCATGGTTTTTACCATGATAGACGTAAAGCACTCTAAATAAAAATTCTTGGTAGATCAATCAGCCTGCAGACACTCTCAAGCCGTGCACTATCTCTCCATCAATAATCTTGGGGACTCAGCTTCCGGATCCCGTTGGTCTGAAGCTCATGGCTGATTAATTCAGGGCCATTATCGGACACGAGCAATTCTGGAACACCGAAGTGTGTGAAGACTGTGCGAAGTGTGGTGATCAGTGGCAAAGGTGATTTTGGCGTTGGCCGTAACACTGAAATCTTGGTTGGCGTCTATGAGATTGCGACTCAAGCAAGCTAAATGATTTGAAGGCCTGGGCTACGGTCAGGTTGGCCGGGTCGGTCCGCGATATTCAATGAGAGTGGACAGTCGTCTTAAGACACGCAACTCGTGGCCCTTGTAGGTAGGCTTGTAGGTAAAATTGACAGCGGTTCCAACGGGGGTCTTTTGAGGCTTTTCCCACAGCTCCGATGACAACGCTGATGGCAGTACCTGTATAATTACTTTACTTACTTACACACAATACTACTACTACTACTACTACTACTACTACTACTACTACTACTACTACTACTACTACTACTACTACTACTACTACTACTACTACTACTACTACTACTACTACTACTACTACTACTACTACTACTACTACTACTACTACTACTACTACTACTACTACTACTACTACTACTACTACTACTACTACGACTACTACTACTACTACCACTACTACTACTACTACTACTACTACTACGACTACTACTACTACGACTACTACTACTACTACCACTACTACTACTACTACTACTACTACTACTACGACTACTACTACTACTACTACTACTACTACTACTACTACTACTACTATTACTTTTACTGCAAGATTAGCACAATTGCCATCTCTATTTTATTTTTTCATAAAATACAATAGAAATAGAAAGCTGTTCGTTTGTTCTGAGTCCACAATATCTGTTTAAACTGCGATATTGATTACATTCTCGACTGTCTTCTGTTAACATGTATACGGTTACATTATCCCGATCTCAGCTGCAGCTATGCCTTGATGCCTTGTATTTGCTCAAACATTTCCGAAAAAAAAATTGTACCCAACCAATGCCAACAAAGAGTAGAATTTCCCAGAACGAATTGCTCAAAGGGTAACGTGATCGCTTACCGTTTTGTTATGTTTATAGACCCAACCTAAAATACCTACTGAATTACAATGCATACTGCATGGTTCATTGTTTCAAGTAAAAATGTATTTTCTTAACTATTGTACTTGAAACATTGTTGAGCAATGGAAACATTGTGTGGTTCTATACACGCAAAGGTTCTTTTCAGCAATATACTCGTAATTATTAGAGGTCTCCATAATCTATAGTAAGTAGAAAATTGTTAATGACTTGGAAAGGTTATAGTTATACTGACAGACACTGCAACAGATTTGCTACAGGCAATTTCGCAGATAATGTTACAGACCCTGATACAGATGCTACAGAAATGAATGAATGCATTCGGTGATAATTGTATTTGAATTCAGTATCATTCACTTGTCTTGAATCGACGAAATCTATATTTTCAATTTGTCATTGAGGTGGTGGGTACATACATAGAAAAACAGTACACAGCGGTGAGTCATCTGTCAAAGATGCTACAGACATTGTCACAGATGCTACAGACAGGGTCACAGATGCTGCAGACACTGTAACAGACGCTATAGACACTGTCACAATTGCTACAGACACTGTAACAGATGCTACAGACACCGTAACAGATGCTACAGACACTGTCACAATTTCTACAGACACTGTAACAGATGCTACAGACACTGTCACAGATGCTACAGACACTGTCACAGATGCTACAGACACTGTCAAAGATGCTGCAGACACTGTAACAGACGCTATAGACACTGTCACAATTGCTACAGACACTGTAACAGATGCTACAGACACCGTAACAGATGCTACAGACACTGTCACAATTTCTACAGACACTGTAACAGATGCTACAGACACTGTCACAATTTCTACAGACACCGTAACAGATGCTACAGACACTGTCACAATTTCTACAGACACTGTAACAGATGCTACAGACACCGTAACAGATGCTATAGACACCGTAAAAGATGCTGCAGACACTGTAACAGATGCTACAGACACTGTCACAATTTCTACAGACACCGTAACAGATGCTACAGACACTGTCACAATTTCTACAGACACTGTAACAGATGCTACAGACACTGTCACAATTTCTACAGACACTGTAACAGATGCTACAGACACTGTCACAATTTCTACAGACTCCGTAACAGATGCTACAGACACTGTAACAGACGCTATAGACACTGTCACAGATGCTACAGACACCGTAACAGATGCTACAGACACTGTCACAGATGCTACAGACACCGTAACAGATGCTACAGACACTGTCACAGATGCCGCTCTTCATACTGTACTTCTAGATTACAACAGAACATTAAATCATCCTTCTTCATTCTTGATTTGTTGACTTGCTGAAGCTGTCAGCACAGCGAGTCGAGTTGCTGCATCTCGGCCTCGGTCAGGGCGGCTCCGGCGATTGCGTAACAAATCACGTGACCATTCAGCGGCTCCACCGTGTTGTAGCCGATACGAAGTCGGGCGTCGCCGGTCTCAACGCCAGCATCCGTCGAGACAGAGGTCGACGAAGGCGAAGTCAATCGGATTTTGCCGGCTCCACCGACAAAGTACTTATAGGTGAGGGTCGCGGGTTCGAACGCCAGGCCCAGGCTGATAGAGGTGGGAGAATCGGGGTCCAAGCTGACGGCGAGCCCGGCGAATCCGTTGGCTTGGCGCTGCTCGGGCCGGACGGATCGCTGCATGAATTCGGTGCCGTTGCTGCGCAGCTTCCAGAAGCCGGTCGGCGAGTCCACAGTGGAATTGAAAACCGTGTGCAGACCAACTGGCAGAAAATTCGCTAATTGGAATCCGGCAAAAAATTTCGCAAAGTAGGAGAATCCGTTAGTAGAGGCGTTCAGATGCAGCGGGCCGGCGATGTCGATGTAGGCGGCCAGGTTAGCGGCGAAGAACGCCCCGTTGCGGCTGCGGTTGACGTTGACCGGTACAGCCGCAGGGAGCGGCGGCAAGGCCGAACCGCTGCTAGCGGCTAAATTGTCAAACGAGATCCGAAAATTGTAGAATGCCCGGAGCTTGCTGGCCAGAGAGGCCGGCAGAAGAGCTCGCTTGATGTGGGTCAGGCAGGCAGCTGGAGCGGCGGCGGCCTGCGGCGTTTTTGAGCTGGGGAGTTGCTGAGATGCCATGGCTCAATGGGGAGTTGCTGAGATGCCATGGCTCAATGGGGAGTTGCTGAGATGCCATGGCTCAATGGGGAGTTGCTGAGATGCCATGGCTCAATGAAGAGTTGCTGAGATGCCATGGCTCAATGGGGAGTTGCTGAGATGCCATGGCTCAATGGGGAGTTGCTGAGATGCCATGGCTCAATAGGGGATGTTGAGAAGTTCAATAGGGTGGTTTGGGAAGTTTCGCTAATCTGTCCACGCTGTCTCACCTGCCAGACGCTGTCGGCAGTCCAGTTCGCGTAGCTGCCCAGATAGCAGACGCCGCTGTCGGAGTCGCGGCTGACAGCAGCGCAGTCGGCCCTGACAGCGCACTCGACCAGGCAGCTACGCCGATCCGTTGCGCCAGACACAGTCGGCAGAGCGGCCCGGCCAGCCGCTGTCGGACAGGACGCCTCGGACTTGAAGGTCACGGTGGCAGCGTTGACAGTTGCTAGAGCAGTGCTCAGCGCCACAGTCAGAATTGCAGTAAAGTACAGCTCAGCCATTGCTGGTAAAAAAACTTTGATAAGCACGGCGATAAAATCTGCTTCCAAAAAGAGAGCCAACGCTTTCCTTGAAAACACAGCTGCCCCAGGACTTATTGATTCTAAACAGAGCAGAGGAAGGAAGACGTGTCGATCAATAATTCATATCCTACCCCCCCAGTCCCCCAAGAAACCCTGCAGCCAACCGCTGAAAGCAAGTAAGAGGCAACTCCCCCTTGATATCATTGTCATGGAAGCGGTGGATAACACAACGGAGGCATAATGGATAAACAAAGCAACCAGAATCAAGGATGGAGAAGAGTGTGAACTCAGTCAGTCAGTCAGTCTGGCGAAAGAGTGTAAAAAAAGCTGAATAGTTTTACATCGACTTCCTGCAGACCAGCTTGCCTCATTTCAATCATAAATTTGGGTCTCTGGATAAGCCATTAAAGTTGGCTAATGTTTGTCGGTGAAAATAATAGATTCTGTTTATTTGTCAATGAAATAGAATGCCTACCACTAAGTCTATCACTGATGAAGGAATAGAATGGATTGCTAGTCTAGCCAACCACTGATGAAGGAATAGAATGGATTGCTAGTCTAGCCAACCACTGATGAAGGAATAGAATGGATTGCTAGACTAGCCTATCACTGATTAAGGAAAGGAAGGCTTGTCTCGTTATTCTTACAAGCACCGAAAGTTATCTCCTATTTTCAGATGGCTACGTGCACTCACAAACAATGCAGAAGCCATGTCAATCAAGAAGCATCTACGCGAAGTCGAGTACTCTCATGCAGGGCTGCAGAATGAAGAAAGCAGTTGTTGAAGAAGAAAACTTATCCTTGTTTGAATGACTTTTACCAGCAAAGAGTAGTGAAAAGGAAAAAGACTTGTCGTACTTGTAAATTGCACTTTGAAGAAAACGCTTTGTAAAAAGACTTCATTTGCAGCATAAACTACTTATAGTAAAAAAATTAACATTTTCTAGACTGAGTTGAATCACTGCATAAAATATAAAAATATTATAACATTCCTACACTAATGAATAATGTGATCATAAACTGCGTTATTCTCCCTCTCCTTCTCACTCTCCCTCTCCCTCTCCCTCTTCCTCTTCCTCTCCCTCTCCCTCTGCCTCTTCCTCTCCTTATCCCTCTCCATCTCCCTCTTCCTCTCCCTCTTCCTCTCCCTCTGCCTCTTCCTCTCCTTCTCCCTCTCCATCTCCCTCTTCCTCTCCCTCTTCCTCTCCCTCTGCCTCTCCTTCTCCCTCTCCATCTCCCTCTTCCTCTCCTTCTCCCTCTCCATCTCCCTCTTCCTCTCCTTCTCCCTCTCCATCTCCCTCTTCCTCTCCTTATCCCTCTCCATCTCCCTCTTCCTCTCCTTCTCCCTCTCCATCTCCCTCTTCCTCTCCCTCTTCCTCTCCATCTCCCTCTTCCTCTCCTTCTCCCTCTCCCTCTCCCTCTCCCTCTTCCTCTCCTTCTCCCTCTCCCTCTCCCTATCCCTCTCTCTATCCCTCTCCCCTCCTTCTCCCACTCTCCTTCCCTCTCTCCCCTCTCTCCCCCTCTCTCCCCTCTCTCCCCTCTCTCCCCTCTCCCCCTCTCTCCCCCTCTCTCCCCCTCTCTCCCCCTCTCTCCCCCTCTCTCCCCCTCTCTCCCCCTCTCTCCCCTCTCTCCCCCTCTCTCCCCTCTCTCCCCTTCTATCTAACTCTCCTTCTCCCATTCTCTCTTCCTTTCTTCTTTCAACTTGTTCTCCTCTTCTTCACTTCTTTCTTCAGCAGGACTATTAGTGCCCCTCTACTGTACCTCAACTGTTCGTTCCAATGAAAGTTTGCAGCTCTAGGAAAGTACAATAATAAAAACAAAATCCATTGGATTCAAGTGGAACAGCCCACGCAAGCAGCAGCAGCAGCAGCGCTGTTACCATGGAAACGTCGTATTTTTGTCCACAATTCTCTCCGTGTTGACCAGTGAGAAGCCGTCTCACTCAGCCCATTGTTTTCCGCCAATCCAGCCTCGCTCACTTAATCTTCATCAACTGATTTATTCCCAACTCAGTACACATGCAGTGTAGCAATTGCTTTGCAGCTGGGTCAAAGTTATTTACTAGCTCAAAATATCCGATCTGCCCGCTGGTAACTAAGCAAAAGACAATGCCTGGTTCTCAACTGGTTGCAAGTGAGTGCGAATTCCTTTTTTAATGTATTTTAAATCAGAAGCGATACACGTCGTTTAAGAATTAGTAGTGAACAGTTTTACATAGGGCAAATATTCGCGGGAAAGACTGTAGGGCACCATGAGCACATGAAAGTGTGCCAATACTGTAAGCAGGCAACGCAATCATGCACACGCTCACATAGGGTGTACAGCGTTCCTGACATGTACACTCTCTATGCTCTCTGAATGCTCAATAACTTGCAGAGATGCATTTATTTTTTTTCGCGTGACAAATTCAAATTTGAGCCGATTAAATTTTAGAACCGCAACCACTGTTTCTAAGAAACGCGAGGCCCAAAAAATTCTCCCCAAACCCCCAGAGCGGTCAACAAAGCCAGCAGCAATTAAGGCAGCTTTTCCCACTGTTTCCCCAGGCCAACCTCCCACGCTTCTCGGCTGCCATCAGTGGAGCCAGGCCTCATTGAGTACTAACCTCGGGGGGCCAGGGTTCACCTGAGGACAGCCGTGAATTTTTTAGCGCACTGGCCTATCAAAAAATTTCAATGCCTCCAAGACTGTCATGTGGCCTGTGTTTTCTGTTGTTCGCCTCTGGCGCGAAGCCACGAACTGAACTATTCTCTTCTAAAAATAGATATTTTCTGTGACAACACTGTCCTTTTCACTTACAGTGACTGATTGTATGAGTACTGGAAAAATATTACTGTATTTATCTATTACATTGATTGAACCTTGTTAAAACTTTGCTAAAAGCTTTGCTCAAAACCCTGCTCAAACCCCTGCTCAAAGTCTGCTCAAAGTCTGCTCAAAGTCTGCTGAAACCCTGCTCAAAGTCTGCTCAAAGTTTGCTCAAACCCTGCTCAAACCCTGTTCAAATCTTGCTCAAAGTTTGCTCAAACCCTGCTCAAACCCTGTTCAAATCTTGCTTAAACCCCTGCTAAAACCCTGCTCAAACCTTGCTCAAACCTTGCTCAAACACTTGCTCAAAGCTTTTCAAAGTTTGCTCCAGAGATAGCTTCCAATCCAAGCGTTTCCAGAGGTCTCTGGTCACCCATCAAGATTACCCAATAAACAATCAAATGTTTTAAGCAATTTCAAGAATCAGAAAATGTATTGAAAGCTCGTATATATAATCGTTTTTTCAACCAATTTCAATGGTTCTCTCAGGCACGTCGCTGTTTATTGTCTTTGCTGCCGCTGCCGCCTCGGCCGTGTCGGTCACTTTCGTCCAGGACGCCTCCTGCCCGCCGTCGACCGCAGCCGCCGGTCGATCCGTGGTCGGCCTGCGCCACCGTCGGAGCTGCGCTGTCGAGTGCTCCATCAGCCCCGACTGTGCCGTCTTCCACGTCAACGCCAGCTCCGACTGCCGCCTGGGCAGCCTGGCCGACCTCGCCGCCGCCTGGCAGCCGGGCGACTGTCGGAGCGACGTTCGCCGACCGACGCTGCCGCCGACCTTGGCCAGCCGGCTCCTTGGATTCTACTGCTTCCGAGTTGGCTACGAGAACCTGATCCGGGCTGTCAGCAACAACAGCCTGGGCGACGCCAAGCCGCGCGGCGCGGTGTCCCGAAATAAAGACGGCGTCAGCTTCAGCGGAGCGCTAGCCGATTTCTTAGAAATTCCTGTCGGACACGACGGGGGCGGCAGCGGCAGCGGCGGACTTCGACAGCTGCTTGGACCGGCTGGGGAGGTCACCTTCTACGCTAAGGTTGGTGGCTTGCTTCCTGGGATCCGAGGGTGAGAATAGAGAGACCTAATGGTGAAAATGAAGGAATTAAGGATGAGAATAGAGAGATTAAGGATGAGAATAGAGAGATTAATGATGAGAATAGAGAGATTAAGGATGAGAATAGAGAGATTAATGATGAGAATAGAGAGATTAAGGATGAGAATAGAGAGATTAAGGATGAGAATAGAGAGATTAAGGATGAGAATAGAGAGATTAATGATGAGAATAAAGAGATTAAGGATGAGAATAGAGAGATTAAGGATGAGAATAGAGAGATTAAGGATGAGAATAGAGAGATTAAGGATGAGAATAGAGAGATTAAGGATGAGAATAGAGAGATTAAGGATGAGAATAGAGAGATTAAGGATGAGAATAGAGAGATTAAGGATGAGAATAGAGAGATTAAGGATGAGAATAGAGAGATTAATGATGAGAATAGAGAGATTAAGGATGAGAATAGAGAGATTAAGGATGAGAATAGAGAGATTAAGGATGAGAATAGAGAGATTAAGGATGAGAATAGAGAGATTAAGGATGAGAATAGAGAGATTAAGGATGAGAATAGAGAGATTAAGGATGAGAATAGAGAGATTAAGGATGAGAATAGAGAGATTAATGATGAGAATAGAGAGATTAATGATGAGAATAGAGAGATTAAGGATGAGAATAGAGAGATTAAGGATGAGAATAGAGAGATTAAGGATGAGAATAGAGAGATTAAGGATGAGAATAGAGAGATTAAGGATGAGAATAGAGAGATTAAGGATGAGAATGGAGAGATTAAGGATGAGAATGAAGAGATTAAGGATGAGAATAGAGGCATTGATGGTAATACTAGAGAATTAATGAATAAGAAGGTATATTTTTAGAGTAGGAAGTCGAGGATTCGAACCCCAAACCACCGCCACCCTGTCCAGGTGTCCCGCCGGTTCAGCTACGAGAGCCCGGCCTTCCACAGCTTCTACAACCGGAGCACCGCCGGCTCCGCCTCGGCGGCCGTCCAGCCGACCGGCTACTGGCGCGACGCCATGGCGCGGCCGATGCTGCTGCACCGCGCCCTGGCGCCGACCGAGTTCGCCGCGTCCAGCCAGGTGTACCCGACCAGCAGCGGCGCGCAGACGGTCTTCAGCGCCGGCGTCGTCATGACTGTCAACGAAGCAGCGACGGCTTCAGTGCGGAACTACTTCAACGGCAGCTTCGTCGACACCCCGGTGTCGGCGTCGGCGAACACCGGCGACGTCGGAGACGGCGGCCTGCGACTCGGCTTCGATGTGTATTATCCGTTCAGGGGCAGCTTTGTCGCCTACGGGCTGGCCGCTGCCAACCTCAGCCTCGCCGAGCTGCGGCTGCTCGACTCGCTGTGCTGACGCTGTCACTCTCCATCTTTGTCACTCTCGGTCTTTGTCGCTCGCCATCTTTGTCACTCTCGGTCTTTGTCACTCTCGGTCTTTGTCACTCTCGGTCTTTGTCACTCTCGGTCTTTGTCACTCTCGGTCTTTGTCACTCTCGGTCTTTGTCACTCTCGGTCTTTGTCACTCTCGGTCTTTGTCACTCTCGGTCTTTGTCACTCTCCATCTTTGTCACTCTCAATCTTTGTCAATCTCGATCTTTGTCACTCTCCATCTTTGTCACTCTCGGTCTTTGTGGATCTCTTAGTCGCTGTAGTTGTCACTCTCATTGACGCTATCGTTGTCATCATATCTGTCACTCAGTTTGTCACTCTGCTTACTTAATTTCATCCATTATTGTCACTCTGCTTACTTAATTTCATCCATTATTGTCACTCTGCTTACTTAATTTCATCCATTATTGTCACTCTGCTTACTTAATTTCATCCATTATTGTCACTCTGCTTACTTAATTTCATCTATTATTGTCACTCTGCTTACTTAATTTCATCCATTATTGTCACTCTGCTTACTCAATTTTATCCATTATTGTCACTCTGCTTACTTAATTTCATCCATTATTGTCACTACAGGTTGCTTAACTGCCTTGTAAGATTTTTCTACTTTAATAGTTTCTTTCTTATATACTGTAGTTGTAGTTGCTATACGCTACTTTGACTACTTACAGTAACCCAAATAGAACTTACCCTGGTATCAGGTTTTTATGCAGTCTCGTTGCAATTTCGTTGCAATTTTGTTTCGCAATTATGCAATTTCGTTGGAAGACATTTTTTAAATAATTACGTGTTCCTATAAGTCTCCGCAGATTTCTGTTTAAAACATTTTCTTTATTTCAAATTTGCTTGTTTGTAATAATTTTTGCGACTTTCTAATCTGTATTTTATATAGTAGCCAGTAGTATGACGTGCCTTTGTCTGATCTTTTCGCCGTATCTTTATTTCAATAATTCAATAAAATAATGCAGGAGTTTTATGAGAAAAAGTTGCATGAGAACAGTCTGATGACTACATGAGAACAGTCTGATAGCTACATGAGAACAGTCTGATAGCTACATGAGAGCAGTCCGATAGCTACATGAGAACAGTCTGATAGCTACATGAGAACAGTCTGAAAGCTACATGAGAACAGTCTGATAGCTACATGAGAACAGTCCGATAGCTACATGAGAACAGTCTGGTAGCTACATGAGAACAGTCCGATAGCTACATGAGAACAGTCTGATAGCTACATGAGAACAGTCTGATAGCTACATGAGAACAGTCTGATAGCTACATGAGAACAGTCTGATAGCTACATAAGAACATTCTGATAGCTACATGAGAACAGTCTGATAGCTAGATGAGAACAGTCTGATAGCTACATGAGAACAGTCTGATAGCTACATGAGAACAGTCTGATAGCTACATGAGAACAGTCCGATAGCTAGATGAGAACAGTCTGATAGCTACATGAGAACAGTCCGATAGCTACATGAGAACAGTCTGATAGCTACATGAGAACAGTCTGATAGCTACATGAGAACAGTCCGATAGCTACATGAGAACAGTCTGATAGCTACATGAGAACAGTCTGATAGCTACATGAGAACAGTCTGATGACTGCATGAGAACAGTCTGATGACTACATGAGAACAGTCTGATGACTGCATGAGAACAGTCTGATAGCTAGATGAGAACAGCCTGATAGCTACATGAGAACAGTCTGATAGCTACATGAGAACAGTCCGATAGCTACATGAGAACAGTCTGATAGCTACATGAGAACAGTCTGATAGCTACATGAGAACAGTCTGATGACTGCATGAGAACAGTCTGATGACTACATGAGAACAGTCTGATGACTGCATGAGAACAGTCTGATAGCTAGATGAGAACAGTCTGATAGCTACATGAGAACAGTCTGATAGCTAGATGAGAACAGTCTGATTGCTACATGAGAACAGTCTGATAGCTACATGAGAACAGTCTGATAGCTACATGAGAACAGTCTGATAGCTACATGAGAACAGTCCGATAGCTACATGAGAACAGTCTGATTGCTACATGAGAACAGTCTGATAGCTACATGAGAACAGTCTGATTGCTACATGAGAACAGTCTGATTGCTACATGAGAACAGTCTGATAGCTACATGAGAACAGTCTGATTGCTATGTAAGAGGCGTGAATGTTTTCGCTGTTGTGTGGTTGTTATTGGGTCGGAGTTATTCATCTGCAAATAATCGCGATGTACATTGATTGATGTACATTGCAAATATATAAATCGTTGCGCGTGGCTTTAGCCACTTCGTGTGTTTTTGGTCTCGCTTAACTCTCGCCTTCTCTCAGTTTACATTGGTGGCAGCGGCCTCAGTTGCAAACCGGCTCACTCATGGCGCACGCAAATGCACTTTTACCGCCAAAGTTTTCTGGCTCAGACGATACTGATATCAACATGTGGCTGCAGATGTTTGAGGACTTTGCAGCAGATTCTGAGTGGAACGACACCAAGATGGCATCCAAGATCAAGCTGCTTCTATCAGGTGAAGCCCTCGTGTTCGTCTGGGACCTGCCAGCGGCCAAACAGAGCAGCTACAAGATCTTAAAGGACGAACTCGTCAAGTTCTACAGAGGCAAGGATAACACTTTTCGCGCTATGTCTGAGTTCGAGAGCCGGAAGCGACGCCAAGGAGAGTCGCTGAGGGAGCTGTGCTACGCACTCAAGCTTCTGTATCGAAAGGCACGCCCGGAGCACGCTCAAACGGTGAGAGATTGCGAAGTGCGACACCGACTGCTAGCTCTGCTGCCGACAGAGATCCGTGAGGCTCTGTTGAAAGCTTCGGATTATGACAGCAGCAGTCCTGAACAGCTGGCAGACCGCGCCACAGCGCTGGAGAGCATCGGCAGCAAAGGAGCCCCGGCAAGCGTCGCAGTGACATCGGTGAGCAGCCAAGTGACTGACCGGCTGGAGCAAATGCAAGAGCAGTTGGCGGATCTGGCTGCGACGGTCGCCACCATTGGCAGCCGCGGAGGACAGCGCGGTGGGAGAAGGAATGCAGCTCGTGGAAGAGGCAGCACCCGTGGAAAATGCTTCAACTGCGCTCAGCCCGGTCATTTCGCTGCTCAGTGTCCAGGCAAGCAAGTCGCTCCAGCTGTGCCGTCTGTGTGCAGCCGCTGCTCAGGCAGAGGACACCGGGCCGAGGTCTGCCCGACCCCGGCTTCGGGAAACTTCTGAGGACTGGTGAGCGCGGGCCATCACCAGCCCTGCCTAGCAAGGCCCAAACCGTCTCAATATTTCTGCCCGGCAGCATTGCTGGCCGGCCCTGCAGGTGGCTGTTCGACACTGGCGCACAGGTAACTTTAGTTTCAGCTGCGCTGCTTCGAGTTCTAGGAGTCGATGCTCAGCTTCATCCTCCTATCAGCACTCCGGTCGGAATCGATGGTCGACGCTTGGAGTCTCCGGCGAGTGCAACGCTAGCGATACAGCTAGAGGGACTGCCATCCGTGGAGCACCAGGTAATGGTGGTTGCCGGGATTCAGCCGGAATGCGTGCTCGGTATGGACGCCATCGGGAAAATGTGCTCAAGTTTTAGCGTCAATCTCCCGGCGTCTTCTGTCCAGCTGGGGTCAACCAGGATCTCGATCTTGCCGGACAGGAGCTCCTCGCAGGCCTGCCGAGTGGTGCCCACCGCCGTGATTGCCAGAGTTGCCAGCACCGTGTCCATTCCAGCCCGCAGCCGCGTCATCATCCCAGTCAAAGTGCCATCGTCTGTCGAGCAGGGTCTATTCGAGCCCAGCTCAGATTTTATCGACAAGACTGGCCTGCTGCCAAACAGGGCTCTGGTGGTCTCCAGCGTAGACGGAAATCTCCCAGTGGGCGTCTGCAACGTGAGTGCCGACCCGGTGGTGCTCTACCAGAACCAGGCAATCGGCAACTTCGACGCTGCAGAAGTAAACGGAGCAGACGGTGAACCTGGTGAAGAGGAAGCTGGCTTTAACATCAACCCGGAGCTGAGCGAGTCGCAGCGCGAGCGCATCGAATCCTTGCTGTGCCAGGCAGAGCAGGCATTCGCCAGGCACGAGTTTGACCTGGGAACAACACACCTGCTGCAACACGAGATTAATCTGGAACCCGGCAGTCGCCCCATCAAGCATAGGCAACGGACCGTTCCCCTGAATTACCGGCAGCAAGTGGACGCGAAAATTAGCGAGATGCGGCGTCACGGGATTATCGAGCCGTCCTGCAGTCCATGGGCGAGTAATCTGCTTGTGGTGCGAAAGAAAAACAACGAGATTCGAATCTGCACCGACTGGAGAGCCCTCAACTCGTGCACCGTGAAGGACGCCTACCCGCTGCCTCCGCTGTCTGCTGCGCTGGACGCGCTCACTGGAAGCAGTTGGTTCAGCACTCTTGACCTCCGCCAAGGGTTCCTGCAGGTTGAGCTGCGAGAGCAAGACCGGGAGAAGACCGCTTTCTACACCACGCAGGGCCTGATGCAGTACAGGAAACTCGGGTTCGGCCTCTGCAACGCCCCGGCAACCTTTCAGCGCCTGATGGACCTAACGATGGCCGGCCTGAACTGGACAGAGGTGCTCACGTACATGGACGATCTGATTCTGTTTAGTCAGACCTTCGAGAAGCATGCGGAAACACTGGAACAGGTCCTGGGAAGACTGCAGTCTGCCGGCCTCAAATTGAACAAACGCAAGAGCTACTTCTGCTTCCAGGAGGTTGAGTACCTAGGACACAAAATCTCGGCAGAAGGCATTCGACCAACTCAGGACAAGGTCAGCGCTATCCAGTCCATCCCGATACCCGAATGCGCTGAGGATGTTCGCCGGCTTGTCGGCATGCTGGGCTTCTACCGGCGTTTCGTTCCGCACTTCGCCAGCATCGCTAATCCGCTTCATCAGGCGACTCAGAAGAGTCGACAGTTTCAATGGACAACTCAGTGCGATGACGCTCTGCGGAAGCTGAAGTCAGCTCTGTCGACACCACCCGTACTGAAGCTGCCTGACTACTCCAAGGGATTCCGGTTGTGCTGTGACAGCAGCGGAGTGGCCATCGCCGGCGTCCTGAGCCAGCTCCACGAAGATGCCGAGTGTCCGGTAGCCTACGCGTCGAGAGTCCTGAACAAAGCGGAGCGCAATTATTCGACTACCCACAGAGAGCTTCTTGCGGTGGTCTGGGCGATGAAGCATTTCCGGAACTACTTGGCGTCCGCTGGCGAAATTCTCGTCTTCACCGACCACAAGCCGTTGCAAGGACTGCTCAACACGAAGGAGCCAGAAGGCCGGCTAGCCAGATGGATTACGTTTCTGCAGGAGATCAACTTCAAGCTGCTCTTCAGACCTGGTCGCGAAAACGTTGTTGCGGACGCACTGAGCCGAGCAGCGGCGACCCGGCTGCACCCTGCCTGGTCGG
This sequence comes from Macrostomum lignano, assembly GCA_002269645.1. NCBI lineage: Eukaryota > Metazoa > Platyhelminthes > Macrostomidae > Macrostomum > Macrostomum lignano. Next base: position 79,442 of record NIVC01001183.1, read on the forward strand.
ACAACGACATCCGTGTAGCGCAGGCTGACGACCCAGTGCTAGCGGCGGCTCGACAAGTGCTCCTCGGACAAAGGCCAAGACGTGGCAAGGCTGCAGATGACGCAGAACACCTGGTGAGGACAGAGAAGCTGGACCTTGGTGAAGATGGCGTCCTCAAGAAGAGTGGCCAACCCGTCATCCCGCGGCAGCTTCGCCAGGACCTGCTGCAGCTGCTGCACGACGATCCTGCAAGCGGGCACCTCGGAACCGAAAGGACGCTGGCCAGAGTCGTCAGCAGAGCTTGGTGGCCCGGCCTAAAGGACGACGTCCAGCACTGGGTGAGCAGCTGCGAAGTGTGTCAGCGTCGCAAGGTACCGCATCAGCACCAGAGGGCACCGCTGCAGATCAACACCGTGCCATCAGCTCCTTGGGAGATGGTGCAGGTGGACATCAAAGGGCCCCTCCCAGAGACTGAAGCCGGCCTCAGGTACATAATCTGCTTCACGGACGTGTTTTCCAAGTGGGTTGAGGCGACCGCGGTGTCCAACATTGAGGCCCGGACGGTTGCGGATGCGCTGCTAAGGAGTGTCGTTCTTCGCCACGGAGCGCCCGAAGTCATCCACTCCGATCAGGGTCGTCAGTTTGAAAGTGACATCTTCCAAGAGCTGTGCCGCCTGCTGGATATTCGCAAGACAAGAACGACACCCTTCCATCCCAGCGGCAACCCTGCAGTCGAGCGGTTCAACCGAACATTAGGCGACATGCTGGCGGCGTACTGCATGGAACAGCAGAACAAATGGGCGGACTTCCTGCCGTACGTCATCTGGGCGTACAACTCTTCAGCGCACTGCACCACCAAGAGGTCGCCCTACGCAGTGCTTCACGGATGTGACCCCAGGATCCCGGCAGAGCTCAGTTTACCTGCAGGCGGCGAAAGGAGGCTCGTCACGGACACGCTGGCAGACGCTCGCACCGGCTTGCAGCTCGTGCGGCAGCGCCTGCAGTCGACACAGCGGTCACGGAAGCAGCAGTACGACAAGCGCCAGCACTTCACGCCGATCCAAGTCGGCAGCTGGTGATGCTCAGCAACCCGGCGGTGTTGAAGGGCCAGTCCAAGGCTCTCCGTCGGCGGTGGCTGGGACCGTACCGCGTGCTCGAGAGGCTGAGCCCCGTCACCTACCGGATCTCAAAACCCGCCGGCCGGAGACGAAGCACGGTGGTGCATCACGACCGGCTCAAGCTGTTCGTGCGCAGGCGGCCGCAGCCCGCTTCCTGGCAGTCCGCCCCGACTCCGCCCGCTGCAGAGGCCGGCCGACCGCCCAGCCCGGCTGTCGATCCGCGGCTGACCTGGACGGACTTGCTGGATGAGCCGACCGCAGTCGGCCCTCGGCGTTCTGCAAGGACTCGAAGACCGCCTGATTTTTATGCTGCGCAAAACTAGTTTACTGGTTCATTTTTGCTATTCGTGCATTTTTAATTCTCATGGTTTTACTGCCTCTTTTGTCTTTTCGCAGTTTTTTATTATCCTCAATTTAGGGAAGGAGTGATGTAAGAGGCGTGAATGTTTTCGCTGTTGTGTGGTTGTTATTGGGTCGGAGTTATTCATCTGCAAATAATCGCGATGTACATTGATTGATGTACATTGCAAATATATAAATCGTTGCGCGTGGCTTTAGCCACTTCGTGTGTTTTTGGTCTCGCTTAACTCTCGCCTTCTCTCAGTTTACAGCTACATGAGAACAGTCTGATAGCTACATGAGAACAGTCCGATAGCTACATGAGAACAGTCTGATAGCTACATGAGAACAGTCTGATAGCTACATGAGAACAGTCTGATAGCTACATGAGAACAGTCTGATAGCTACATGAGAACATTCTGATAGCTACATGAGAACAGTCTGAAAGCTACATGAGAACAGTCTGATAGCTACATGAGAACAGTCTGATAGCTACATGAGAACAGTCTGATAGCTACATGAGAACAGTCCGATAGCTAAATGAGAACAGTCTGATAGCTACATGAGAACAGTCCGATAGCTACATGAGAACAGTCTGATAGCTACATGAGAACAGTCTGATAGCTACATGAGAACAGTCTGATAGCTACATGAGAACAGTCTGATAGCTACATGAGAACAGTCTGATAGCTACATGAGAACAGTCTGATAGCTACATGAGAACAGTCTGATAGCTACATGAGAACAGTCTGATAGCTACATGAGAACAGTCTGATAGCTACATGAGAACAGTCTGATAGCTACATGAGAACAGTCTGATAGCTACATGAGAACAGTCTGATAGCTACATGAGAACAGTCTGATAGCTACATGAGAACAGTCTGATAGCTACATGAGAACAGTCTGATAGCTACATGAGAACAGTCTGATAGCTACATGAGAACAGTCTGATTGCTACATGAGAACAGTCTGTTGACTGCATGAGAACAGTCTGATTGCTACATAGGATTAGTCCGACACCAAAATCAGTTTCTCCCAAGTTTCAAAAGAATGTCAAAGTTGATACCGCAATGCGCAAATGTCAACAGAAAGAACTGAGTGCTGAACACGCAACATGGTTAATTGCTAGAATGAGCGAGAGGAATGGAGAACGGCTGGCAGAGAGAAATAGAGGGCGAGGATTCTGCTGAGCCGATAAATTGCGTTTGACCAAATTCAAGCGCTCGTGACCAGTCCCTTCCGTAATCGTCAGTTTAGGCGAGGAAATCTGTGTCTCATTTCAGCAGCTGAATTTGCTGAGCTGCGGCAACTCCGCCTTCTTGCTAAATTGTGTCCGATTTTGAGCTCAGCGCTACCCCCCTCAGAAATTGAGTTGCCTGTCAGATCTCTCTGCGAGAACTGAGTTATCAGTACTGGATAGATAGATAGATAGATAGATAGATAGATAGATAGATAGATAGATAGATAGATAGATAGATAGACAGATAGATAGATAGATAGATAGATAGATAGATAGATAGATAGATAGATAGATAGATAGATAGATAGATAGATAGATAGATAGATAGATAGATAGATAGATAGATAGATAGATAGATAGATAGATAGATAGATAGATAGATA